>JBBMJY010000016.1:1743066-1781361 GCA_037833715.1 Toxotes lorentzi | reverse complement strand
TGTGTGTGTGTGTGTGTGTGTGTGTGTGTGTGTGTGTGTGTGTGTGTGTGTGTGTGTGTGTGTATATGTATGTGTGTTGTTACATGTATGTTCGACCCTCTCCTCCCTGCTCTCTCTTTCTCTTGTTTACAGGGAATTTAAAGAATGTGGTTTAGGAGCCGGCAGCCTCAGCCTCCTCCACACACACGCACACACATGCACACACACCATGTTTCCAAACCAGGTCGATGCTTGGCGGCTTTAATGAAGACAATATGGAGTGGACCCCTTCGGCCCTGAGGCACGGAGCGAACGAGGGAGGGATGAAGACAGGAAAAAGAGAGCGAGAGAAGGTTTTGGAAAACATTAGCTGAGTGTTTCCAGGAGAAAACAGTTTAATAAGGGGGGGGGGGTCGCTGTACAATGCTCACTGTTTTTTATCCTTTTTTTTTTTTCAACAGTTATGTGCGTTTGTGTGAATGAGAGAGTTTACAGTATGTTCACTGTGGTTATCTAAAACTGAATTACAGCAAGATTTTACAGTCAGTGCAGCCCGAGTTTTTGGTGTCAGGGGATGCGTTTGTGTGCGTCCTATCAGTCGCACATGTTAAACTAAATGGAAAAAACAGACTTTTCAGGTGTTCAGTTTCACGCTCTCCCCGGAGCTGCTGTGATTTTAACCCCCTGAGGACAGATAAGCACTAAAACAGACATAAAGCGAAACAGCCACTTTCCCCAAACGCCCCATTATGCTTGTAAAAAAACCCTGGGTTTCTGATCAGGTCCAGAAAGTCCAGAAAAATATGTGAAATGTCCAGAGAAACTTGGAAAGTTTACAAATGGTCTGGAAAAGTTTGGAAAATAGCCGGTTACAGATTTGAAGCTGATTTGCTCAGCCACATTGTTTTGACCTCTGGGCAAAATCTGCAAATTAAACATCTGGACAATGTTTTTTTTCCACAGACAGACAGACAATAACCAAGATTACATGAACTTTAAGGGGGATTTAGGCAGAAATAGCGTGGTTTTGCATGACTAGAGATGTAAGTAAGATCAATTCATTTCAGGTCAGAGAACAAAAAATGGCTGCTGCATCTTTTATTAAAGATAAACAAACATGATCTCCACTGTAGTTCCCTTTAAAAGCAACCATGATCACAGATAATATGCAAATACATGTACTGAGAATGAATTAATGATAAGTTTGAAATTCAGATAGCAAAGATTGCAGCCAAATTCTGCTTATAGGCCGTTAAGATTCCCAAACGTCCCTAAACGTAGATGCAAAGTGGATCAGATTATGTCCATGTCTGCTGAAGTTTGGGAAACAGCAAAATCTTGTTTAATCCCTTCCTGTCCCACGACACATCTTCAGCCGCTGCACATCAAACTGAACAGTGACCAAAATCTCCAAATCCTTCCCGCAAAGCTGAGGTGCACGTGGCATTTTGACATGGGGGGAAAAACAAGAGAAGGTTCAGTGTTAGCATCATTAAATGTCAAGGAATCAGACAATAATGTTTGCAAAATGAATTCTCTGAATTTGGGATTGTACTAATCATCATATTTGACCATAGAAACAGTAGTTTGACAAAATAAATCCTAATTCAAGGTCCACAGATGCTTTTATAGAAGCTTTGATATGCATGCTGTGGTTTTCCCCAGCTTCCAACTCCATCAGCTGCAAAATGTCGTCAAATGCTCCAGATAAAGCCAGTAAGTGGACTTTGAGTGAAGAATTTCTGTCAAACTACTAAAATTATTGTAACTAAAAACATGGTACATAAACATTAAGATCTATATGTCAGATTTTTTTATTGCTCTTGGACATTTTTAAAACAGTAGAAAAAAAGGGAAAATCCCTCCTTGCATCTTTAACTGCAAAAAAAAATATAAATAAAAAATGTTAAACTTGGTATCAAAGAAAACAAACAGTTTTAAAGGTTTCTTCTCAATGGAGATGTTTGGTAAATTATCAAAATATGTAGGTGTCAACACTTTTCACAAAACTGTAAACTCAATGTCATTTGACCAAAAACCAAACCCACTGTAGAAAAACATGAAATCTCGTGTAGTAATATTTTAGTTTATCTATCATATTGTAAAGAAGGTGATGAAAACTGTTTTTTTATGTTTATGTATTTGTTTTCACAGAATGACTTTTTTTTTTTAACCTTTGGAGTGTTGTTTTGATGTACATGCCATGGCTGTTTGTTGAAATAAAAGACAGGAGAGCATGTTGTTGTCATGTGTCTCTGCTGCGTTTAAGCAGTGATTTATGCAGTGTGGGCTGGTTAATCTAGGCTTTTAATGGAGAGCGTTTGAAAGAGGAACCACAAATGTCGGGCAGTTTCCTTTAGAAGTGATGTTCCCCAAATTAATGGCCTGGAAATTCACACCAAATGTAGGAGTCACCACTCAGAGCTGGCATGTGCTGAACAGAAGTGAGCTATGAGTGTGTGTGTGTGTGTGTGTGTGTGTGTGTGTGTGTGCGAGAGGATTCCCTGTGATCTTTATGAACAGTGCTGCGGTCACTTCGGCGGTTTGAGCCCAACGTAGCCGAAACAAATGAAACTCATTACACCGTTTACGAGTTTGGAAAAGGAGAGACGATTGAAATTCTATCTCATAAACTAGGGGGAGGTTGAAGAAGGGGTTTTACACGATACTGAGCAGGGGCTGTACACATGAGCAATGTGAGAGACTTGTGTGTGTTTATGTAGTTTGCTCAGCGGAGTCAAATTAGAAAAACTCGGGGGCCCCGGGAGGATTCAGGGCACCGCTGGTATTCCTGGATTGCGTTTTCACAAAAAGCAAAAGTCGGGATCGGGTTCTGTCGTGACCCATGTGATCTTATTGTAGGAGGAAACTGAGTCTTTGGTTGTTTATGGTTGGGAAGCAAAACTGAAAATGGCTAATTCCAAAAAAATAGCAAAAAGCGTTTAAAGCAGTGGAGCTGTTGGGTTCATGTCTCCGATGTTTTGTTGTTATATGTGTACCTGTTTTAATACCAAAACTTTCTCTTGTCATCAGTCCCACCAAAGACTTACAACACTGGAGCCACAACGTTGTGTTGTAGTCCAGTATCTCTCAGTCTCTACTAGTCTCGAAGCGAAGAATCATACAGATGGGGATCATGGAACACTTTTGGACAGTCTCTCCTCAAAGGAATCCAGTCAAGTCAATGTTACTGATACAGTCCAAGATCACAAACCAAAATCTGGCCTTAAAGGGCTTTACAGTCTGTAAGGAAAACAGCGCCCTCTAGCCTTAGATACTGTGTTAAGATAACAAAACTTCAACAGGAGGAGAAAGGAAAGTTGCAGTTATTCGTGATGTTGCACGGAAAAATGACAGGAGTAATTTGATGAAGAATGGAAACTAGGAGCTTGAGAGAAAAGTAAAATCTTGCCTACTTTCACACGTCTGCACACCTGGACAGACTAATGTTTCTGTCCCATCTAACTGAAACGACACCAGTGGCAGAGCTGAGCATCAGACATGAAAAGTTTATCGTCAGATGACAATATCAGAAAGTTGTTTTTTTTCCAGGGAACCACTGGCCCAAATCAGTATGCAGTATGTGTTACATAACTTTAGTCTGTTTGCAGTCCTGTTTGCATGGAATTTAAATTACTCGGGACAAGACTATGGAGATTTTCTGTCATTAAAAAATCCCACATAAACCAGCTGTGTGATGCAACATATTCTGTAAAGGAAAAACATTCTTCCACATTATGGTGAAGACAGTGGTTTCCTATGCCGGTATTGAGCTGTAATTGGTCTTTGGCACACATTTTCTTCCTTTAGACGCATGTAGATTTATTTTTCCAATATGAAAATGGAAGGCAGTGTTGGAATACATGGTTGTGGATTTAGTTTGGCTCAGTCACAAAGTGGTGAGGTGTAAAGTGCCTTTATATTCAGGCCTCTTCTTTTGTTAGCCTAGAATGCTCCAGCAGATTTGTTAAACCTCTGCATGATACTTAGGAATGAAGCCTTTTTATACTTTCTAAGTGAAGTCCAGTCAGTTAATTAAACAAAGCAGGTTGATCATAAACACCCAGAAAGTCCTAACTTTAAACGTTAAGTTTTCATTGTGATCTACAGGTTGACTACATTTTCTTGTTCTGGTTTGTATTGAACAAACCTTTATTGCTCTATAAAAAACAAAAACTTTCCCAACGACTTTTATGCAAATCAGCACCTGACCCCTCCACAACTCAGCCAGTGCTTTGAATACAGTCTCATCTGACCCTTGCTGTTTAGGCCTGTCCTTCCTGTTCTGTTTTTCTGTGGTTCCTTTTAGTTTGCCAGTTGTGCTAAACATTAGCATAAGTGTTGTAAAGCATGCTAAGATTTTGGGAATATTCCAAACCCATGCAGATCGTATCTATTCTGGGAAAAAAAAGAACCTGTTTTCAGATGTGTGGTATCTCTGAAGTACTGGGAAGCCCATGCAAGATTTATCACCTTTTCATCCAAACCACCAGCCTCTGAACAAAAGTCCAGTTTCTATGCCGGCAGTTTGACCAACATACTATAATTATTTGTCTGCAGAGATGGAAATCACAAACGGTTTGTTTGATTTGCATAACGTCTCCCCGAGGGAGAACAAAGCAGCGGGGGCCTCCGTCTATACGTCCTCCTCCTCATCAACATGTGAAGTGTCTGCGGTCAATGGCGGAGGGGATTTACTCACACAATAAAGACAGATGCCTCCTTTTATCTGCTTAACGGAAGAGAAGCTGAACGCGTGGCACTTGACCGCGTCATTGCATGTTGTTGGCGCGTAATGATGTCCTCCCTCCACAGACTGCTGAGCTGAATGGTGAATGGGGAATGGACTTGTTCTTTTTTTAGCAGGAGGTGGGGGGGAGGGACAGAAGTTTTCCTTTTCTTTTTTGGATGAATTGGTTCCCCAACAACAGTTTCACATCACTTTCAGTGATTTTTCTTTTCCCCAAACAGCCTTTGTTTGTTCCTTATGAATAAAATAGGTTAAATTGACCCAGAAGACAAGAGAATCTGGTTTTCAGCAGATCTGGTGTTGAGTGTACGCTACTCCAGGTTTCACAGCACAAACTTTTAAACATTTAAACAGTCCAACAGGCCTATCCTGTGACCACAGACAGCCTGTGATCACCTCTGGTGCTTGAACTTTAGCAGAAAAAGAAGATTTAAAATGAGCTTTTACTTCCAATAATACTGGAGCAGCAGGGTCTAGTGTGGAAAATGAACAAAAATAAGATTACATTGGTTGATTGCCAAGGGGAAATTGATTTGCTGAAGCAGGAAAGAACAGAGATGCAGGCTGGAAATTCACGAGTTAAAAAAGTTTTAAATTTCTGGAAATTTGGTGTTTTTATCTTGTGACATGCTTCATTTTTATGCACAACATTTTGCCTGTTTTTCATTACGTTGATTATCTTTTTGTATTGTTTTAGTCTTCCCATATAAATATGCTGGTTTTATGTTGTTGAAGCTGTGTTGTGTTCTTTGTTTTGTGCATATTTTTGCAAAAATGTTTCATGAGAGAATAAAACCAAACCAAACCAAACTGTGTGACTGATTACACCAAATAAAGGAACAAGGAATAAAATAAAAAGCCAGAAATAGGGAACATTTTCATAAGGCCAATAAAGAGTTTGAAGTGGTTGTAATGATTTTGAAAAGATGTAAACAAAGAGTCGGTATATTTGTGGTTGAGGATGTTCAGTCTGCCCGTCTGTGTGAATTCACTAATCGGCTTTTACTCAGACTCGCTTTAGTGATCATTTAAATGTTTATGTGACACAAAATCACCAAAGCACAGTGCATAAACACCGCAAATGTTATTTCTCATGTTCCACACGCCAACCAACCTGCTATAATAAATCATTCAGCAGATATTCATCAGTGTCTCTAAGGACATGAAGACATCTCCACAAGTGGGAACATGTAGTCATGCAAATCATCCACAGACATGTGAGGTCTCTCTCTCTCTGGGTGAGTGACACAGACAAAGACTGAGTGGTCTGAAATGGTCCATTTGATTCTTGATGGTGTTTAGTTCAGAGTGAGCAACATCTGCCCTGTGGACGGCAGCTTCAAAACCCTGGAACCCGGATTCATCCAGACACAGCGGAAAAGTCCAGGCTGCTTCGGTTTCAGGGTCCTGGGACTGTGCGTGACTGTCATTCTCTCACTGCAGCACTTGAATGCATTAGAGTCATTGTTGATATCAGCAGAAACACCTGTGTCCTGTGGGAAAACAAAGACCTACTGGACATTCATCTTCTTCATCTTCACACAAACCCACAGGGATATGTTAAGCTTTTAAAAGACACAGTCAGCAGCATGAATCCACGGCCTGACCCTTCCTGCCGGGTGCTTAAAGGTGTGGGTCTGAGTATTGTTGTGCATGATCAGGTGTTTTGTTTTTAAAGCAGGGTAGCAAACAGCAGATCAACACAACAATTTACTCTGTTCAAAATAATAATTTGATTCACATCTACTATCTTCCAAAATCTCACTGGCCCAGCCCAGGTCTATGCACCCCGCCTCCATCCAAGTCCTCTGGAAGTCCAGTTCCTGGTTTTTGGATGACAGCCTGTCACACACACACACACACACACACACTCACCGGGCTGGTCAGTGAAGAGAGAGAGCGGCACAAAATACTTTTTATTCAGTAACAAGCTCATTGAGGAGCGGACGGACCTCCCAGAGCCTCTGCAGTCAGTGAGTCAGTCAGCGCAGTTTACTCCTCCGGACTCTGATTCTCCAGATAAAACACCAGCGGCTCTTCACTGGCTTTTATTCTTACATACATAGATACATTCAGACACCTTGGACTTGCCGGACTCGAGTGTTAACATCTACCTCTGCTGTACTTTTCTGCTGCTGTCAGGCTGCACCGAGCTTTTCTCACAGGTTGGTCCATTTCTCTCATTTCCTCTGGTTGTGTTTCCTCCGCTGAGGTGCGTTTTTAAAACGGTGTCAGTGTGCGTTTCTGCGGTGAATCTGTCTGTTGAAAGTTTTTCGGGCTCCTCTCTTTGCCTCCTCTACTGTTTACATACCATTTTAAACGAGGTCAAGCGTGTTCTTCTTCGAGCTGGAGGGTTTTTGTGTGAAATTTACATTTTCCTCTCGGTTTGTGCTTATAGATGGATAAACGCACGCCTTTTTATACCAACCTGAAATTATCTTTATTGTAGAAATGAATGGCAGGCAGTACTGCATAAGCAATTAATATATTTTTTTTCTGCAAGTGCAACCATTTTTTTTTAAAAGATTGTTTAAAAGATTCCTGCTTCTATTCACCTTCTATTGATGAAACTGAGACATAAGATTATTAACTTGAGTTTTTAAAAGTAACTGGAAACTTTTGCACCCAAAAACAGCCGAGTTTTACAAGATGAAACTGACAAAAACTTCAGGGAACCAAAGTTTTTCCTCTAAATTGGCTTCTCATTAACTGTCTAGAGTATGGATGTTGGAGGCAATTAAAACAAGTGGTGAATGCGTCATGCTGGGACAGCATATGGTGTGGGTGTGTGTGTGTCAGTGTGTTTGTGTGTGTGTGAAAGGGACAGAGACAGACTGACGTTTCAATTTGCTCGTCACGCTTTAATAGTGTAATTGAAACCTCTCTTGGTGTGTGTGTGTGTGTGTGTGTGTGTGTGTGTGTGTGTGTGTGTGTGTGCGCGCGCGCGTGCTGCCAATTGACAAATCGCAAAACTATTCCTATAATTTTAAGATTTTCTGATGCGATTCCTATAATATAATATAATATAATATAATATAATATTGCTTCTTAGACCTATAGTATAATGTGATAATTAGTCGGTTTAAAGCAAACTTCTTGTACTTATTTGAAGTCATCACCTTTGTTGACCAAATATTCTCACAGCAAGGTCCATTTAGTAGCTGTTCTGGAACTTTTGATCATATCATGTGATCTTCTTCAGTTTTCCCAGTTGTCTTGGGACAGCTAATGACAGTTGAAGCTTTGGTTGTGCACTAATGTTCCCTCTGACATTCCTCAGATATTCCTTTAGGAACTAGTGTAAGTTTAGTGACTTTATTGTTCTTTATTGAAACTCTGTCCTCCACTGTAGGTGTATAACTGGTTTACTTAATTTCAGAAAATACCATAAATTACCCATCACAAACTCTCAAACCCAAGTTTATTCATGTATGTGGTTTGTTTTGTCCATCCAACAGTAAAAAGCCCAAATTCGATTTACCCTGATATAAAACAAAGAAAAAACACATTTGAGAAGCTGGAAGTGACAAACTCTTTTAAAAGATTTAAAATGACTTTAAATGATGTTTGTTCATCATTAGTTGTAATGTTCCTGTAATATTTGTCTGTATCCCTGTAAATTTTGGGTTTTTGAATTGTTGTTTTAACAAAAGAAACAATTTGAAGATGTCACCTTGTCCTGTGAAATACAGTAATGGGCAATTTGAGCAATTTTCTGACATTCAGTCGAGTAAATAATTAGCCATAACAATATTTCTATGAGAAACACTTGAGCTATTTTAGATCTGCATTGTTGTTGTCTGTAAGAGCTACCGATCTGGCAGAGAGAGCAGACTTTCATTGCTTAATAATTAAAATAAATGCAGACCAGTTGATGGCCAAGACAGCAGCCTAGACTGCTAATGAAATCATTTACAGGGAAACTAAGCCAGGGCCGATTTCACAATCTCATAAAAGTGGTGGAAGAACACAATGACTCAGGTCAGCTGTGAACAGGAAAAATATTGGCAGTCCTCCAGCCGTTTCATACAGCATCCTTCCTGTATGAAGAGCAGCAAACTGTTTTTTTCTGACTCCAATTTATCCTCATTTCAGAGACAGACAGTAGATTTTTAGTCTTTAGCCAACTGTTATATGCACATTAGGAAAAAGATTTCTCACTTCTTGACATCCTGAATTATTATTATGTGTCTTGAGTTCTTATAAAAGTCAAATTTACTCAGTTTTAAAGGCTGAAATCCACAACCGGAGCATTTAAGGACAAACAGTGAATAAAACTCAAAGGCTCAAAGGTCCACGGTGCTCTTGCGTTAGCATAGTTCCAATAAGAAATGTGGTCTAAAGTCATTAAAATGACACGTGCCATTTGAATATTGTTTCCTCCCTGGAGGAAACCACTTCAATACACATAATTCCTGTTAATGATGATTTAACCCAACTGAAACCAAATTTAGATACCAAAACAATCTTCTTTCAACACCTTATTTTACGAAACATATTTTTGTCCCAAATGTTAAATGTTGTCTAAATATAAACAGCTGTACAAGAACTTTGCCTTGATGGGGTAAAATCTTAAACCTTGTCGTCTAATAATGAGTAAACAAGTATTTAAAGCATTAAACAGGCATTTCATGGTAGCTTTTGGCACTTGGCGCTTTGCAAAGCCACCTTTTAAGAGGCACAACGTTAAGATGTAAAATGTCTGTCCGTATGTCGTGTTTAGGGAAAAAAGCAATCTTAAAAGGCTGCAGTTGTGCCGGAGAAAAAGAGTGCGTGCAGATGAGGGCTCCATGTGGTGTTTTTTGTTTGTGTCTCCTGGACTCAGTGTGGTGGAAAGCTGTTGAGCACAGACACCATGTGCAGCCTGGCCCTGACAGTAATCAGTCAATGAATAATGAACACACACACACACAGACCTGCCATTGACAGCTGTTTGGTATCTTTGTGTGTGTGTTAACTCTATCAGTCGAGTGCAGCTGCATGCCTGCCTGTAGCAATTATGTTCTCGCTAAATAAGAGCCAGTGCTGGGAGGAGGGGCTCGGTGTGTGTCCGTGCGATTGTGTGTACTTGTACGTCTATCTTTGTGAGGACCAATTTGAGTTTTAGACCTTGGAGAGTGAGGACATTTTGCCGGTCCTCACTTTCTGACACAAAGAATTGTTCAAAGGACTGTTTGAGGGTTAAGACTTGGTTTTAGGGTCCAGGTTAGACTTAGTTTAAGGTTAGGGTTAGGATAAGGGTTTGGGTTCGTCATTTAGTTGCGAGGCTTAAGTTTGGGGTGAGGAGTAAGGGAAGGCATTATGCGAATGAGGGTCCTAAGAGAGATCTAAGTCGGCACATATTATTAAGCGATTAACTTACTCAAAGGATAGCCGCATGATGTGTGTGTGTGTGTGTGTGTGTTAATCCACACATGCTGTTTGAACTGTGTGTAATATAAACCAGCTCAGGGACTTTAACATGAGCCTCTAGGAGTCTTTTTGCAAGTGGGTTTGAGTCACACACACGCACTAAAAAACACACACGCTGTGTTTTACTCACCCTTTTTACCTTCACACACATCTCAATGACATTCTCTCGCTGTCACGCTTCATACAACACACACGTTCTCCCATTCTCTCTCTCACACACACACACACACACACACACACACACACACACACACACACACACACACACAGTCAGACTTATGCTCTGTTCTCAGGGCCCATATGTATTTATCCTGCAATGTGACCCAATCACTCTTTGAAATCCTCAAAGGCTCTGTTGTGTTGTGAACTCATTTCACACACACGCACACACACACACACACACACACACACACACCCATACATAGACCTATAAACACTCTCTAACCCTGTTGGTACCCGCAAGTTTTCTCCCCATGACCTTTTCATGGTTAATTTGCTGCTCAATAGGTCAAGAGGAAAAGCAGACATCCAGTGAATACACACACACACACGCACATACACACGGCCTTCACATAATCAGTCTTAAACACACGGAGTCATGCGGCTGACCAGGCACCAGGGTCGCCTCGTTGGGTGTTTCCCAGACGGATCTGACTTCAATGATTTACCGGGTCATAAGAACATGAATAAAGTCAACAACGCTTTTGTTGTTGAGGTCCGAAACCTCCGCATGTTTGTCGAGAAACGCTTTTTAATGACCACTTAAGTTATTTGTCATCCTTCCTTCAGTCATCAAATGTTCCTCACAAGCCACTAGTCATCTATTTTCATTCTCGGGAGAGTGTTGTTTATAAATGCTTACAGATAGGCACCTTAACATGTGCATGTAAAACATTTACCCAACAGGGAAGCTAACAATGGGGATATTTTGCAGTTTATAATGAGGAGTATCCTCATTATCTTCTAACTCAAAACATTTTCTCTGGTATATCCAAAAGTTCAGAAAAAGCATTTTGGGAAATGCACAATTCCTGTTTCCGGTCTTGATGCTAAGCTAAGCTAATCGCCCGCCCACTCTAGCTTCATGAGAAATCTCAACTAAATCTCAGCAAGAAAACAAATAAATGAGCTGGTTCTGCTGGCAGAAAGGCTGAAGAACTGGGAGTTTCTTCCATGAGTATCTGCAGCACGACTAGGTGTGAGAACAGACCACGCAGACAATAAAACAGCATCCAATGAATTTGAATTCCCTGCTGTCGGTGCTGTTCTGCAGGTCTGGCTTTAGCATCTGTTGGTTTACGCTGAGTCGTTTCAGAGATCTCTCCCAGTAAATCCCGTCTTTAATGACATACAGCCTGGATGATGTCACCTGCCATCGGAGCAGGCCTCTGTTTAACTAACGAGCTTATCTCTTCCTCCTCGTGTCCCAGTTTGATGACATTGCATAACATCTCCCTTTTCTTCCTGCAGGTTCAGGGTTTTCCTGGTGATGACCTCACTGCTGTTCCCTGGCAAAGCCCACGCTGCGATGAAGGACCTGTCTTCCTCCTCCTCTCCTCTGTCCTCCCTGCTCCACTACCCTTCCTCAAAAACCTCCGTCGTGCCCTTCTCCCCATCTGCTGGCCCAACCTCCACGCCGGTGTCGACGCTGTCGACGGCTCCGCTCTCGAAACCTCAGCCCTTCTGCCTCCAGACGGGGCCTCATCTCATCGCCAGCATGCAGCTGCAAAAGCTCAACTCGCACTATCAGAACCTCACCAGTGCTTCTGCTGGACACCCAGCACCCGGTGGAGCTCAAAGGGGCTTCGGAGCCTCACCTCTTGGCACTGGAAACCAGCTCCTGGGGCCATCTGGAGGCCTTGGAGGAGGTGGGATGGGAGTTGGAATCAGCATGGGGAACCAGGGCTCCGGTGCAAGTGGAATTATCGACTTTGACCCCGTGGACGAGGAGGTTCTCATGTCCCTGGTGGTGGAGCTGGGCTTGGACCGAGCTAACGAGCTGCCCGAGCTCTGGCTGGGTCAGAACGAGTTTGATTTCATGTCAGACGTGCCGGCTGGATGCTGACCAATCAGAAGAAAAGCACCCAGATGCAGTGGAATTGCTTTGACAAAGAGAGAGAAGACTTTTTCTCCCCTGTTTTATTTTTATCCTTCCTCCTTTCTTGATTGATAAAATGAGGAAACAGAAGAGACACTGAGTGATAAATAGAAAGAGATTAGAGACATACACTTGTTTCTATTTTGCTTTCATACTCTCTAGCGGCAGACAGAGGGGTCGGTGAAGAAAAAGATAACTTGCTTTTGAATTTGTGTTGTGTTTTTAACAGAGGTGAGAGAGCCTAACCTGTTTTTCATTTCATTCAGTCAGTTTATTTTTCTTGTCAAGGATGAAACTGGCGGCTGAACCCCAGCCTAATAGGATTAAGAATTCTTTTGTTTTGCCTCATCCCGCTCTAATTTTTAGTTTCCTTTTCATTTAAGGAAGAACAACAGAAGCATAAGCAGAGTATGAAAAGAAACAAGGGGAACCTTATTGCTCCTGTCCTATTTCCTCCATCAGTCCCTGTCTTGCAGGCCTAATCAAAACCAGGTGATTTAATATGAGAGGCTTTGGCAGAGACGCTTGAGTCAGTCTCTTGGAAACAAACAGTGCAGATGACAAAGACACACCTGTTGGACTTGGCCCCCCTTCTTTTCTCAGCGCTGTCCTCTCTCGATCAAGTTAGAACTTAAGGAAAATGAAAATGGGAAACATGACTTTATGGGAGATTCGCGAAGGATGACAAACACTGTTTCCTGTTTTCTTAATGGACAATATTAGACTCTGGTCTCACGGGAAAGAGACTCCCGTCTCTCGGCTTCACAAAGAAACGGATTGTCTGAGGACTGGTTATCTCAATGTACTTCTTTTTCTTTCTTTCTTTTCTTGTTTGAATTTAGTTCAACCAGCTGTATTCATAGAACATGTTATTTAAGACAGTGGCTGATATCCATCAGGTCTCTTGGACAAGGAGGGCTTCTGTAGCACATCTATTATCGGTTCTACTTTTCTGAACATAATGAATTAGATCAAGAGACGAGGAGTCTTTCGGAGCATGGGACCTGAATGGAGTAAATTGTTTCTTGCCCTGAAGCGCAGCCTCATTAAAAGCGATCGAGGCCTTATGGTCATGTGAGTTGCCACTACATGTACATGTTTTGTTTTCTGACCTGTAAGAAACACTGACCTCGGTGGTCGTGTCAAACTGGTGTCAAAGAGCCTGGATAGCACTTCCTTGTACACTGAGGATACAAGGTTTTGTCAACATGTGTGGACATAAACTGAAAGAGAAAAACAGATAAATGCACATGTCCTCTGCTTTTTGTTTTTCCTGTTCTGCCACTTTTGTGTTTATGCCCAAACAATTTGTTCAACCCTGACAAAACTGCCTGTCACCACATTTCCATGTTGCTGATAAGGAAGCCTTGTGTGTGTTGTCAGTGGATCTGGAGCCTGGTGTTTGCACACCTTGTATGGCAGCCTTTGACCTAAACATACACTGTGGTTTGGTTTCATCGTGTCCAGATGCAGGTCCACACCAGAGCAGGTGTTAGGAAGGTTTAAATGGGGTTAAAGTTAAACCTCTCAGATGTGGCCTTTTCACTGAAGCTACTTAAGCATGCAGCTAACATGCATTTTATTATCTGAACACAGTGTAGAAACAGAGTAGGAAAAAGGCATGTGGGTGACTCAGGTGTGCAACAGCTCCACTGTTAACAGCTGTTTTCATTTAGGTTTCCTGAGTCAGAGAAAGAAATCTGCTAAGCCTGCCTGCGTGCCACTAATGTTACTGTAAGACCGGACGTTTACCCTCTCCACCATCGATAAAAGGAACTGATAAGCTCACAGGCATACAATTCTAATGATTCAGACAATTTGGAACTGGTTCTCAATTGGAACCGGCTCTTGATTCCCATCCCTACTCAGGCTTTGTCTAGAGCTCTCACCTGCATCATACAAATGAATTTTTAAGCTAACACAGATGAAAAGTCCTAAAAGGGTTGGATTATATTATAACAGCTGCTGAGCTCGCATGTCAAATCCATCTCTGTGACAACTGAGCAAAGTCCCATCTGCTGCCGAAGACCATGTGATATGGTTGAGGCTGTGGAAAAGTAAGTTGAGGACTTACAGAGTTGTTTTACATGTGACGTGTGGACATGTTTTCACATACATGTTACATTTCACAGCTTAGATTTCATGTGTGTGTGTGTCTGAAAATCAGACACACACACAAATGTGCCTGTTGTGTGAACTTGTCACACACATAACATCCAAAAAACTTTAATATATATGTGAATTTATCACGCATTAATCACAGCTGAATGTGAATGAGGTCCCTCCACCTTAAACATCTGTTTATTTAAATGATCTAAAAAAAAACAAAGAAATAATACACTTATTCATTTAACTGTTCAGTTACATGTTCTGTAAATTGGATCTCCCTAAATGATGATTTGCCATTTATATACATAACTATGTTACAGATTTCTAGAAACATTACATTAACACAACCCCTTTTTCAGCCATTAAAGTCTGCTGTTGCAGACTTTAAAAAAATCCCATGAGGGGGTTAAATTGACACCCGACCCCCCGCTGCCCCCGCCCACCTATAGGAGCTTTACTGTGCTGCGTCCTGCTGTAGATGGATGTAGTCAAGATGGGGCTCTGACCTAAATATGTTGTGGTAAGAAGAGATGGTTGGGGGGCTCAAACTGTGCGGCAGGAACAAAGGCCTTTCACCTCAGCCCAACGTGTCAGTCATCTTGGGCATTGTGGGTCTGCTCTTGGACCACACGAAATAACACACCTGTATGCATACATACATTAACTTGCAACAAAACACCTGCATGTGCATTTAAGTTCATGCAAACACCTACAGGCTAAAACAAACTATATGCAGACATACGAAGGCATGGAAATAAACACATCACACACACACACACACACACACACAGGAGCATGGGGATGGTATTACAGCAGGGAAATGGGAGTAGCAGCCATGAAATAGGCACTTGTTCAGTTACACACAGACTTCACAGGGTATTGGGGTTGTTAGTGTCTGTGTGAAAACAGATAGTCAAAAAGAGACTGAGTGAAAGTCTGTATGCAAAATGCAATAATGTGTGTGTGTGTTAAAGGGGAAACTATAAGCAGCAGGTAATAAATCCACATGAAGACCACTGACAGAGGAACAGAACACACGCTGGGCCCTGTTAGTTAATTTAGATATAAAAAGGTCAGTTCACACAGAAACACAGCTTCACTTCCTCAGGAGTGCACACATGCTTCTCAAGTCCTTTTCAGCCATTGTCCTACACACTCATACACGCACACACTGCTCAATATCAGTTTGTGATGTTGATGAGGGTCTCAGTTACAATCAATGAGCACAAAACTTTCTTTAATGAAATGTGAGAAGCAGTGATTAATGAAAACCCGCTGAAGGAGTAATTTGACAGAGTGTTTTTTTACAGGGATTTGCTGGGTATTTCCTTTACAACAGTCACTTTACCGGTGCAGTGGGCAGCAAAGAAAAAAATAAAGACGCTTCTCATCACTTCCAAATCCGACAGACAGACACACTGATTCTTCTCTTCCTCTGTCTCGTCGCCTAAGTGGGTCAAAATAACATTCCTCAGATCGAAGACAGTCTCGTGTTTGTTTCCATCTGCTCAACATTGTTTTAAAGTCCCTATTTTTGTGTCTGTGTTGCTTTGCAGTCCAGCCTTAATCCCAGCTGAGTGAATGTTGTTATTTGCTGTGTGAACTACATGGAACCCCCCCCCACCGTCCTCCTCTTCCCTCCTCCCCCCCTTAGAAGTTGCCTGGTCGAGATGTTTGAATCGTCTGAGGGATTTCATTTCCTCTTGACCCCCGATATTGCAGATTAACCCCGGCACAGACCTTATGAACCAAAATATACCTCACAGCTATTTGGTTTCTAATGACGGAGACTTAGATCCACGCAGAATATTCCTCACTTTGGCTTCTGTTTGCTTGGAATATGACGTGGGTGTATTTTACCACTCATTTACTACAAAAGATATTCAGGAAATCACAGCTTTTAGTTGAAATTCTGATGGACACCTTTGGCTGATGCTATATTGGCACCACACTGTTGATTTTTCATGTTTTAGCTCAAACTACAAATCACCTGAACTTAAAACAGATCATTAAAGATAGTATGTACTGATTTTCTTTCTTCAGTGCATCACTGTTCTAGTAATCTGTGAAACATGTATTTTTATGCATAATCAAAATAATTTTTTCATTAAGTGTTAATACAGTCGCAGGCTGGGACTGTTCAGCTGGTTGATCAATGGAAAAGTCACCACCAGAGAGTTTGATAATGGATTGATTATTAATGTTGCAATTTTCAGTTGCATCAACGCGTCTCTAAAAGAGTTTCAGCAATATAACAACTAGAGCTGAAACAATTAGTCAATTCACAGAAAAATAATTGGCAACTGGCAGACAGTAGCATAAGCTGGTTATCTTAGCTCAGCACAAACACTTAAAATACGTGGACTCCATGTTCTTCTCTGTTTTCACAATTACAGACATTAAAACCCTTCTTTATTCTGACTGACTCTTTGTGGATGTTGAGTTGGTTCTTTCCCTGTGATCTGGAGCCATGTAAACCCCTCATGGTCCCTACAACTCTGATGAAGTAAATTTACAGTTTCCACATGACAGCAGTGATTGGTTGCACACTTGGCTGTTGCCTCTGGGCTTCAGGGTCATGAAAAATGTTCTCACACATCAAGGACTGTGAAAACCTTCGACACAAGTGGTGATTTATTTGTTAAAATGTCCCTGTTACAAGGTTTCTTCCCCAAGGTAATGAAAAGGTCCAGCCACTGTTCTGCTGCCAGGTGTCCTTGTGAAACTGGAGTAGACTTTTCTCTGGTTTATTCCTTGTTTTTCATCATATTTACCTGTAAACATGTAGATTAAAGCCTTATTTTGTGTTCTTTTTTTTGCTTGCTTTTTGGTTCTACCTGCAGTTTCTTTCTTTGTTTTTTTTTTTTTTCATAATGATGAAAAAAAATATTATTCAAAGATGATTTTTAAAGCACTTTTGCTCACTGGCTCTCACTTGTACATCTATATGAATATGTAAATGACTGAAATCATATTGAAAAATGCTTGTATTTTTGTTACGGCTCTGAAGTTTGGGGAAAAATAAAGAAAGTAAAATCTGCGATGGGGTGAATATTTGTCATCAAAACAGCAGACAAACACCACATACATGAATCAGCATCCACTGATTTCTAGTTGCACCACTCGCAGGCCTTTTTAGCTAACATAAAAGTTTCAACATAACAATCAGGTTATGTGATTGTTAGTAATCCCTGTTAATCACAAACCTAAATTCTGCTTTTTCTATTTAAAGCATTTGCAAAAGCATTATAGTGATAGCGACTGTTGATGTGTCCCATACTGTCAGTTTGTTCCTGCAAGGCTTCCATCTGCTGGCATGTGATGGTTAGTGTTGACGATCCAATTCGCTTATGAGGAAGAATCAGACTTTCACATAAACTCAGCAGTACTATGCTACAATGCTGCCCTCTGGTGTTGATGTTACCTAATACAATTGGCACAGAGCAGAAACAGTCCTCATTAAATGGCCCCACATTACGTAATTCATGCAAACGAAAGAACATGGACACTATGGAAAGATAATGGGAAACCCTGTTGGAACTAATCAGTCTCTTAAATGACTGACAATGGATTTCTGAAAGATTTTATACCAACGTGTGATCACTGCTTCTGAAAGACTGTGTTGAGTCCAGCTATGTCTGAGTCTGAGCCCCAACCCACCAGTTAAATGTATTTCAAGTGATTTCTTGGTTAAATAAAGGTTAGATGGATAAATATGTGAGAAAGAGCAAAGAACTGATATGACTACAGCAACAGTTGCACACAATAACAAACAAAACACAGAGAGGGATGTTGATATTTAAGGAATGGAAGGAATAAGCACTTTGCAGTGCCCACAGTGTGTGTGTGCTGAAACAGCTTAAAACATGCATACTCATTTCATTACTGCCATCAGCTGGTCTTCATTACCCTCTACATCTGTATTAAACAATACTGTGTCCTTCAGACAGCAAGTTTAAACAAATGTTGCCTCTTTATTCTGTCAATGTTTGTAATATGACTCCACAAATCTGTGTTTAATCCTTAGTTAAAACTTCCTGGGCTGTGGATTGAGAGTCCAGTATGTTTTTAAAGAAGTGGGTCAGGAAATTAAAGTGGAGGAAAAAGGTTGATGGGTCCCCATCTTGCTGCTGGCCACGCGCCATGTTATGGAGCTCTACCAAGTTTTTGCAAAATGTAAAAGTGTTCAGAATAAAATGTAGGTTAGTGGGGTGATTCTTCTGGAAACACTCACAACACTGCAGTGAAAAACAGACTTGTGCACGCTCTGAAGATTTATGGTTCAAGGGAAGAAAATAAGAAAATAAAGTGGGTCACCAAAGATAAATGCGTGAATATACATACACAAGGGAACATTTTTATTGTGTATAAATAGACTCCAGGTTTGTCCCGAGTATTGGGATTAGTTCCTGCAGCCTGGAGGAAGCAGAGATGCCTTCAGAGAGACGGCATGTGTGCCTCAGTTGGTATCAACTGGCAGAGGAAGACTCACACCCAGGAGGAGTTTTATCTCCACAAGTGTAAACAGGACTGGCATTTCCTGATCAAGACAAAGTCTGAATCATGGAAAGAGAGACAGGGAAGGAGTCAAAAGATGCACGAGCAGCAGGGTAAATGGAGGGAATGTGCAATATTTAAATCTGTTAAATCAGGTCTGGATTGTGTTTTCATTATGGGGTATTGTGTGTGCTGTGTCACAAGAGTCAGTCACTCTTATGCAAAAAAAAAAATATGGCCCTGTTTATCAAACAGGCTGGTGGCCCCCAGGGGATAAAGGTAGTTTGACATGCTGTAAAATATCTCAAAAACACACAATTTTGGCACACAACCATAGAAATCGCACGTGTCAGATTTTGCACTGCGACTTTCAACACTTTTGTCCCTCCCAGTCTGCCGTAGTCGGCCTTATCACTGACTACCGGAAGACAAGAGGTCCTTTTCCCCGCAGACTCCAACATGGTGAGCAGTTTCTTCTCACTGTTCTTCACTGAAATAATCACTAAACATCGCTTTTTGCTGTTGTGTTATCGCACACGTAAATGTCCAAATGTAAAATCCCACTTCTTATTAAACGATAGATGTCTGTATTGTGAGCAGAAACACCGATTGTTGCTATTTATCGGCGATTTGAAAACACTTGACGCCACTTGTTACCGCTCACGGCTCGTTATCTTGAATGTGGCTATCGGTGTTAGCTCGCTAAATTAATGGGATAATGCTTTGTAGTTAGTCTGTGCAGATGTCGCTGTTTGTGCACAAACCGAGGTGTTTTTCTGCATTTTGGGACTAGAGTTAAATTGTTAAGCTTAAAACACGTTAGCGGGCGATAGCTATAGCTTAGCTAGGCCTCAGCCGGCGTTAGCGTACCATGCTAACATTACTGGCTGAGGATGTCCCCTTTTAAGTGGGGGACGCATGCACCGTAAGCAGCGATATTTTCCAGCAGTGGCTCTTGTTGTTTTCTCCGAGCACTTCTGGCTGTTTCCTGCCCCGTTGGTGACCGGGTTTGGTCTCTTTCTCTCCAGGCAAGAGGACCGAAGAAGCACCTCAAGCGCGTCGCAGCGCCAAAGCACTGGATGCTGGACAAGCTCACTGGAGTTTTCGTAAGTACTGGTTCCTCCACCGTTATTTTTTTTTTTACGTTAGGTTATGTTTGGTGTTGTCCCTTCTTAACTTAATTAACGTTTAAATGTTATGTTATTGTAGGTTCCTATGGAAGGATTAAAGGCAGAACGATACGCTGCAAAAGCAGTAAAAAGACACTGAAATATAGTCTTGATTTTTCTAAATGTCTGCATCAGCCTCAGTTTTGTGCCTCACGTGTTTACAGCACGTTGTGATCACAAGGCGAAGCATCAGTTTTTCATAAAGATAAATCCCTCATGAACTTACTATAACCATCTGATGCTTTGACTCATTAATGCCTTATCAAGATGTAGTTTTTCCATCTTTAGAGTTGCAACTAGGAAAGCAGGTAAAGTGTTAATTATTGTGCAGCACACTTTGTATCCAAGTTGTTAGTTTTTGTGTTTCACAGAATCCCAAGTTCATACCTCAAAAGTTTGATGATGAAATTATAGGGTTACCAGAGTGTTTGCCCAGTGATTAACCAGCTAATTGCTGCAGCTCTTCTAGAGATGCAGAGTAGGGCCATGCATGGTCCTGGCGAAGCCCAACTCCTAGCAATTAAATGCAGAAATAACACTACTTCCCATTTAACAAAGTTGTCAGATTTATTATTCTTTGAGTTAGACACTATCTTTTGACACATTTTAACGTCTCTCCTTCTCCATCTCAGGCTCCTCGTCCTTCCACCGGTCCCCACAAGCTGAGGGAGTGCCTGCCCCTCATCATCTTCCTGAGGAACCGCCTCAAGTACGCCCTGACAGGGGATGAAGTGAAGAAGATCTGCATGCAGAGGTTCATCAAGATCGATGGCAAGGTCCGCACCGACGTCACTTACCCTGCTGGATTCATGGGTGAGTTGACTTTTTTGGTTAAGGATCTGTGCAACCTGCAAGTGGTTCTGGTGTTGATGCTCAGATGTGTCAGTTAAGAGGAGGCAGAAGGAGCAATGATGAATTTGTGTGTTTGATCAGCAATGAGCTGAAACTACACAACCTATTCCTCTAAGAAGTTCTGAGCTCCAGCTACATCACGTAAATATCCACAATCAGCTCCCATACAGCCAGTTGTGATGTGAGGTGGAAGCAAAGTGTGACTTTGAGATTAAGTTGATATATTTGAGATTTTGTTTGGCCTCGCCCAGCTTGTCATGAGCTTTTCTTTGGAGAAGATGTCCCTTCCCAGAGAAGGCTTGAAAACCATAATTTGTCATAAATTTTAACATGGCAGCCACATCAGCTGTCACTTTAAGTGAGTACGTTCAGGAAGAGACTCTTTAGTCTTCATATTAGCTGTCTGTGTTCCTTCAGTCTCTGTTGTCAGAGCTGACACTTTCCTCTAGTCGGCTGTTTGACAAGTCAAGCTTTTGCTGTCTCTTTTGATTTGTGATGGACTTTGTCAATGAAAAAATGCCACAATGGACAATGCTGGTGTGCAGCTAGACATTTGGGAAGATGTCCTCTGAGATACTGTGGGAACAAAGCTGGTTTGATTCATACATAAATGTCTGTTTTTGTTTTTTTTTTTATGGGATATAGCTGTTTGGAAGAGGACTGGTGATTATTTGGCCTCATCACAGAACAAATGAGTCAACACCAGCTGCTCCACTTAGCTCGATCAGAAATTACGAGAAATTGTGAACCAAAAACGAACAAAAATATCTTTGCTGTCAAAACATCACACACATCAGTGCTGTCACTTATAAATTGTGGAAAACGTGGGGGTTGAATTCCCCACTGACACAAATGTAGACTGTGTTGTTTTTGTATTCTGTGTTTGAATACAAGGCTAATTTGTTCCACCTCGTTAGAAGTTAAAATCTGACAACACTTAATCTGCTCAATCGCAACATTTTCCAGAACATCTTCAAAGTGTTTTTGTTGTCCAGAGTATGAAAGTCACGCCTCCTCCAGACTTGTCACCCAGTTAGTTTTCTCTCCACATCAGTGCCGGCCAACGGCCTCATATGGAGGTGTGGTATTTTAATTTCCAAATCCAAGGGAAGTCTTCACAGCAGAATGACGGCGTCCTATTTATATAAATACACAATGAACATTCTGCCACTCTGCCCAGTTTCTGTTGCAATGAAATTGGTCTACTCTTTTTTTTTTCCGTTTTAAAGCTTCTCAGAACTGATTTTAAGTACTCTACTGTTTGTGTTTTAATGGTTTGCACTGCCACTAATAGTGTTAAAGATTCTGTCATTTCATTTTACGTTTCATGGTCTTCTGTGTAATCCCGAAGGTGTTAAACTCCAGTATCAGCACCATTTATATATTAAAGAACAGACTTTTGATGCTAAGACTCTCGATGTTTGTGTTTATCCAGATGTGATCAGCATCGAGAAGACCGGCGAGCACTTCCGCCTGATTTACGATGTGAAGGGACGTTTCACTGTCCACCGCATCACCGCTGAGGAGGCAAAGGTAAGACCTGCAAACAGGCTTTTAACTGTGTTTAGCCTTATGTTGTGCATCCTCAACCCTAATTTTATGAGAACCGACAACTCCTCGATGTGCTTTGGTAATGTCTAAAATCCTTAAGATTCCTTGTCTTATATTTGAAATCTTTTACTTGTTCAATAATATTGACAGAAGGGAAGGATAAGTGGCCAAAGGAGGAAGTTTGAGGTCATAATTAAGATTAAAAGCAGCTTTGTCAGTAATGGCCAATTCTTGCTACATGACCCAGAGCAGGAAGTTTGGTTTAGTGGCTGGGTTTTGAGATTTGGCTGACTCTTTGCAGGCTTATCTGGCGTTATCGGCATGCGAGATGGGTTTTAAGGATTTGGTCCTTTGCCTCTGGCCAAATTTGATCAGTTTTTGCAGCGGATGGTGTTTCAGACTGGTTTAATCTCCAAAATCTTGGTCAAATCTGGTTAAAATCCTCAACTGTGAGATGAAGTACAGCCACAGATGGGAGAGTCTGGGACAGCTGACCAAAATGAAAAAGACTGAAAAACATGGATGTGTTGTGAGATATTTATAGTTTGTTTTTGTCTTGAGGCTGTGACTGTAATTTAAATTAAGATAATTTATTACTGATGCATGTCTTTAACTGCTCCTTGCATTATGCACATGCAGATGGATATTTCCTAATCCAGCTCTCCTCTTTCTCCGCAGTACAAGCTGTGCAAGGTCAAGAAGATCATCATTGGCACTAAGGGAATCCCCCACCTGGTGACCCACGACGCCCGCACCATCCGCTACCCTGACCCCCTCATCAAGGTCAACGACACCATCCGCATCGACCTGGATACCGGCAAGATCACAGACTTCATCAAGTTTGATACTGGTATGTTCAACTCACCTTCCCGTAACTTGATGTGTGTTCTTGATGTTTTTTCTTCTCCCTCTAATCTGATGTTTACTCTCCGTCCAGGTAACCTGTGCATGGTGACTGGTGGTGCTAACTTGGGGCGTATCGGTGTGATCACCAACAGGGAGCGTCACCCCGGCTCCTTCGACGTGGTGCACGTCAAGGATAGCACAGGCAACAGCTTCGCTACCAGGCTCTCCAACATCTTTGTCATTGGCAAGGTGAGGATTGTAGAAATATTCTGTCTGCCGCTGTCTGACTCAGGGAATAAAGAACTAAACCTGCTGCCATTGGTGTAATATTTCCATCACACCCACAGGGGTAAATTCACCCAGAACAGAATATTTTGAGTTGTCTCGGTTGCTGTAGCCGGGACAAAAACTCCTCATGCAGAAGAGAAGAAATTCTGTGACTAAAAATGTTGGAGCAAGGATGACAATATTTGGTTTTGATCAGCAATGAAAATAAACCATTCATTCCTCTAAGAAGTTCTGAGCTCCTTGATAAGGCCATCTCTTTGAAAACCACCCCCCAAGTCTCATCGCCCTCACAGAAAGAAGAGGTAGATATTCTGTGAAAAACTCAAAAAAAAAAAAAGTCTTGTGTGCCACACTCCCATCAAATCAAGCGTGTTGTGTGATTACGAGGATCTGGCCTGTGGAGAGCGTTGGTAGTAAAACGTCGGACAGCTGCTCTCTGCGGCCTGACATTTATTAGGTCACTGATGTGACAGGATCTGTCAGCGGCGCAGTCGTCCTTCTGCTGCGTGACATTTTCTCATCAGCCTCAGTCCTGCACTTTTCTTCACCTTGATGACGGCTCCGTGCTGAAGTGTTGGCGGTCAGATTAATGTTAGCACAATCGAGAATTGAGCTTTTCTCCTTTTGTGCTTTAACTGGCCACACATTAAAATGTGTCCTTTTACTGCAGATCACAGAATAAATATATATTTCTGCCTGGATGGGAACATTTTAATCAGAAACAAGTGTAAAATGTCCATTTAATTTTCCAGAATGCAAATTTGTTAGCCCTGCAATTGAGTAATTGTTTCAACATTAACCGTTTAATGTTGTACCTACTCTTCCACCTGTCTCCCATCTGCAGGGCAACAAGCCGTGGGTGTCCCTGCCCAGAGGAAAGGGAATCCGTCTGACCATCGCCGAGGAGAGAGACAAGAGGCTGGCCGCCAAGCAGGGCAGCAGCTAAACTGGCCACAAAACAGACCACCTGTTTTTCAAATAAACTGTTATTTACCAAACACTCAGCTCGTCCATATGTGTCCTTTCTGGTTGCTAACAAAGCTTCCTGTATACAGACCTAGACTTTCATCTGTAATTCATTTATTTTACAGGCTGAGAAAATGCAGTACTAAGAAGTTGTGATGGTCTCAATTCAGAAACTAAAATGGTGGTTGGAGTTATTTTATCAAGATTCAGTTCACTAGATATCAAATGTTCCCCTTTTTTTTTTTTTAAACATTCAAATGCTTTATTTTAAACGATTACTCTCCAGAAAGACAAATTATACATCAATCATTTTTACAGTATTTTAAAATTAATTTAAGACAAGAACATAAAGCTAAGTGTTCACAGTTGGACTCTAAGGAAGATCGAAGGTCACAAAACTTCTCTTACATGTCTAAGACTCTTCAGCCATAAAGTCCTAGTCTCTGTAGACGCCACCGGTGGATGAGCTCTCTGGCTGGTGTCTAAACAACTTAACCAGTGACTGAAGCTCTATTCTTCTAACCAGTAATCCCTCCATCTTTAACCTGGAGGCAGCCCATCCTCCCTCCCTGTGTCCTCTCTGCTCTCTTTCCATCCCATCATGCACGATCCATCTGTTTATACTGCTAATCCCTCTCCTCCTCCTTTTTCCAACTCCATTTTTTTGATCCCATCCTCTTTTCCTACATCCATCCTCCGTTCCAGCCTTCCTATCCTCCTTCCTTCCTTTCCTAAACTGATTCCTGCCATCCTTTCTTAAATATCCAGCTTCTCTTTCTTTTTCTCTCCTTCTCTCCTTTGTCTATCCTCCACTCTTCCTCCAGTTTTCATCACTCTTTCTCCCTTGATCCCTCCTCCATTTCCTACATTAATTTCTTCCATCCTTCTCTAAATATTTTTTCTTATTCTGTCGATCCTTCCTTCTCTTTTTTGCCACCTGCCATCATCCTGTTTCCAACTTTCATCCTTCCCAAAATATCTTCCATACTTCATCCTCCCTCCATCCGTTTTTGCATCAATCCCTACTTAATCTTCCCTGCTCTCCCTCCCTCTCTCTGTGAATATCCTCCATCTTTCTCTCTATTCTTCGTCACACCACTCCATACCTGTATCCTTTTCCCTCTTTCCTTTCCTTCCCTACACCTTATTCCTACCTCATACCTCCTTCCTTTCTCCCTCCATCTTTCACTTCATCCCACTATCATTCCCTCCAGATCACCCCTCTCTCTCTTCCTCCATCCATCCATCCATCCCTCCACCTCTCTGTGTTCTGACTTCAGTACTAGTCCATATGGTGACTGCTGAGATACAGCCTGCTCTGCGCTGCAGAAACCTGGCCTGGCACACACCACCTCAGTGTGTGTGTGTGTGTTATGTATCCTCCTCTGGCCCTCAGGTTCACCTGTTAGTGTGTGAGTGTGTGAGTGTGTGTGTGTGTGTGTGTGTGTGTGTGTGTGTGTGTGTTTGTGTGTGTTTACCTAAAAGAGCAAGAGATCTACATTACCAACACCCGTGAGTTCCATTTCCAGCCCGGCCTCTCCGGCACATGACACATACTATAACAGCACACGCAGCAGGAGAGCGTGTGTCGGTGTGTGTAGAAGGGTATGGCTCACTCCCGTGACCGTCTGCTCTCTGACACTCTGAACAGTACAGTAATCCATCATCTTTGGCAGAGAGGAGTGAGGACAGTGAATCTGCTGCATTTTAAAAAGGTAAAAACAGTCAAATAAAACACACTTTATCAAAAACATCGTCACTTTGACACTCTTGAGTCCCACTCGTGTTGGGAACACTTCAGATTTAGTCTGAGAAAGCAGGTAGTCCATCAACGTGATGAACCTTGACCTTTACATGACGTGAGGCTGCAGTGTTGGCAGATTTGTATTTTGAGGTAATGCAACAAAATGAAACGACAGATTTCTACACTTGGTTTGTGGTTTAGTAACAAATCAAAAGTGGCAGCGTTGTCCCTGTTTTTTATAGGCCTGGGACCAGTCCTTGTAAACAAATAAGTACACACACGTATGCACACACACATGCACAAACACAGTCTTTGAACATTTGAAATATGAGACTCGCCAGACGCATGCTTTGCTCCGGTCCTGCTCTGCATCCCCTTGTGAGCAGAGCAACAATCACATTTGATTCACACACACACTCACACTGCACAGTCACACTGAGGCTTTGAAGTGCATTTGGCTGGATAGCGAAAAAAGCAAAAGAAATGGGAGCTGCAGAGGAAGTATGGAGAAAAAACATCCACTCACAGAACAGAAAAGTAATATGTTGAGTTATCTTACAGGGGATTAAACACAGAGCAGGAAGTCTGCACAGACGGAGGGAAACAACAGGCATTCAGTCATCAGACGTCCTTTATACATTCATCCTGCATCAGTTGTAAACATCATACAAGAAGCTTATTAGCAGGTAGCACATCTAAACACGTCCTTAATGAATGTCTGGAGAAAAGTCAAACTGATTTTGTCTTGCAAGTATCTCTAAAGACGTTTCTGAAGGTTTCGCAGTGATGAAAGTTTCACATAAAGGCAGCCGTCATGTTTTTGATCTTTCACATGGATTTAGTCGTTTACTTCCATGTGAGTCTCAGTCACTCTCAGCAAGGACGTTCCTATCACAGGATCTTAAGTCCTAAATACCGAATGTTTTCAGTTGTATGATTTAGACTTGTGAACAGGTCAGAGGTGGAGTTAAGATTTATAATTTTATTCTGATTTCTGTCCATATTTGGAGTCAAATATGCTAAAAATCTGAATGTATCAATAAAAATAATATACTTCCAATAATTCCCATAGAGAGGGGTATGACATGCAACAGACCCCAGCCAGGAGTCGAACCGTGGGTTTTGCACTTAAGTTTAGGCTCAAGATCAAGTTCAAGTTCAACTTTATTCATCATTTGTGCAGAATAACACGTCATCTGCGCAACAAAATGGCCAAGATGAGACTTGGCAGAGTACCGCACACAAAAGTAATCATACAGAAGCATCAACCAAATTCTGGATGTGAGACAGACCAAATCTGGTCACATGCAGAATGAAAATAGTGAAACAAAAGTGAGACAGAGTGAAGGAGCGAGTCCAAGTTATGGAGGTAAATTTGGAGCGTGCTCCCTGTGAGAGTACAGAAAAGTGGGCTGAGCTGCTAAAACAATGAACTCAGTCATCTGAGGAGGTGGAGGAGGAGGGAGGCAGGGAGGGAGAGTGGGTGAGGACAGCTGTTTCTAATCAATTGCTTCCATGTGATTGACTGCCTGACTCCCTGTCGGCTGATTGGACGACTGGCTCATTGACAGTGGAGGTCGCAGGCCTGGAGGCGGGGTTTTGACAGCTGGTTTACACTATCCGGTTGATTCGGTTGACTAGCTGGTTGGTTGATTGACTGACATGCTGGTTGTCATGGCAACTGATTGAATAAGTGACAGTAGTGATATGATTAGTGTGAGGCCTTAGTAACTGTACAGATGATGTAATGTGACCACTCCCATCCGCTTCTCCGCTCCTTCTCCAAGCTCTTGCACTTTATATACATTCTTGATGTCGTGCACACACACACACACACACACACAATCCCTCTCTTCCGTCTCTCATGAGTTTCTCATGTTTTCAATTGTGTCAGTAAAAGGCAGTTTATGTTGAAATTCCTCATCGTTTCTCGCTCTCCATCCCCCTCTTCATAAGACAGACACAGACTGCATGAACAAAAACATTTAGGTAGGCCAAGTTCACGTCTGGGAGGGGTTGCTAAAGGGGGCCCGGGGGGCGCTCTGAAGACCAGATGTGCTTTTTTTTGGGGGGGTGAGTTAGGAGGGGGCGGGAGGAGGAAGGAGGGCGACGTTCACGAACCTCGAGAAGAGGAACGAGGAATTTTCACAGAAAGTGGAGAATCCTGGAAAGTGTAGAGAGGTGAGCTGGAATGTCACTGCAGTAAAATCAGCTCGAGGACAAGCAGGAGAAGACCTGTGCAGCTGGACGGGTTCACTGTTTGTCTTTATGGTCTCCATCGACAAAATGATCACACAGCTATCAAGTGTTGAATCATTTCTTTCAGCATCTCATTAGGCTGATAAACCTGAGGGTTTGTGTGATGAGAATAAGACATTCAGTATTTCTGCTGCACAAAATGGTTTATTTCTCTCACTATTTGTTTTCTTCTTGTTAAATGTTGGATATAGTTTTACCTCTTAAATAATTCAAATGAAAACAGTTTGTGGAGAGAAAATCAGTAAGGAAAAACTGCTCACAGTCATATTGAACTTGTGACACTTCTTCATTTGAATAACCCAGAAAGGATGGGAGAGACTGATTTCAGTGGACTCGATCAATGTTACGAACAACCGAGAGAACAAAACGTCAAAGGTCATAAACCCTGACTGTGTTAAACACAGAAACAGAGGATTGAACAGATATTGTTTGTGGCATGTGGTTCAATATCTAATCCATATTCGACGTCTATTGTCCTAAAGAGCTACAGGAACACGATAAACAAGTTGTCCCTCACAGAGGAAGTGGTCCACCTCACAGCCGCAGCCTTGTCTTAACATGCAATACAATATTACTGGTCCATTCGTATGAGTGTATGGGTGCATGAAAACAGAAAAAGGAACAAGCTGTTTAATTATAGGTGATTAATGTTAAATACTTAATATGTCAGGCATGGACACAGAACCATTAGTGTGTGGGTAAAAGGTCTTCAAAACACAGATGAGGAAACATACGAAAACAAGTACGAAATTAATCAGAGTAACTATTAAGATTCTTCAAATCTCATTCTGGAATTAAACTCAAGCGTTGTCTCTCGTGAGAGGAGGTGAACAGAGGACACATGGTAATAGTAAGATTTACAGCAGGAGATGTGAGCAGCTGGCTGGGGAACACAGTTGTGAAGCAAGAGGATTAAAACTGCTCCAGAGAGGGAGGCTTGAGCTTCTCCACCCTGCTCCTCGGAGTCCAGGGGGCCACGTCATGTGCCTGAGAGGCTCCTGCTGTGATGTGATTTCTTAAAGAGAAACTCTGACCACTTCCGCCACATTACTCTTCTCCTCTGTGCACTTGTTGTCACTTTGTGGGGAGGGAAAAAAACAATCCACTCAGAGAAGATGGTAATGTTGGTTGACCAGGCAGATTTGGCTCCAATCCGGGATGTGTTCAGGGACGATGAAAAAAGCAGGAAAACAGAAACCTGAGGAGGAGGAGTTCAGTGAAGACTCTGCCATGCTCAGTGATATCTAATAATGATCTTGTGACTGTGTTATGTAATGAATCTGATGAGTGATTTGCTCTGATTCTGACAGTGGTCGCTCTGATCTTGGTTCAGACTGTCAAAACAATGTCAGATATGGAAGTGAAAAGTTCAGATCCAGTTACTAAATGTCAGCTTGAAGTGCAGTTATCTAAGTGACTGACTCTGATCTCAGTCTTGAACTTGTTTTGATTTTGACCTAAAGTTTTAATAGGTTGATTTTTGATGAATACAATTTTTGTAGCAATATTTTCTATTTACGACAACCCAGATTCAAACGTCAACCAAACTTCAAGCAAAAAACATAGCGTTTAAGCTGATGACTGTCCATACACCGTCTCTTCTCAGATGCAGATTGAAATTAGTCTAGACCTTGTAGTTACCTACAGTGAACCAAATCTGTGATCTTAGTTTTGTGTTATGGATTCAAGCACTTCGGTCCCCATCTGGAAATATGTGCCAGAGTTTATAAAGCAAGAGAAAGAAAGAGAGAGAGACTGCAGAGCTCCATGTTGTCTTGGTTCATTTCTCCTCTTGCTCAGGAATTTGTGTCCCCTGGTTCTTCTTCGTCTCCTCATTTCCAGACCCAGTTGTTTAAATTGACCTCATTTTTACAGCGTGAAGCTTCTGCTGACGTGTTTGGTAGCATTTCTGAGGCCTTGGGTTTTCTTTCTCTGTGATGTTCAAATTTAAATATCCCTTTTTTTGCTTAATGGTAATAGTAGTTGATACAAAAGCCAGGATATGATTAAAAAACACTACAAATGAAATAAGAACATATATAAGACTAACAGAAAAAGCTAAATAAAAAAGATATTTAGCCAAATGTATGTGGACACATAAACGTTTCCATGTTTATATGACTGCAGAACATGTCAGCCCACAACTGTGAGCATCATAGCACCAACTCTTCTGCTTTCAGGCTTTCCACCAGACTTTGGAACACAGCTGGGGGGACTTGCTCCGGTTCAGACACAAAAGCATTAGCGAGGTCCAGCACTAATGTTGGGTGATCAGGCCTGGCTCACAGTTTGTGTTCCAGTGCCTCCCAAAGGTGCTGGATGGGGCTGAGGTCAGAGCTCTGTGCAGACCAGTCGAGTTCTTTGACACTGAAGTGGAAAAACCATTTCTTTATGGAGCTGGCTTTGTTATGTTCAAACAGAGGAAAGGCACAAACACAAACTGTTGTCACAAAGTTGGAAACACTGCATTGTCTGAAATACTAATGTAAACTGTAGCATTAACTTTCTCTTAATTGGATCTTAGGGGAAACAAACTGTGATAAACAGCCCCAGACAAAAACAACACAAAAGTTTGTGGACAGGAGTTTCCACTCTCTTAATTTGTCTTTCACCAACACACACATGCACACGCATATCCACACGTGGGCGCGCACAGTTACGCGCAGTGGTGCATGAAGGACTCCTGAACAGTTCATCCCCTGTCTTACATCCTCAGCCTCTCCTCTTCTCACCCTTCCCTCCTCTTTTTCCCTTTCTCCTCTTCCTCCTCCTCCTCTTTGTCTTTCTTCTCCTCTACTCTTTCATCTCATCTCTCTTCTTCCTCCAGACAGGTTTCCTTCTCGGGAAACACCAGACTGTTGCTCCCCCTGTCGCCGCGTCAAGTCGGACGAAATAAGACGTGACTTTGGTCTATTTAGCTTCAAAATAAAAGCACGAAAAGGGGAGTAAATACCAGGGTGAAAAATTACACCAGAAGTGTCCTTAAAAGCAGTCGGTGCAGTTTAAAAAGGTGCATTCGTTTCATAAAATTATGTGAAATTAAGAACCATGATAGCCATGAAAGTTACTTGTGGTTTACTCATGGCTTGATTTTTTTCAATTTTATTTTGTTAGTTTTTTGTTATTTGAGATTTTCAGAGTGCACAATAATAAAACCAACGGAAATACATTCAAAATGTTTTTATAAACTCAGAAAACAATTAGAGAAAACAGAAAGATGTTTGGTTGTAGGCCATGTTTTCTGTGGCAGGGCCAACGTGGTTACAATACCACCAAGTTTCACTTCAGATTTATATAGTCTATTAGCTTTTGTATTAGTGTAGACATATACTAAAATAACGACGATAGTTAGATCAACTACTTAATTCCGAAATCCATTTTGACACTCAGTTTTGACTTCTGGAAAGAGAGCCTTTAATCCGGCTTTGATTTTGAAAGTTTAAACCGGATGTTTTGTTTGTTACACTCTGACTACTTTGACACCAGTCGTCACAGCAGCTGAGTCTCTCCTCCACACCGAAAAACAGAGAAAAGCTCGTTCCCAGTCAAAAACAATGAGGGCGCACGACGCGCAACTCGCTCCAAGCCTCTCCAACAGCAGCGGAGTTTTTCCTCCCGGAGGATCCGTAGCATGTGTCTGTGCGCCAAGCGGAGGGAGAAGGACCACAGGAATATAACTTGACTACGCACGGAGTTTGTTATCTTTTTGGCGGGGAGAAATCATGCCTTTTTGCAAGCGGACGATACTTCCGAAAGATGTGTGCAAGGCCGACGGCAGGAGGCTGCTGGAGGCGCGTCCGCAGCTGCGCCAGGCGGAGATTTTCGGGGACCTGGTGGACGTGTGCGGCTTCACCCTGTGCTCGGTGCTCCGGCAGCTCTCGGATCTGTCCCGGCACTCCGTGAGCATCCTGGAGGAGCTGGAGGGAGAGCTGGTGTCCATCTGCCACCGGTCCGGCGCGCTGGAGGGCAGAGTGGTCCGGCTGCAGAGGCACGTCGCAGAGCTGGTCAGCAAGCCTCCGCCGAGAAGTAAGAGGAAATTAAAAACCTGTTTCAGTTAAAACACACACACACACACACACACACACACACACACACACACACACACACACACACACACACACACACACACACACCTGGTGTCACTTTACACAGCTCGCAGTTGCAGGCGCAGAGTTGAAGCAGCTTTTTGACTCTGGTGGAGTCAAATCTGTGGTGTCAAACTTCAAATCAACTCAAATTCCTGCTTTCCTGGAGAGATTTGTGTTTTTTGAAGAGATTCCTGTTCATGAGTCACTCTGGGGTCATCACTCCGTTCAGGGTGTGAGTAAGTGAGAGCTTGGTTATTGGCTGGTTTGTTTTTGTCAGCTGGCAGAGAGGCGTCCTGCCTTTAGCTGCTGCAGGAAACAATATCAGAGTTTACTTTGAAATGATGCAGTAAAGTGATTAAATTCTACTTGGAAAAGTTTTACATAAAACCAGAGTTAATTGCCAAGATGTGAAATTCAAGGGGGTGGAGAGCATGTAAGCACGCCAATAACTGATGTAAGATCAGATGCTGTCAGTAATTTGTTGCAGTGTCAAACAGGAAGGTTTTATACAAAGTTTTTCTGTGACTTCAGCTCTGGGATGTGCAGGTTTACACGATGCTCCTGAAGGCAGCAGGTTGTGGGCGTAGAGAGTGGAATGTGAACTTGGTGTAAATGCAGAGATGTCATGCATGTTTCAGAGTTTTGTGTCTCTACCTGCCACTTTGTCCCCGTCGCCTCCTTCCCTGCATCAGCTCCTGCTCTTGTGTCACATGCGTTCTTCAGTCTCTGTTGACGTTATCACTTGGGTTTGGAGTTAAAGTGAACTATAGCTGGTCAAAGCGTCTGTGTGCAGAGTTAAGATGACGAGGGTTTGGCTTGTTGTTACATCACTTGGATCTTTGACTGTAGAGGGCTGGACAGCCTGGACGACTTAACTTGCTTGTCTCAAAATGCCCATAGAACTGAAGTGTTGGTCGTCAAATAAGAAAGAAGCCAGTGTAGTAGAATTTAGGAATGCATTTTCAAAAACCTTTAAAACGTGTTTCCCTCATAATCTTAAAGAGTTTTCAAGGCCTTTTTCCAGAGAGGCAGGTCGCCTGTAGAGCTTTAAAGGAACCTGAAGACTCACGATAACAATCAATAATCCAAAATGACATAGTGATCGATTATATTAGCCCACAGTACAATGCAGTTCAATATTTATCCATAGAATATCAGAACCACAACCATATGCAGTGATGCTCCTTTGTAGCTGATCAGTGACTTAAAGTGTTAGAGTGGATACACTGACACTGATGCTTTTAAAAACAGGAGCACTCTATCTTTTAATTTCAGTGTCACCAGGACACATGCACCTCTCTCTGACAACAGTTCCCATGCATAAGAAGCAGCCCAGATGCATGATGGGAGATTTTCACCACGGCTGCCAGCCTGCTTTACTCTGTACTCTGCAAACTTTGCACAAACCTGTCACAAGTCAGTTTTCTTTTTGTTTACAGCTCAAGAGTGAGCACATGAATAAAGTACGCCGACTGTGAGGATGAGTTTACGAGGCTGTCAGCAATGTGTGTGTGTGTGTGTGTGTGTGTGAGTGAGAGAGCACGTACAGTATGATAAGAGAGAAAGTCCCTCTAAACACAGACCAGATGCAGAGCTGGAAAGAGGAGAGGAAGAAAGATAAAAACAAAATGCAGCTCACCATTTAGTTTACTTTACAGAGAGTGAACTCACCCATGTGTTGGCCTGTGTGTGTGTATGTGTGTGCGTGTGTGTGTGTGTGTGTGTGTGTGAGAAAGAGAGAAAAGAATCATTTGTGTTCATCTGTGTGAGATGCAAAGTTCCTCACTCTCCTTCTCTCCTTACTAAAATCTGAGTGGGCTCTTACTGTATCACTAACATGTGGGCAGAAGCACACGGCTAAATAATCAATAGAGCCGGCCTGATCCTTCATCTCTCATCATCATCCTCACTCCGCCGCCTCGTTTTCTCTCTCAGTCTTCCTTGCCTCCTGCTGTCTCAGCGAAGATGGAAAACATTGATCTGCCTTTTACCCAAAGAAAAACAAGGTATAAACATTTGGCTTTTCCTGTGTTGCTGAATTTTAAAGCTCAGACTTTGTTTAATATTTTCAGCCACTTTCCTCTAAAATCCAGTCACCACACGGGGATCTCTGTGGCTTAACTCAACCCTCCGCTCACATTTATACATAAAACAAAATTGAACACATTATAATATTTGTTGATGAAGCAGAGTCACATGTGCCACAGAGTCAGAAAAGGGTCAGATAGATTAAATTATTCAACATCTTTAATTATTGGTTTATAGAGACACAAAACACCTACCAACCGCACAGCCACATGTCTTTGCAGTCGTTGTGTGTCTGTTTTTGGTTGTTTTGTGTGTCTGTAGTCGTTTGGTTGACAGTCACTCACACCTCTATGGTTAAGCAGTTTGGGCTTTTTAGATTTGTAAGGATGAGAAAAAGTTGCATTCTTTTCCCGAGGATGTGTGCTTTTCCTCCAATAACAACCGCTGACAACACCCCAACCCCCCACCACCCCTCACACCCGCTCCACCTGCCAAAAAAGTGAAACTCGGTCAGAGCTGCATAAGGAAGGCCACGGTGAAACACATGTTCCAGGCCTGAATGAGGGGATTTTTTCCACCCGGTTTAGAGTTTGTACAGGAGTCAGGTCTCCTGAGTCGCTTCCAGGGCCTCGACACGGTGAAAGGCCGAAGGGATCGAAGCTGGTTTCCTCTTCCTGAGGTGGAGGGGGAAGAGTCAAACTGATACAGAGGAAGAGGATGTCAGTCGTCACTTTGGAAAGCTTGATGTCATGAGCGTGCGTGTGCAGTGTGTGTGTGCAGTGTGTGTGTGTCCTTTCCTTTGGAAGCTGTCACTCAGAAGGGCCTGAACTTGAGGAATTTATCCTCTGCAGCTTTCTGTTTCTCACACTGCCTTCATTTCCTGCCATTTTCTGTCGGCTTCTGTTGACCCTAAGTAGTGCAGGAATATCCCAAGTATGTGAATGGGAACCAAAGTTTGGTGTTTTCTTTTGCTGCCTTTTTCCAACTTAATTCTCTGGGAAACCACATTCTTCCGTTGACTCAAAACTGATTTTACAGGCTGATTCTGCTGAAGTTTGTTGCACCACAGTGTTTCCTTCTTGGTGTGACCGTCCTGTTAAATGGTTGTAGATGGTGAGTTTGTTTTAAAGGGTAAATCCACAGGAAAGAAAGCTGCTCTCTGCGGTTTGAAGCTATAAACACTTTTCACTTCTGGACAAATCCCAGTCGGTGATGTCACAGCAGGTGTTTTCCCTCAGCTGTCAAAGACAACGCACCTGCTATGACATCAGTGTTCGGGGACAGTAAATCCTCACATCTGACAAGATGGAAGCAAAGTTTGGTCGTTTCACTTATCCAAATGTTTTGATTGTTTTTGATTCATTTTCTGTAGATCAGTGGGCTCATAACCATATAAAATTATATAATAAATATATAATAAAATTATATTATTTTTTATATTATATAATATATATATATATATATATATATATATAAACTGGGAAAACTGAAGTGCTCAAGGCAAGTTAAAGAAGTAAAGTAGCTGTGTGTACTTTGAAAAGTAGTATCAGTATCAGGGACACTGCTTGTTTGTTTAAGGAAAACGTATTGGCAGATTCTCTTAGAAGTTTTCCAGAGACTTTTGCAGCTGTTGTTATGAGTATGATTCAAAACCATATTTACCTGTGGAACAGCCATCATTGCCTGAGTAAAAAAAAAAAAAAAACTTCATCAGATACAGATATGCAGTATAAGAGTTTTTGTTTTTCCTGCAGCCAGTGATGGTAGTGATCACGTGATGCTTTCTTTCACTCTGTGCTACTCATTTCCTTCCAAAGCCTGTTATGAAAATCAAATGATTGATGAGGAGATGAGAAAAAGAAAAACTCCCCCCTTTTCTCTCTCTCTTATTCCCCTCCTCCTCGCCCTCTCCGCCCTCTCTCCTCCCCTGTTCCCACGGGTGGACCTCAGCCTCATGACTCAGTATTCCTCCCCGCTGGCCCCTCAGTAATTCCCCTTCTTCTCCTTTCTTAATTCTTTTCCTTCTCTCTCCATCCTGCAGCACATCTCAGCATTCTTTTCCAAACAGTGACACTAAGAGCAGCTTTGGAAACTTGTTTTGGGCTGATGCTTAGAGATAAATTCAGGCTCTGACCCCACACATGGATGCATTCAGTGGCGATGGATGACCTTCGACATCCCGGCTTTCGTTTTTTTGATCTCTAAAATCACAGGTTTTTTTCCACAGATGCAGGCTGTGGACTCGAAATCTTTTCAGTGTCAAAATGTTCACTTCTCCTCCTCCTCCCCCTCCATCTCTCTTCCTACTGGCAGTGATTCAGAGGGCAGCAGCAGCACACAGAAACTTCCCACCACCACAGTACACTGCAGGAGAAAGGCTTTTATTTTTTAATCATCTGATTTAGATTTTAGTGAAATTTAATATTCAGAGCTGCCATATCTCCAGAAGCTAAGCTCATTTGCAGACTCTTAAAAACCAAGTGGAATTATTCATTATAAAAATAATGTCTTCCTGAAACAAGAAGGCAGTATAAACCGAGATGCTGCCCTCTTTTTAATGTTCAGCGTATCTGAAACTTTCTTGTCCTCTATCCTTTCAGCCATGTTCTCTGCTCTGCTGAAGAGATTTGACCAGATATGACATAAAAGATACCTGAAACAGTCAACTGGTCAAAGTCCGTTCCTTTTTAGTTATGTTGTAATGTGTAATGCACATTAATGGTTTGAGAAGTCTTCTTCTCAAACCATTCTAACAGTGGTGTTGAATGCATTTACTTCCTCACAGAACATTTGCAAAACAGATTTTTTTTGGTATTTTAAATCCAGTGCGTTGCCAGAAGATCAAACCTGGATGGCAGAGAATGAGAAGTCGCACAGGTTGTAAAAGCTTAATGTGAATTTTAGTTGTTTCTTCTCTGCTCAGACACAAACATCAGTTTGATCCAAAGTGACACATCAATCTCCTGTTTTCTCTCTATCATCACATTCCCATATGGTAGGTTGGAGAGAGTTGTATGAGTCTGTAAAATAAATCGCTGTATACACACTGTGTGTTTGTGTGTGTGACTAAGTGTGTGTGTTTTCAAGGTCAATGGGAAACCATGGTAGAGGTACTGCATTTAATGTTTCTGTTGGAGCTGTATATCCCCTGCTTTATGTGTTCAGAGTGAAAGAGTGTGTGTCTCCAGTGTGAGCGCATGTGCATGTATGTGTGTGAGACATTTTTTTTGGCGTGTATTTGTGTGCCTGCACATACTTAGTTTTCTGTGTGTGTGTGTGTGTGTGTGTGTGTGTGTGTGTGTATCATTTGTTAGTAAAGCTGGGTTTAGGTGGAGGTGGAGCTCTGGGCCCCTTAGTGGTTTCTCCGGACAGCATGGCCATTAATTACCCACAGAGACAGAGAACTAAAGTGTGTGTGTGTGTGTGTGTAAAAATAAGGAAAATGAACTATAGAAAGTGCTGTTGTTCTCCTGAAACCCTGAGCGACTTGTAGTTTCAGGTGAAAAAAAAAAAAGGACTGTTGAAGAAGAAAATCTACTAACAACTTCCTGTCTTGGCCGAGATCCCGGCCCTTTCCCTTTCCCTTTCACACACACACACACACACACACACACACACACACACACACACACACACACACACACACACACACACACACA
>JBBMJY010000016.1:1695187-1733974 GCA_037833715.1 Toxotes lorentzi | reverse complement strand
ACACACACACACACACACACACACACACACACACACACACACACACACACACACACACACACACACACACACTCGGCCTCGGGGGTCTAGAGCTGGAAGCAGTGAAGTAGAAGGAAACAGGCCTGACATTTAGACTGCTGGCTCAGTATTGTGGTATCACACTTTATTTCTCTGATGGGACCGAACACTGAAAGAGGAGCCAGTTTCTGTAGGTTGGTTATTTGCACCTGAGCATACGACGACACGCATCCTCAAGTTTCTTTCCCTCTCTCTCTCTCGCTCTCTCGCTCATTAACTTGCCTCTTGTCATGTGACAGCAGTGGGATTGCTGGAAAAGCTGCACCTCCTGTGACTTTACTCTGAAACACACACACACACACACACACTTCCGTACACAGCTTCCAATTACTGCTAATTTGGATGTGACTTAAGCACTAAGTTGGTTTTGACACAAACATAAAAGTTTATTCAGCCATGAAAACGTAAACCACACAGGAGATGGAAGAAGGAGAAATATGATGGGAAAGACTGTTACAGTGCAGATTAGGTCTGAACAACATCTTCATTGTATGAATTTATTTTCTGAGTCATTTAATTGTTGTTTAATTGACATTATTTTCACTGTCTAGTTTTTCCTTTAGCTTGAACCCCGTCCATGATAAAACCTGTGTCATGTACCACACATTCATCTGTAAACAGGTAAAAACAGGTAAATAAAAGCCGTCAAAACTGAGCATGAACCCTCCACCAAATACAAATTTACAGCCAAGATTAATGATTTGATTTAATATTGGGTGTAATATGACTTTAAATGCCTTGCTCAAGGACACCTCGATGACAGTCTCCAGCCTGCAGGCAGCTGCTGGCCCAGATAGCGACGGTCTCATCTTCAGTCTGTTGTTCAGCAGCAGGAGAAACACTCTTGTGTTAATTAAAATATGTTTCCCTCAGCTGGGTTTTTATGTGATTCAGCAGATTTAGTTAATTTCTGAGCGTTTTCCACCGGCCTCCCGTTCACCCCGGGCAGCTACGCTTGAATATATTTGTCTCACTTACTCAGAAGAAATAACTTTCTTAAAAGTTTTCTTTTTTTAAATTATCTTTGGTAACGTTTAAGATGATCTTGATGTAAAATGTAATGTGTTTTTTATTTTACTTGACCTACATTTACTTACTATATTAAGGTCACATTAGATTCAGACTTTGTTTGACCTGCTTTCTTGTGTTTCCTGAGGAGCATCCTATGATAAATATCTCATCCTTTCTTCGTGACCCTGTGGTTGTTTATGCAGGCATTTCTAGGACAGGAAGTGTCTCTAAATTAAAGAATTTGAGTGTTTGCATCAGAACAGATTGGCTTGTACAAGATTGTGAGTTAAATTTCCTCCTCTGTCCCTCAGGAAGAGGTTTTTTTTCCAGCAGTGTTTCTTTCTCTTTTCAGCTGTCAGCTGTTTGTCAAACTGTCACTCTCCTTGTGCTTGTCCTCCTCTGTCACAGCTTTCTGTCTTTTCCAGTCTTGTTTGTTTTTTTCGGTTGTGTCTTGTGTCACTCCTCAGTCTTCCCTCCCTCTGTCTCATTCTGCAAATTGTACAGCGATGACAGAAATCAGTTTGTGATCGACAGACAGAGAGAGACCGAGAGAGAGGAGAGAGGGCAAACAGAGAAAAGATGAAAGGCAGAAAGATAGAAACAGAATTAGTGGCACAAAGAAGGAGAAAGGGAGGTGTGAAAACACAAAGAGCATACGAGAGAGACGAGCCGAGAGGAAATGAGATAAAAAGAAAGGATGCAAATGGAAACAAGAGAATAAAGATGGATGTATGGACCGTGAATCAGGAGAAAAACAAACTGGAAAAAGTTTACATTTGGAGAAATATGCTAATTTGCTTTCCTGCAAAAGGTTGATGCTGCTCTCGTTAAGGGCTGAGCCACAGCCTGGAGGTGATTAGCTTAGCTTAGCATAAAGACTGGAAACAGGGGGAAACAGCTAGCCTGGCTGTTTCTGGGTATGGTCTAAACTAATGAGACATAATAAGTTAGTGAAGCTTAGAGGTACATGTAGGCATGTAGAAAGAGAGGGAGGGTGGGAGGTCTGTCCAAAAAGGAAAGAGTTAGAGATAAAAAATAAAAGCATACTGAGGAAAACAGATAATAATAAAAAAAGGAAGAGAGGAAGAGATGAACTCGGTGGGTGTAGAAGAAAATGAGAGGGTTTGTGTAGTGCGATGCCCTCTCTAAAGGAATGTATCATTCATCAGCCTCTCTATTAGTCTGTGTGTGTGTGTGTTTGTGTGTGTGTGTCCATATTAGGTAGCTGCTTCAGGCCACCACTGTAGATTTCTAACAGGCGTTCCAGTGTGAAAAACGTGTGTGTGTGTGTGTGTGTGTGTGCTACATGGATACTATTCAATTCATGCTTTAAATGTCAGAACAGATTTTTTGAAATGAGTGTGTCACTGTGCGTATTGACAGTGTGCGTAGTCTGTGTGTATAAAATTCATACTTGTGGCTCATGGGACAGGTTTGGGGAATGCTGCCTATCTGGAAGTTACTTCCTGCGTGTGTGTGTGTGTGTGTGACTAATACTACCAGCCTGGCTGACAATGACAGACTTGTCTGTTGTTTGTGCTCTGCCTGACTGTGCACTTTTCTGCTCACCATCAAGGTCAGTAAAGGTTTACTGTTCAAAACTGTACGGACTGTTTGTTCATTTGTGTTTTATTTATCTATAAATGAATTATTTATTTATTATTTGTAGAGTAAACCTAACCATGGTGGATAATCACTTTATGGTTATGTTTTGGTATTTCATTTAACCCGAACCACGATTTTCCCCTGTATTATTTCTTTTTCCAAACTCGTTGTCCTGACTCTGTACCTGTCTGCCGCACCGTCAGCTTGTCTGCACCTCTGTTAGGCTGCTGTGATGTTTTAGCTTTCTGCCTGTCTGTCTGTCTGTCTGACACCTCAGAAGCATGCTTTTTGTTTTTGTTGTGGCTTCTTGTTGTGAAGGTGAAAACGTTCTGCTGAGAATCTGTCCAGGTTTGTTATGGATCTGTCTTTGATCTCATTTTTTTTTATGGTGGCAGCGCGTTGTACTTATTTCCTCCTCACAATCACCTCCTCCTTACTTCCATCCATCTTCTCTACTCTGACTTCATCATATCTCACTCTTTCTTTTTGCCTAGAGAGATTCAGCAGTAAATATTCTGTAATCAGCCTCACATGCTTCTCTACTCACACAGGGCTGCTGCTGTCACCACACACACTGACAAGACTGTGTGTGTGTGTTTATACCTCCTTCCAGCTCTAGTTTTTGATCTAAGTGCCAGTCTATTTCACATGCAAATGATTTAAAGTGAATCTCTCTCCCTCTCGCTCTTCTGTCATCCCTCGTTTCGTCCAGCTGCAGTGTGAGCCAGAGAGAGGACGTCTTTATGTTTTAGGAGGCAATAGCGTCACCAAACCCTGGAAATTGGGCCACAAGGTCTTTAACACTAAGTCAGGTCAAATAGATCTGGAAATAATCCCGTCTTCTTGTGTTTTATAGACTTATGTTCTTTCCAACCCAGAAGTGTGACATCTTTATTCTGCACAGAGGTCAAGGGGATGAAGCTGGGGTGGATGCTTCAAAGCCCAGGACTTTACTTACTTTAACTAAGGCTGTTAAAGGAATGTACAACATTCAACATAAACATTTCCTCCTTATGTTGATAAAAAAATTTAAGGATGAAATTATGTTTCCTGCAAAACACATCCGCTGATGCTCTACTCTTACAGCAGTGATTCAAAATGACAGCATCGGATTCTAATGTCTTACAGTAAAGAGTCTCTCTGTGTGTTTGTGGCTCATTTTGATCAGTTTTGAAGTTGGTTTCAGTCTCTAGTGATTGTTTTTTTTTTTCTTTGGACTGAATTCTGTTGCCGAGCAGTGCCAGCTAAATCGCAGGTCTGTGACTGTTTGAGTCCGGCCTCTTTTGCCTGACAACATATTTTTATCAGGAAGTGGTGGGAAGCCGTGGAGCCTCGGGGGGATTTTACTCTACAACTCTTTCTAGAAATTTGGCGCTGCACCCGAAAAATAAAACCAAAGCGATGTAGTCGTCCGCTCTGTTTTGTTTCTCTTTCCTCCCTCCCTCCTTTTCCCTCCACTTCTTTCCTCAGCATCTCTCTTCACCTCCTTTTTATTTTTTTTGCATTATCAGCCTCATTATCTCTCTATTATTTGCCTCTCACTCTGCCACTCTCCATCACTTTATCTCCTCACTTCATTTTTCTTGCTGTCTACAGTCTCTTTATAATCAGTCTACTGGCTTATCAGAAAATGGGCCCCTGAGCACAGACAGGTAAAAGGCCCCCGGACTGAAAGAAACAAAATGACTACCATAAAAACGCAACCTCTTTATGGCCATAGTTGTATTCTTATATATATTACTTTAAATTATAGTTTAAATCTCCTTTTTAGCCCCACAATAGTGAATGAATCCCATAATTTTTTTTTTTGTATTAGCATATTTAATATTCTTTCTTTTATCACCCAATAAGCTCAATACAACATCAGATCTTTTTTTTTTGTACTTCATTTTCAATTTCACTGACTTTCTGTGCCATTAAATTCATTTTAGTTCATCCGTCAGCTGATTTGTTAAAATCTAAAAGTCACAGAAAATAATAAGTCAAATTTCTAAGTTCTATAAAACCACAGTACAATGTTTTGTACCAAGCAAGGTTTCAGTTTCAGTTCTTGTCTTGGCCACTAGGAGATGGTAGAGCTCAGTTATTGGTGTAAATCTGCCACTTTACCATATTTTCCTTACTGAGGATTGTGTGTCTCTCTCCCTCACCCTCTGCTTTGCACTTTGAAGACAGCTCTCATCTCAGCGTGTGATATATATTTTAAAATCTTTTTTGGTTTGTCATGCGGACTCAGAATGTTTCGAAGGCCACACTCTGAGTTTGTGGTTCTCCAGCAGAGACACCAACACTGCAGAGGTTACGGGTTAAATTCCCCTCTTTGACTCAAACGGTTGCCTTTTCTGTGGCGAGGGCTGAAGGTTTTCTTGCCATTTTAACATAATGGCTTCCTGGGGATATGTTACTCAGATCTATTTGATAGGTTTGATTCTGATGTCATTCTTACATAATGTGAGACTATGTGGTAATACTTTTTGGCAGAACAACATTCCTTCTTTTTGTGTAACAGCAGACATGTTTCTTCTTTCTCTTGTATTGGCATCATATCAAATTACGGTATTGTTGGACGAGGTGAGTGCAGACCAACCTGTTGGTTTTCCTTGTTTCCATTTCCTTGTTTGCAGGCAGAGGGTGTGATTACCTGACTGGGCCTTGATGCATGGACAGCTTGTCAGTCACCAGGCAGGATCAGTTGTAAACTTTAAAATCAATGAGCCGTTGATAGGCAGCTTTGTCTGGCTTCCTTCAGCTAAACACACTCTGGCTGAGTGTGTTTTGGCTGAGCTCTGTAAAAAATGGCTTGATGATTGATTCCTTGAATGCAGCATCATGGTGAGAGGTTCAATTTCCTCTCTGACAGTAGTAAGAAAAAAAAAATCTGCACAAATAGTTTCTAAAATGTCTGAAAAGCTTTGAGAAATCCAGGAACTGCAGACCTTTTCAACAGCGGTACATCAGCTGAAGTGAGAACATGAATGTGGCCTGAATTTGGAGCTGCTGTGTGACAGGTTTTCTCTCGTTCAAATCGTCCTCTGGTCTTTCTTTTCAGCCGCGGCCCCAGAAAGCAGCTGACCAAAGTAGCAGGAGCAATTTCGGGCAATATGAAAGACAGAAACCAGAGCGTCTGCGACACAAAAATGGAATAAATAGATACAAACCGAAAGAGAGGAAGGCCCCAACAGAGGGGAGCTGGTCTCTTCTTTCCACTCCTTTTAGGGATTACATTCTGGCTGCACCAGCTTCATTATATACTGTGGGATGGAGCTTTGGAAGACCACAACAAACTCACAGAGTCAGGACTGTGTGTGTGTGTGTTTGCGGGTAGTGAGTCAGTGATGGTTTTCTGGGCAGTGTATGTGTGTTTATATGTAGTTTCCTTACTGAATGTGTGTGTGTGTGTGTCTTCCAGGCATCAAAGTGTTTACAGGGAAAAGGGGATAATGATGAGGGAGGGAGTGGGCTGTGGCTTAGAGAGAGAGAGGGGAGAGCAGGGGGGGAATTAGAGTATGAGAGGCTCCCAGAAGGAGAAGAGACCACAAAGTCAAATAAAAACAAAAATAGAATAAAATAAAAGATATGAAATGGAGTTATGAAAAATCCAGAACGAGAAATGTTACTGTGGCACCAAAGAAACTGGAAGAATAAGAAATTGCAAAAATGGGACGATGTGGGAAAAGGAAGATATTGAAGAAAGAGTGAGGCTCTCATAACGAGCTATGAGAGCCTGAGGTGATAAATCCCAGTATCTTGTTTTACTGTATCAGCAGGTTAAAACTCCGAGTTATTTAGTTTAAAATGATTGAAACACAGAAAAGCAGAAAAACCTCTCATCTGAAAAAGTGGGACTGAGGAATTTTGCTTGATTAAAGACTAAAACGTTGGCGATTGATTTCCTGTTGAGCGAGTGATTAATGGATGAACTGTTTCAGATGAAAGGGAAGAAATAGTAAGTACTCGTAAAGAGTAGGGACAAAATGGAAGAGCGGGTGGAACAAGAAGAGGGAATAGAGGATGAAGGGAAAGAAAATAAACTGGTAAGGTAGTAAGGAAAAAAAATGGAAAAAGAAAAGGGTGAAAAAAAAATGAGCAAAGTAAGAAGGAGGTGTATAAGAACCTCAACTGAACCAAAATGAAACTCAGACCAACTGATTTAAACAAAAAAAGTTTCTCTACCACGTCAGTGCAGAGTAAAGTGACGTTAATGGTAGTAAGCTGGTATTTTAATTGGATTCAGTGGCTCAAACCTCGGGACTGGTACGTTACACTGACATTACTGAATTACACTTATCGACTGGGATCATCAGTAACTCCCTCTCTGTGTGTGTGTGACCAGTGTTAATCCATCCAGAGGAGGGAAACAGAGACGTATTATTCCTCCAAACCTTCATCGTTCCTCAGTCCTACTCTTTTCCCAAGTTCATGTTTCAACTCTCTTTAACATACCTGTGGTGATAAGTAAGACTGGAGATACAAGGAAGATATAAGGAACATAATATCCCTTTAGTGTTATTAAAAGGATTAAAAGGACTTTTAAAATATGTGCTGTCTACCTTTTTTTTGGGTTCACTGTTGATGCTAAACACAACAGTTTTCCAGTGAACAGTCTCCTGCGTGAGAAAATGCTGGTGGTAAAAAGTGAAGAGGACATTGTGGATGAGCTGCTCTGCACCAGATTGAATACAACATGCAATACAATACAATACAATACAATACAATACAATACAATACAATACAATACAATACAGTGTTCCAATCTCCATATTCAGATGTCATATTCAGAATGCACATTTGTTAAATATAAAGTCTTTATGTACGAGATGCTGCATTTATTGGACAGATTTTCTCTGCTCTGCTCTCTCCCACCTCCTCACCCCGTCACTTTCCATCTACCTCTGATGAGAAGAAAATAAACGGCCTCCCTCTCCTCCCATCTCTGTGTTGTTCCTCTCCTCTGGTCACATCTGCACCAAACGTATATATACAGAATCTGCTATAATGGCCGGCTAACTTCTGTCCCCCACCCTCTCTTCGCTCCTCTTCATCCCCTTCCCCTTCTAACTCTCATCTGTTTCAACTTAAACATGTCAGCTCTCATTCTCTGCAGACTCTTGTGTCTGGAGGAGAAAGGGAGGGCAGGGTTTGTTTTTGTCACACAGAGAGGAGTCACTGGAGGGATGGACGGCGGCAGCTGCGGCTGCATCACATCACCGGATATAAAATCACTGGTTTTCATGATTGTGAGGATGAAAAATTGCACGAGAGTCTCCCATTGCTCGCAATCTTTCACGCTCCGCGTTTCAGTGATCTTTCTTTAATCAGCCTTCTCCATCTCATTTACATCTTCCCATGTGCCACTGCTGTGTGGACAGTAACAGGAATCATTGGATGTGTTTGCTTTATGTAAAGCAGCAGCGTCTCTATTCTCAGCGACAGCAGCTCCACTAACTCTGCAAGTTTGGAGTTAGGGGAGGATTTCAGAGCGAAGGACTTATTTATTGCCAAGAGTCTCTTCCTCCTCTTTTTTCTCCTCTTCTTCTCCACCCCCCTCCCTCCCTCACCTCCAACCTCCTTAATCCGCTCACAATATTGTCCAGAAAATGGCTCTTGCGACAGGAGCTCTGAGAACAACAGAGAGAGGCAGTATATTTGTCTTTTAAGGACATCTTATTAAACCAGGTGGGGTATTATGTGACCCTGTTTGGAGACTGTGAGAACTCGCCAGCACAGCAAAGGAGACAGAAATACCCAGAGGACAGAGACAGAAGGACTGAGAGGAAATTAGAAAGAAAAAAGTAAAGAAATAAACAGAAAAACTGTAAGAAGTGCTTATTTGGCTAAATAAGAATATGAAAACATGAAGAATTCACATATTTCAAGGGTCAAATGGAAGAAATCACTAAATCACATTTTAATATATGTCATATTTCACTTGTGAAGAAGTGGATCTTAGTTAAATGAAGTACGAATCTACATGGTGTAATCGAGATATTTTGATATTCCGATTTGCTGAAAAGCTGATAGAGAAGATCAGAATTGTTTCCCTGTAGATGAGATTTAACCTAAAGGTCAACTTCTAATACTCACATTAATATATGGACACTGACAATGAAATGTAATTAGTTTCTTGTTTAAGGAAAATGACAAATGGGAAAAGTTGAAGATGGGGTGAAAGAAGGGAAACAGGAAGATGACTGAGAAGAAGAGAGCAAAAGATTAAAAGAGGGAAAGGCAAGAGGGAGGTCATTATTCTCATCAGAAAGGCCGACTCTGTGGCTGTACAGTATGTTTGTCTGCTGAAGGTGATAATGCATCTGCACATACAGTACTTCTCTGTTTGTAAGTGAGAGCAAAATAGAAAAGGAGAGAGACGGAGGGGAATGTGAGAAAGAAAGAAGGAACTGTGAGAGACGACAGGAACAGCTGAGAGGACGGGAGGTGTTGAAAATCTCAGACTCAGACTCTCATAACAATGATGCTGATTTTGAAATGGGAAGTAACTGAGGTATTATACCATCAACAGAACACCTGTTAAATGTGTAAGAGGTTGAGATGATTATTCACAAGATAATTCTGGTTTATGACAACTTGGGTCTAATTTTTGTACTTTTGACTTTTGTTTCAGTTGGTTAGAAGATTGAGAGTCAATGTTCCTGCTGAACCAATGGTGGAATAGTTACACATTCACTGAAATGAAAGACTTTTTCTTCACTTTGCTGGGTTTCCAGTTTCAGACATTGTTGCCGAACATGTTGCAGAAGTTGTCAAACTAAACAAGAGAAAGCATTTTGTCTTTTTGTCAGGCTGTCTCGAGCCTGACAGAAGAATCTGACAGAAGGATCTGTCTCGTGAAGAACCCTCCAGGTTAGCCAAAATTATTCCGAGGAAAATAAAGACAAACTGTAAGTTAATCACCCAAACTGTCCAAATTATAAACATCCATCACAGTTTACAGACCGACTCGGTTTCACAATATTCAAGCTAAACTTGGTTAGAATCTATTTGTCTGAATGGCTTTTGTAATTGTAATATAATAGTATCATAAACAATAGAAACGATGACTAGACCTAAAAAATAACATCCAAGTTCTGATAAACTGCATCTTAGACTTATCCTTTAAGAAAAAGGTGTCATGACATGTTTTTCTTAAATTAAATAGAAAAGTTAACAGTTTAAATGCAGATAAGAATCCAGAAATGTGTGATGGAAACATGTGCTCAGTACTGCTCTGGATATCTTGGGCTTCTTTGCTGTCATGCCGGTAAAACGCTACGTGATTTGAGGAAGAGAAATCGAGCTCTGAAAGAAGAGAGAGAGAGAGACGGAGAGATTGAGACAGATGAAGAAAGATGGAAGAGATGAAATGACGGAAGCTGTTATTTAATAATGTCAGAGAGGGGTGATGTGAGGATAAGCAGAAAGAGTGGGAGAGCTCGTAGGGAGTAACATGAGGACACGGTGACGGGGGTGGGGGCGAAGTGACGCTAGAGCGACATAGGAGTAAAATGAGGACAGTGAAAGAGAGAGAGAGGGAGAGAGAGGGTGCAGTAGTCCTCCTCCTTCAGACCCCTCATTCCTCCGGGGAGCAGAAAAAGTCTGGCTTGAGTTAGCCATGCAGAAGAAGAGGGACACACACACACACACACACACACACACACACACACACACACACACACACACACACACAGTCAATCCATCACTCCCCTCCCACCCTAACACTCCTCTTCTCCGTTTTCCCTCCATTTGCTATCTGAAGGGAGAGACGGTGCATTTACTGTCCCTTTCTTTCTCTCTCCAGCTGTTTTATCAGTGCTTTTGTTTTGTTTGTTTGTATTTGTCTGCAGGACGGTCGAGTTGAACTGCACTCAGGTATGTGGGAGGGTAAAGAGGGTGAGGGAGGGATGTGGGGGAGGTATGTTTTAGGATTACAACCCTCTCTCTTTCTGTTCGCCTACCTACCTGTCTGTCTCTGTTGAGCCACTCAACATGAATCGCTTCATTTTTAATTTTGTTCTTTGACTCTGAAACATCTTGGATAAGTTTGGAGAAAGATCACAGTCATGGTTAAAAGATGATGGGTTGCTCTCTGTTTGTTAACCAAACCACCCACCTGAGTGGAATAACCACATCAGACTCTGTTTGGGAAGTTTTTGCATTTTGAGGACTTGGACTATGGTTTGGGTCAGACTCTGTTCAGGCCAGGAAATGGGTTTGGGTCAGGCTTGTGTCCAGTTAGGAGTCTGGGCACGGGTCAGGCTAAGATCAGGCAAGGATTAGGCTTGATATCAGGTTGATTTCAGTCTTGGGTTGAGTTTGGGTCTGGACAGACACTGGTTTTAGCTTGTGCTGGTTGGTTCAGGCCAAGTAAAATGTATAGTTAATGTCAACCCTGGTCTGAGCCTGAGAACAGAAACACTGTTTATATTTCATCTATCAGCAACAGAGATTTGTTGATAAGGAAATGGACACGAACTGTTTCTCTGTCGCTTGTTTTTACAACACTCTGTGTGGTGTCACAGGGTGAGAACTAATGTCATCTCCTGTTGTCAGTACCTGAACAACTCCGTCTTCACAATTTTGCAGATGCTAAGTTGAACTTGGAACCTTGAAGGCTCCACAACTGAGCAGATATGTTGTGTGTGTGAGAAAGAAAAACACCAACAGAGAAAGAAGAGCATGTAAACAAATATAGAAACATAACACTGGGAGATATTCTGAGGTGATGCGTGTGTATGTTTAACATCAGCTCTCTTTTACCTCTGTCAGACTGTGCTGCTGTGTAACAGTGGCTGTTGACTTGTAGTCATGCTCACAGTGGTGCACACACACCTCGTATGTTCACTCCACCCATCAAACACACAGATTTGTCTTTTACACTGCTGCAAAATTTGCTTCTTATCATCGGCCGCCTTTGCACAGTTGTTGTGTGCGTGTGTGTGTGTTTGTATGTGTGTGTGTGTTCCACAATGTAGTTACGTGAAAAGGCTGCTGTTTGGAGCTAAACCAGGAATCCCAGCGGAGAACGGCGTCAGATCTCTCTGTCTCCGTAAGTTGTTTTAGAGTTCAGGAAACCGTTTGGTCTCTGGTTTTCCTGACAAAATCGAAAATCCTTCTGCTGGAGGAAAAACATCTGATCAGAGTCACTTTATTCACTGAGACGAATAAATTCAGAGCTGCAGCGACATATCAACAAGTAACACATACTGAGACATGCTGATTCATAGGCGATAAAACACAGCAAGACCTCACATATAGTTCACATGCTCACTGGATGAGGCGGCTTCATGTGACGCTGTGCATCCTCTGGCAGATTGAAGATCGTCAGGATCACGTTCAGTGCTTCTCAAAGTGTAGGAAGTATTGTACATGTCGCTATAAAAACATTTGTTGTAATAGTTGCTGTTGTGGAGGCTCACACAGTAACATTACAATAACCCGACACAAACTAAATGTCATCATAAATTCATCAGTGCCTCCCTAAAAAACAACTAAGATCATATCCTTTGGTATCAATGACACAGTTGTGAGTTTTACCTCCATGTGTAATTCCTCAGGAACTTTGGTCTTTGCCGTTTTGTGGCTTTGCAGATCCCACCACACAGGTGATAACAGTCACATGTTGAGCCCATAATTATCATGTCATTTGTACATACCAGGCAATTTAGCCTGCTGGTTCTCTAGCATGCCCATTTCTTTCTTTTTTTTCGGTTCTTGAAGGTGTTTTGTTATTTAAGTGTAGCTTTGTGTCCCATCAGTGTGTCTCAGTACCTCCCAGAGAGATTAGGGGCCAATTTCACAGCTAGGGATTAAGCTTCATCCCTGACTAAACTCATTTTTCCCCCATTGGAAACCTCCATTGAGAGAGAAAATTACTCTCAGACTTGTAGCAGCATTTATGTCTGTGACACCAACCCTCCCACTCACACACACACACACACACACACACACACTCCTTCATAAGTTTGACAATCACTAATTATCCTACAGCTTTCCTTGTAGCAGTTTCATTATTTACTTAGAAAGTTTCGGAAGTGTTCATGACCCCTGAAGTACTTATGTGCAAAATGAGTCTACTTCCACAATGTGGAGAAAATGGTCTCAGAGAACTTTTTAATCCAACAAAATATATTAAATAAAATAAAAATACATTTAAAATAAGTGTTGGTGAAATTGTAAAATGCGTAGAGACTGGATGGTGTCACTGTTTTCTACAGTGAATACGTAGTGTTTTGGAAGTCTTCATCTCCTTTAGTTCTGGAGTTCAGTGGAGAACTTCTTGTCCCTGGTGTCTGACTGCAGCGTGTCCAGCAGTATTAGGTTATCTGCTCTCTAGGGATTAACCGATTCTCTCTGGTCTGGAGGAATGTGTGAGAGCCGAGCAGCTCTGGCACCGCGGACAGCATATCAGAGTACACTCTCCCTGCCCACGGAGCCACAGCCTGGGACTTAAGAGTGAGCGTGTTTACATTTACGCACATTAATATTCAGCACATCAGCCACAGCCTTCTGACGGGTTTGAAGTCTCAGTCAGAGAAAGGTAATGTCAGTAGTGCTGTCCACCGGATCTGATGACCAGGCCGCTGTCAGTCGAGTCTGATAAAATTATACCCATACAGTCTGACGTTTGGATGAAAACAGACAACCTGTTACTTCAATTTACTGTCTGATATTTCGTTTTCAGCCCAAACTCTTAAAGTGAACATTACACAACACACCCGATCTTCTTTTTTTCTTCAGGCCTGGTTACAGATTTGGCCTCGGTCTCCTCGGGCAGCCTGGTCTGATTACACATCACAGCAGAATGCTTTTAACAAATTATGCCAAGTGTGATGTTGTTTCCCACGCTTCTCCTCTGCGCCTGTGGGGATGACATCAACCAGCATCAGAAGAGTGTCTCACAGTGATGATATCATGTGTTATTGTTGTTGCTGGGCTGATCACAGTAAACTTTAAGGAGTGTATTTTAGAGGCTTCTGGCACTCACAGGCTTTGTGTGCACTTTCGTATGATGTGACATACTGTAGTTGGTGAAAGCCCAAGTTCGGTTTTGGTGACTTTCTAGTATCGGAAGGATTAAGTTTTGCAGCAGGAAGTTCACACACAAAGGCCGAGGTAATATTCAGATTAGTTTGAAAGTTATTATCCAACAGAAACAGAAAAATTCATCTGATTCCCAAACATCATCAAAGCTGTGCCCTGATGATCCAAAACAGTGACTTAAATAGTGCTCATGCTCTTCTGTTGCAAGCAGTAGGTTTGGGAATCAAACGCTGTTCACATCTAGAAAACTTTAAAATAAATCCTTGACAAGAAAAACCCTTTTGTAATTTGTGCATTCCAGTTTCTACCAGCAAATGCAGTAAACGGCTTGAGGTTTCCTTGCAGAATGAGCTTCAGATCCTTTGTGAAAGGCTTGTTATTCCAACGTCTTAAATGGTTTTAACCCTAAAATTATCTGTTCATACCGTGACTTAAAGAAACTATGAGAAAGATGCAGTTCCAATCTTGCGTTGATTTTTGGGCAATTAAAAATAACCCCCTGAACTTCGTCTCTCAGCATCTCGATAAAAGAGTTTTCATTTCTGTAGCATTTGGTACAAATTGCTGTACAATTTTTTTTTTTTTTTTTTACAAATGCTGCACAGCTCATTTTGTAACAAAATCCCTGAAATAAACAAAAGTGACCTGGTACAGACGCCACCGCAGACTTGGCCTCATCGCATGTTGGAACACATTTTGCTGCTCTCTCTGTGTATTTGTATTGTTCTTTGGCTTTGAGGGGAGCTAAATGTTTAACCACCAACCAACAACACTGATTATTATTTGATTACGGGACTACGAGGTAAGACTGCAGGAGGCAAATGAAATTAAAGAGCATAATAGAGCAGAACTAAATACCAAAACACTGGGTAGGCCTAATCCTCCCTTAGCACAACAATGTGGAGCGGGAGGAGGAGGAAAGTGGAATGTTTGTCTGCCTGCGTGCGTATGTATGAATCTGTAGTATATATGTGTGTGTGTTGTATTTGTGTATATATGAGGATGAAATGGCTGCCCAGGAAAAGATAATGAAACGCCTCTGAAGTGGGAATGTCTTTGCCTTCGTTCGCCTTATTAAAAGGCTGACTTTAGGTTAAGAACTAGGTCTAGGAATGGAATTAGATTTTGGTCTACCACTGGTGGGTCAATTCTTCAACAGCAAGGTTTGGGTTGGCTTTTAAATATTTTAAAACCTGCATTGTTTACTTGCATGCCAACAAGAGACTGTTTACCCATGAAAAACATCGGATGTTCATTCAAATACCTCCAAAGACATCTTCTCATGTTGAACTAAAAGGGCCCTGTGGTGGCATATTTTTGTTGGACTTGGATTTTGGAGGACTTTTGTACTTAATTTTCATTTTATTTCACTGCTTTCAGTTTAGTGTCTGAGAAACACAGGTCGGTGTCCACTAACACCCAACTGTTTTTAACAGTATATTGCTTTTTCTAGCTCGCTGCACATTGTGCTTGGCCTGCTGTTTTATACTGTAACAGAGGAATGAACATGCTCTGCAGCCTGTTAATTTAACCTAAGGAAGCGTCTTAAGCTGATATCAGCCAAATAAAACATGTCGGAGATCTGATACTACCAGCTGAAGTCAGCGTTGTTTTTATAAATGCAGATTGAAATCCTGAGTGAAGCGTCTGGCTCACAGTCTTGGAGCATATTGGTAACAATCTGGACAGTGTCGCATTTTTCAGAACAGGATGACAGTTGTACCAAACAGAGATCTCCTGTTGCGTAACAGTCTGCATTAGAGTCTGAAAAAAAAAAAAAAAAAATAGAATTTGTCTATTGGCTCCAACTGACCTCAGTCTCCAGGGGGAACAAATGTGCTGTTGGACCGTGCTGCAGGTTCAAACTATACGCATCAGCAGCGCAGGGGAGCATCCACTACATTAAATGCCCAGGTGTTTGTAGGAGAAACTACTGTGCTCAACTCTGCTGCTCAAATAGCACAGTTTATTTTCACTTATACTCTGTGGGGAACACAAACACGGGAGTGTCACCCATAACAGAGCAAATCAAATGTCTTTAACGGATTATACTGTTGTTGTTGCATGTTTTAGCACCTTAGCCTATGAGCAGTTGCAAACAGACACTGCTCTTTGAAATGGCAGCGTTTAAAAGAGCGCCATCGTCATTTCAGTAGAGGTGTCTTTTAGAGGCAGTGTCAGCTAATGAACAACAACATTTGAGTCCAAGTAAAAGTGCATTGCAGGACATGCCACGCAAGCAGTTGTATAATGTCTTCTGTGTCTCTGGATGTCATTAGGGTCATTGCTTGATCTTTGAGAGAGCTAATTTTTAGCAGAAGGCCTGGAGTGCAAACTGGGGGTGTGGAGTTGGAAAGACATGGGTATTTGCCAGATAGGGACAGTTTAATGAAAGACGCCATCGAGTGGGACTGTGGGAAGAGACGAGAGCTTTTAGAGCTTGAATCATATAAGGGACTAAAAGTCAGGACATCTTGACCATTAATTTATCATCTCGGGGAATGACAGGAAGAAAAGTATAAAAAACTGAATAAAGACCTTGAACGATGAGTGAAGGGGTGGACGAGGAAAGGAGGATGAGAAGGAAAGAAAGAGAGGCCATGGGAGAAATGGAGGAAGGAACGAGGGGAGAGAAAGAAATGGAAAAAGATGGAGAGATATGGAGTGATATCCAAAATTTGCCTCATTTGGTCCTCCTCACCCCGCTGATATCATCCCCCCATGGTCCCCCCTCCACACACACACACACACACACCACCATCACCACCACCACCACCACATTATCTGTCCCAAACCAGAGTTATATAACTAGATTGGGGTTCTGAGTCAGAAATTTCCTTATGTAACCCCACTCTCTCAGACCACATTCTGAAAACAGCTGAATTTTTTTAAACTTCTGGTAATAACTGAAGGGTTCGATTCCATTTACAGTGGAAAAAGGCTCCAAATTTCTCTACAACAGTTTTTTATTCACCTGTGTCACATGTATTTTTTTAGATATGAAGGATTTTTTTTCACTGGTAATAACCGTTGGATTAAAGCTGAAGCTAAAGCTGAACAGTGACAACTTTGCTCACTAGCAGCACCACGTGGTAAAAAGAGGGAGTTAATTGAATTCTGAGGACTTAATCATCCACTGTTCTCACAGCAGGATGTCAGTACTACCACATCAGATTCATACAGATGGTGAAAACAAGCATAGAGCATCAGTCTTACCTTTTTATGGCTTGTCCAAGCACAGTTGGACAAGCAACTGCTGTATTTATGTTTGTTATCTTGTCAGTGGGCTTTGATGAGGCTCTGTGAAAGGTTGTAAGGTTCTCTGGCCGTTGTCATGGATTAGAGATTTTAAACGTTCAGTTCAAACTGAAGCTTTGAAATCCTGGCACTTTAAAGTTAAAAGCTTTTTACTAAGCTACTATAATGCATGAATCACATTAGATCACATCGTGTCATTTTATGTAACATAATCCATCAGTGAAAAGCTGTGTTGTCTCGTGCGATAAAGGATTTGTCTGGTTCAGACTGCGGTGAGCAGAGGAACACTAATATATTTTTAATGCCTCCCACGTTTTCTTATCAAACTTCTAACAGTAATCTGGCTCTGTTGGGGGTGGATTAGCAGATTAACAGCCCCCTACAGCGTACATAAACACACATGCACGTGTATTAATGCAAACTTGCTTACATGGAGGGATTAATAGGAGCTTAAAACTGCAGGTGACAGTGGTTGACTCACATCTCCCTGTCAGATTAAGCCGATAAAGAGAAAGATGTTGGGACAATATGTTGTACTTGGACTTTTAAGTGATGACTGACCACAGGTGGTAGGGCTGAAGATACCTCTACAGCCAAGACAAGATGATTGACTTTAAAACTGCATTAGGAGAGCCACTGAAAACCGAGTGTTGTCACTATGTGTTCACAGTGTACACACTAAAAATCAAAGGGTTAAAAACTGACCAAGTTTTCTGACTGAAATGAGCGTTACAGCTTCAGTATATCCCTTTCCCCTGTTCTGTTTCTTCTCTTATTTTTCAAGTTAGTCCACATTAAAATACAGTTCTGAGACATTATTCCAGCATGGGTCTTGTAAATCATAGATCAAGTGTGTCTGTCTCATACAGTACTCTGTCCCTTTGTCACACTTTTCCAGTCTTTTCCTCTCGATAGCTGTTTTTCTGTCTCTTGAGCACAGTACGAGCAGGACTGATATCACCAGGGGACGTCACATATCTTGTTCTACTTCAGGGAATTGTTGATGATTTCGACAGCTTGGTTCTGTCATGCCTTTAGCTTCTAAAAAATTGGTGAAGACAGAGCTCCCATGAGGATACAGCTCCGGTGAGAATTGAAGTCTCTGCCATTTCTTCAGTTTGGTGATTGTTTTTCTGCTTCTCCCAGATGTGGCATTTATCTCTTCTTCCAATCATTAAAAATGTGTCTTTCATAGAAAACCTGTGATGTAAAATGCACTTTTTGGTTTTAAGCAAATTTAAGTATTTCTTTGTTAAAAGATGTTGGATTTTTAGTGGACAGGGATTTTAATGGAGACTTATTAAAGCTTTAATGTACTATCACCACTGTGCTTCAGTCTAATGGGATGGCTTAAATGAATTTAAAATGTGCTTGTTCCTTTTTATAGCAGCTGTCCTGTGACACATTCGCAGGTTACGGGACTCCATGTGGGGTCCTGACCACCCTTAACTATTCAGTGATCCCTTACACTCTTTACGGAGGCATCTGCATTTATTCGTTTTTCTCACCTCACCCATGCACACACACACGCACACACTGCAGACATCCCTCGGGTGTGTCCTCTCTCCCTCAGGCGATCCCTCTATCATGACCTCAGTCCTTGTTGTTGTTGACAGTGTTTGGGGTCGATACAATCTGTAGTGGTTGGCCTTGGGTCACTGGACAAATGGACAAACCCTGTGGATTAAGTTGTTCACACACATACAAAGTCGCGCACACACACAAACACACAGCTGCCACTCGAAAGTGCACAGCTGTTCATTGCTCACATGACGAGTCTTCTCTGTTGTCAGACACACTGGGTTCATTTAAAAAATAAAGTGAAACATTTGCATACAACTAATACACAGAAAGAAGATTCATACCTGAAGGATGAACACACACATGCACAGACACACACACTCACACACACTCACACACATTAAAGTCTAAAGATGAGTTTAAGGATGTGGTGCTTGGCAAATGAATGAAGCTCTGTAGACCTTTATGTTTGTCTGACTGTGAGTGTTTTTGAATGTATGTGTGTGTGTGTGTGTGTGTGTGTCCAGGGCAGTCCCCGTGGTGGATCACAGTGTAATCTCAGTTATTCCCCTGGTTTGCTCTCTAAGGGCATGAGCACACACACACACACACACACTTTTGTGTATCAGAGTGTAATCTGTGTTCGTCCTGTCAGAGTCCTCGCTCAGCGGGAATCATTAAAGAGCAGTTAATTACCCATAATCCACTGTGGGCCAGATGTCTGCTCTGCTGGAGAGGTCAGAATTTGTGTGTGTGTGTGTGTGTGCGCGCGTGTTTGTTTGCCAAATATTTGCTATTTGTGGAAATCTACTCGTCCTTTTCCTCATATTTTCACTCTCATGCTGACTTTCTCATATTTTTCCTCCCCTTCTCTCCTCTTTCTCCTCCTCCTCATCCTCCTTTCTTTCATGCATTGCAGAGGGTTTGTAGACTTGACTTATACTCTTATTCTCCGTCAGTGTTGCTCCACCTCCCCTGTTTTTTTTTTTTTGTCCTTGCCTCTTTCTCTCTCTGTTTGTTTCTCTGTCCACAAATCCTTCCATCCCTCCCCCTCTGTCTCTCTCCACCCCTCCCTCCCTCCTTCCCTCTCATTTTGATTGTACTCACTTGGACCCAGAGGGACTCACAGTTCACTTGTTGCAGTTATCACAAAACAAGCTTCAGTACAGACCTGCTGTCTAATCTGTTGTAAGGTACTGTAACTGTGTCGATGTGTCTGTGTGTGTTTGAATGTTCTTAAATGCAGCATGCTTCACTGTGAGTCTTGTTCGTAGCTTTAAAAATACCTGATTCCGTGACAGACTTTGTGCTGTGATAATTGCCCGGGTGGTGATAATGGAGGTTTTATGGCTTCGTAGGTATTTTACAGTTTTACGTGTTAACTTCTTTATCTTGTTTATAAGTGTTCACTTTATGAGTTTCCTTTTGAACTGGGTCAGCTGATCTCAAATTCACTTGTTTACTGCGAAAAACGCTTCAATTACCTGAATCAGACGAGAGAAGAGATTTTAAAGTGATGAACAACTGTTGCTGGTTTTTAGACCGTGTAACCTGACATCCAACCAAATGGTATTTGAGGATTATTTCTTTGTTGTTTTAAATTCAAATGTGGTGCAAAATGGGTGGTTTTTCCAACAGAAATTAATAAATGTAAGGGAGAAATTTCAAAGTTCCCTCTTGGAAACAGAATAATTAACAACATGAAGGTCCATTTATTAGTTCTGGAGCTTTCAATTGCGTCAAACAATGTTCATTTTTTTTTTTAGTATTGTTTGATACCTTCTTGTCCATGTTGGAAAAGTTGAGACAGAAAGTTCATTCCTGATCTTGGGAACAGGAGGTGACACAACAATCTCATTGGAAGTTTCACTTCAATTCAAATCAAGGATGTTTGGAAGCTGACAGTGCTGAACTTTGAGCGAACAGAGAGACACAGAGTCTAAATCACAGGTAGCTTTCATAGCTCATTACCTTTGTTGTACAGTCCACTAGCTTGGTTTCTAGCAGAGGACCTTCGCTGTCACACTTTCTGGTGTGACCTGGATTTAAAGGCTGGAATGAGTAATTTTCTCATCCTCCTTATTTGACATACTGAAGATTCATTGAAAATGAAGGGCCAAATCCAAATCTGGATTAACAAACTTTGGCTGAACCACATCTGTGTCCCCTCAGCCACGAAGAGGAAATGTGCTTCCTGATGGTCTTGTTGGATGATTTCTGGGAGGATGATGTTATCAGAATTCAGTTTTTCTGTGTGATGTTTCATGTGATGTTTCCTTGTGCATCTTTTAATAGTCAGAGGTGTGCCTCATGATAAGAAATTTAAAGATATCTTTCCATCCTCAGCATGGGGTCTGCTTTAAAAAAATGCCCTTGAATAACCCCAACGCCTCAGTGAGGTTTCCAAGCTGAATCATTCATTCATGTTCTATACCGCTTGATCCTGGAGCCTATCCCAGCTGACTATGGGCGAGAGGCGGGGTACACCCTGGACTGGTTGCCAGTCAATCGCAGGGCTGACACACAAAACAAATAACCACTCATGCACACTCACACCTATGGGCAAGTTGCCAATAAACCTAATGTGCATATTTTTTTGAGATTGTGGGAGGAAGCCGGAGCACCCGGAGAAAACCCACGCAGGCACAGGGAGACTCCACACAGAAGAGCCCAAACCGGGGTTCTTGCTGTGAGGTGACTGTGCTAACCACTGCTCCACCGTGTTGCCCAGCTGAATCGAGGGCATAAAACAATGTTTAATTTACTTGGGAGAATCACTGTGTACTCTAAAACCAGATTTATTTTCAAGCTCCTTTGAAAGATAAGGCCAGTTACACAAGAGTCTACACCTTGTTACTACGTCTGTGCAGCTGAAACACAAAGGAAAAAAAGCATTTCTGCAATGCTTCCCCCTTCCATTTGTTCCAACCGGACAAACAGGTAAATAATTTCTGGTGTCATTTTTCTTTCCTAGTAGCAGCTCTTTGAAAAGGAAATACCTTTTGAACAAACCATGACAGAGGTCAACAAAGCTTGAGTTCTGCTGTTAAAGAGAAAGAAAAGGAGGGAGACCTTTTTTTATGTCATGTTTTCATCCCTTATTTCTCTCAAATCAGCCACAGGCTTGTTATGAGAACATTTGGCTTGGCATTGTTAGTGTGTTAGCTCAAGGTCGGCCCATGATTATAAGAAGGAGATAAGAGGACAGTAAATATTATGGCTGCTTGGGTGAGATTTGGACAGCGAATGAGAAAGTCGGTTTTCTTGTCATCCTCAGGTGAACTTTTGTGTGAGAGCTGAAGTGATGATGAAGTGGAAAACAGATCTTCTGGTCATTCTCATGAGAATATGGCATGAAGAAGAAGGCGAGAGACAGAGAAAGAAAGAAAACAAGAGTGGGAATGTGAAATTTTCTCACCTTGTTTGGCTTTTCTGGGACAGACAGAGACAGAGAGAGGGAGATGGAGATAAAAGGAGAGCAAGAGGCTGAAATAGTAAAAAGACAAAGTGGTACAAAGAAAGCAGACAGAATGTGATAAAATGAGCTGTCAGCATAAGACAGAATCTAAAACAGGGAGAATGAGAGCAAACGTCCCAGTTATTCACAGTGATAGCTGACAAGATGTAGCCGCTTGTGTGCAATCGATGTCGTCGACTTAACGAGATGTTCTGAAAAATGGCTGACAAAACGACAAATCAGCAAGAAAGGGAACAGCTTGGTCTCCAACGGCGCTCTGCACCCCCTCCGGGCCTCGACACCATTACGTAAGCAGCATGATCGAATATAGGCAAAAGCTAAAAGCGATCTTTGTGGGAGGCTTAGGGATGAACCTGGATTACTGATGGTTTAAGGATATTTATAATGGGAATCCCAGCAGATTTCACTGTGCAAATATGTTTCTCATATGCCAGAGAACATTAAGCGCTGTTTCTCATAGCAAAAGAAAAAAGGGAAGATGGTTTCTTCAGACATTAGTGGTTTTGAGTGAGATGTCTCGACAGCCGTTGGGGATTGATTAGATTAACATGAACTTTGGATGAACTGATGAACCAAAATACTTTTGTTTATGATTAAATACTTGCAGAACTTATGAGTAGTGTCATCTAATTAGCAAATGTTAATTATGCATGCTAACCAGCCATACTAAGATGGTGAATATAGAAAATTGTTAACATTGTCAGACACAGACATCATCTATCCTGCAAGAAACAACCGACACACCCTAAAACCATAATGATGCTAATAAAGTGAAGGATAATCTTCTGGGGAAAGGAGATGATCTGTGAAGCCATTTTTCTCAGTTTCACTGCTCAGGCTGTTACTGCAGCTTTTGGCAGAAGGACACACGTAAACATCCCGATGAAACCGCAGAGCAGAGTCGATTCTTGTTAAAATGGAAGAAAACAGACGGAAGTCATTGCGCTGGAATCTCATCTCCATTTCCTCATGTTTGATGCTATCAGTGTATTACCAGGGAAATAAATGTGAACAAACTGGATTTGTACGAGAGGCTGACTTATCGGAATTGCAATCAGACAAGGCTTAATTTTAATTTGTTAGATACATCATGTTTGCTATGATGGCACTGGGGCGGAAAGGAAAGCCTGCTAAACTCACTTGGTCAAACATGACTTCACTTCCAAGTACTGTGGTAGACTTAGAGTATAGCTGGGAGTACTTTGCAAGTATAAGTGAACAATGAATTAAAAATATTTTCCATATAAGTTATTTATAATAACACTTTACTCCAGGTAGTTCCACTCCAGTGAACCTGAGTAACGCTTCGTTTGTAGAGAGATAAGGGATGATCTCACGTCTAAATGCAGAATAATTTCTACAGATTTTGCATGTGGCAAAACTTATCGCTTTGCAATTGCTATATAGACAAAAGACCGCCTGTCACCACTTTAAGTGATGATTAATCTGCACATATTTGCCGAAAAAAAGTCAATTCTCTCCACAGAAACGATTATCATTGTCTTGAAATAGCTGTTGACTTGAACACCAGATTAGATCACTAAATATGGTTGTGTGGATGTGATATCTTTTTCAGAGCTCTGCAGAACATCCAGCACCTTTTTTCCTATCAGCTGTTTTTCAGGATGTGAGATGCAGCAGTGAAAAAGAGGAGGAGGAGGAGGAGGAGGAGGAGGAGGAGGAGGAGGAGGAACAGATTTATGGTGGCAGCAGGTTCTCTCTCATTGTAAAGTTGTCCAGAAAACAAAAATAATTCATATTAGAAAATAACAATAAATAATCCAAATTAACAGCAAATCCATCTTCTAATACACAATGAATTTTCAATCAACCTTTTAACAGCAGTTAAAAGCACAGCACAACAGTGTGTGGGTTTCTGTGTGACCTTGAGTAACCTCTGCAGCTGTTGGGTATTCCATGCACTAGAAACTGGCTTCAGCAATACATGAAACGGCTGTTAGTGAATGTGTGTGTGTGTGTGTGTGTGTGTGTGTGTGTCTCCTGTGGTTTACTGGATAGATGCATTGGCTATAAATGGAGGGAAGACAAGAAGGGGAAGGAAGAGGGTAAGGGAAGGAGAAAAGGAGGAATAAAAAGAGGGACTGAGTGGTAGAGGAGGTAGAAATCATCAACAGGCCTCCCCTCTTCTCATTGTGTATTCACCCCATTTCTCTCTGTCTCACTCTTTCACCCTCTCAATCTCATTCCCTGAGCCTCTCACTTCACTTTCAATTTCTCTCCCTCTGTTTGAACCCTCCCAGTCTCACCATCTTCATTTATTCATCCCTCTGTCAGTGCACGTTGCACCTTTCTCGTTCCACCTTTCTTGCTCTTCTGTGGTCTTTCTCTGCACCTCTGTTTCTCTCTGTCTCTCTGTCTTTGTGGGTTACCACACATGGCCAAAAATTATGATTTGATGATTTAAGAATGAGATTTTTCCATGAAACATCACAAAGTTGTGAAATATTCTGGTGTACAGATGGATAATAAATGTTTTTGATTCATTTATATATTTTGTGCACAGTGAAGGTCTGAAAATTATGTGGATTTGTTTTCTTCCTTTTTAGACTTGAAAACAATTCTATGCAGCATATATTTAGATTTGGCTTGTATGAATTTGTTGTGTGAACTTCATTCATTCATTCATTCAGTCATTTATTTTGTCAGGCTCAGCCCCCAATGTTTCTTGGGTTAGGCATGCAGATGGGGGCGTCTGCATACTTTTGGCCACATAGTGCACGTCTCCTCTGTTTCCTAGTCACATCGATGATCGTCAGCCAATCTATTGCTCTATTTCTCGCTCTACCTCCTTCACTCCATCCATCTCTCTCTCTCTCTCTCTGGCTTCTGATTGGCTGCTTTCTGCATGGCTCTTTATGAATTGAACAGCAACGGCTGGATGCGACTGGCTGGGAGCTAATCAACACAACGGATGCTCTCTCTCTCTCCCTCTCTCTCTTCCTCTCTCCCAACCACACACAGGCACACACACACACACACACACAAATATATTCACATGCTCACCGGCAACAGCCAAACCTTTCAGTGAAATGTGTAGAGGTTCACACACTCCTCTTCCTCATCTCTCTCTCTTTCTCACTCACACACACACATGCATGCTTGCACATTCATGTTCTCACACACACACACACACACACCGGCACACAGCTTGCTTTGTCAACAGCTCACGTAGCGCGGTGCACTCAGGCGAGCTCTCACACACACGTAGCGTAGGACACACACACTCTTCTCTCTCTCTCTCTTCCTCATCTTCTGTCACTCACTCTCTCTCGTTCACCCTCAGCCGCAATCACATGCCGAGCTTCACACACACACATAGACATGCAGTCACACACTCTGGGACGCAGTCGGCTTCAGTGATGGTGTGACGCTCTGTCCTCCCTCATACACACACACACACACACACACACACGCACACACACACTTACGCTTCTCGGCTGTCGCTCATCTTGCACACTCACATGCTTTAACACACGAGACGCACACACCTCGTCAGCCTCTCTCAGTCAGTCAGTCAGTCAGTGTGTGTGTGTGTGTTGGTGGAATGAGGCGGTGATGTTTTGGGACAGGAAGAATAGTATGGGCAATTCCCAACGACGGCCCAAGGGAAGACACAGACCCAAATCGGCAACAGGTATTTAATCTTCCTGTTTATTGTGTTTTTATTGTATTTTTTGTGATTTTCTTCTTGTAGTCTTTTCATCCCTCTGTCCGTCCATCCATGTACTGATTGTTCATCCTAGATCCATCATTCGTTTACGCACATTCACATCTCAGCTGGCCACACTCGATCTATCTATCCATTACTGGTTTTCCATCCATTATTCTTTCAGTTTCTGCATCAGAAATGTCTCGTATTCAGGTGTCTCACGTCCATGCATCCCTCTTTTCCACCCTCCATCCCATACTCACATGCACTTGGCAACCCACCATTTAATTAACCTATCTATATACTGACTTATCTACTATTAATTTGCTTTCTAATTCATTCTTCCGTCTATTTATCTAACGATTTCTGCCATCCCTCCATCCAAATCTGTCTCAAATTTAAGTGTCTCTCTTTCATGCAATCCTCATTTCACTCTGTCATTCATCCATCTGTCCATCCATCCATCTTTTCCTCCATAGAAATATACAGCTTACATGTCAAGCTCTCATTCATTTACCCATTAAGTAAATGAATGCAGATCTAATGATCTGTCCATCGACTTTTCCGTCCAGTCCATTCTTCTGTCCATGTATTTCCAAATTTCTCCATCCCTCAATCCACACTATGTCATATTAAGGTGTCTCATGCCCATGCATCCCTCTTTTCACCCATCCATCCATACTTCTTTTTGACCATGCATCCATCTTTCCATTCTACGCACATGCGCACCTAACTTGTCAAGCCTTTATTCATCTGTCTGTTGATCTGCTATTGTTTTTGCATCCAGACCATTGTTTCAACTAACATTAAGCTGTCTTATGTCCATGTGTCCCTCTTTTCACCCTACCATCCATCCATCCATCCATCCATCCATCCATCCATCCATCCATCCATCCATCCATCCATCCATCCATCCATCCACCCATCCATCCATTCTTCATTTATTTTATTTTGGTACTGATTTACCTGTCTAGTTCTGCATCCCTCCATTGGAAATGTGTGCATATCCTGGTGTTTCACACCCATGCATCTCTCTTTTTGCCTCTCCATCATCCATCCATCTTCTTCTCCAGTCATCTTTCCCTTCGTCTGGGTTGCCAGGTTTGAATGAACTAGGTCAATTGGTCTTTGCCTCTTGGCGAGTGTGTGTGTGTCCTGTACACTTTTTGCTTTTGGTTTACTGCTGCTGCTGAGCTGAAAGAGTGAGTGTGTGTGTGTGTGTGTGTGTGTGTGTGTGTGTGTGTGTGTGTGTGTGTGTGTGAAAATATTATGGTTTTATGTTTCACACATTTTGCATCCTGCTGCCACATGCTGCAGTCTCGTGCATGCACGTGCTTGTGTGTGTGTGTTGGTGTGCATGTGATTGCTCGGCTGCACGGCTGGATGGGATTACTAGTGGGCTCTTTAATTATCTCTAAGGGTGAGCGAGAGAGCGAGCGAGGCAGAGATAGTGTACGAGAGAGAGGGGAAGGGAAACGAGAGAGAAGCGGAGATGACAGCCCTTGTAAATCTGCCCCTCTTACTCGTTTCCTCGTCGGACGATAAAGGAGGAGAAGAGGGAGAGGAGGGGAGAGAGGATGGAGTAAGAGAGAGGGCAAAGCGGAAGGCGAGGAAGAGGATGAAGCAGAAAGAGAGAGGAAGAGGAGTGTGGGGGAGATGGAGGAGCGAGGGGGGGTAAAAGCAAAGGAAAGGAGGAAATCAGAGGACATGAAAAAATAGGCTGATGAGCGATTTTTGGAGATGAACGATGGACAGGCAGGCATGATGAAGGACTGGGAGGAGGGAGGAAGATGAGGATGTTGCATTAAAGACACACATGCATAGTGTTTGTGTCATGATGCAGAGCTGCACCGTGCACACAGTGACAACCGAGAGTAAACATACCCATATGCTCACTCTTATTCTATGTCCACACACATCATGTGCATATCCCCCAGGACAACGGTGTGTGTGTGTGTGTGTGTGTGTGTGTGTGTGTGCGCGTGCAGTGCAGTGCAGTATGTATGTAAGCTTTAACTCAAACCGACAGCCGACTAGCCTGCACACACCTGCTGTGGTGCAATAATCAGCACAAGACGCTTCCCGATATGTTTGACCTTGACTTTAATCAGACACGTTACTGTCTCCAGGTGCTGCATTATATACCAGACACTGCAATTTACCGTTAATAATGATATGATGACGATAAGGTCAGGGACAAGAGGTGTAATTGATGCTTAATGGGAGGAGGAAGTGCATTTTTCAGCAGAAAAACAACAGCAACAACACTTAAAACAACCTGTGATGACATTTACCTGCAAGGACCTCTTGTGGCTTTTGTGAATAACAATTATTGCCCCTGGCCAGAGTGAATGGTTGAAAGTTTCTGACTGCTCCTCCTTATCCAGTGTTACTAATAACCAAGACGCAAGCTTCAGGGATGGTCAGTGTCGTCCTGCTGAAAGAGATGTCAGATCAGGAAACGCTCACATGGGTCAGTGTGCAGTGTAATGACAGATGACCTAGTTTGCTGTTTAGTTTGGGGCTTGTTGGAATAAATGGAAAGAATAAGGAAAAGTGTTTTAATTTAATCGTTTAACGGCATCTTGTTATCTGTTTAACAAGATGCCTCAGCTGCAGTGTTTTGTTCACTGAAGTGTGCCTCTGTTCCCTCCTGCCCTCTCACTTTTGTACATAATGCAGGTCGTACGAGGCGACGGGTTTACTATCCTCCGGGGAGCAAATGTGTAGTTTTACATCTCTTGGATATAAAACCCTCTTCCACCCTCCCTCCTCCGTCCTTAAGTTTCAAATTCATTTTCACTCTTCTTTTCCCTCCTCTCTCATGTTCATTTTTGGCTGTTGCCAGATCACTATTCCTTCTGAAAATTAAACAAACACAGACACACATGAACATATGTGCTGATGTAGGTTTTCTATATGATGCCTCTGTTGCTGTGCTCTTCTGCTGCTATGCAACTGTTGTCCTAGTGATCACCCAAAAACACTCTTCCTTTGTTCCAGTTTTCGTGCTTAAAAAAACAAAAGAACGTGAATGTTTTTTCACTACTTTTCTTCTCCTCTGTCGTTATTCGCTCTGTTTCCATTCACTCTCTCATGCTAAAAGGCATGACTGACCATACACACACACACAAGCACACACACACTAAACATGTTCATTCATATATTTTCTGATCGATGATGTCATTTTCAGCACAGCCAGCACCCTGCAGCAAGAGTGAAAGAGAGAGAGAGGGATGGATAGATTGAAAGAGAGGGAGGGAAAGAAACAAGGGGTGTGCGTAGAGATAATTGGATGGAGGTGAGAAAGGAGGATTTAGAGAAAGCGATTGAGAGATCTGAGGCAAGATACGCGATAAGAGAAAGGAGAGAGGGAGAGAGACGAGAGATGTAGAGCGAATAAATGGAGAGAGAGAGAGAGAGAGAGAGAGAGAGAGAAAGCAATGGCCAGTGTAGAGAGACAGAAACGGGAGAGAGACAAAGGAAGCAGAAGAGAGGACAGAAGAAGAAGAAGTAGGAGGAGGAGAAATGGGAGGAGACAGGAAACTGCGCCTGGGAGCGTGTGACCAAGGCTGCTGTTACCATGGCAACCATACAGGTGTTAAAGCAGGTCAATTGAATGCTGGTCGGCATTCTGCCAGTGACCAACAGGCACGTGTGTGCTTGTGTGTGTTTGTGTGGATGCATTCACTGGTCTGTCCATTCATTAACAGACTGTGTGTGTCGCCTACTGATCTGTGTGCCGCATGGTGGGGCGTGTCGCATGCTGTGATACCTGATGTGTCCTGCTGACCAGTCTTACATGTGAAAGGTGTGTCAAATCAAAACTGATGACATGACGAATACACTATTTAACGGACGTTGTTTTTTTTCTTTTTCTTTTTTTTTTGTTTCAGATCTGATCACCTGACTTTGTCGCAGACTCGACTAAAGTTGTCCTGACCGCTTATCTCTTCTAAATTGCAAATACTATGTTACTACAGTCTGTTAGCTCTTATCCTTCTTCTAGAGCATCAAAATAAATGGTGTGTTAGATGGAGATAATCAAGAGCAGATGCTGCTTTAAGATAAAACTAACGCCTTGAGTTGCATTTTCACACGGGTGGTTAAAATCAGTGTCAGTTGGACTGTTGGACTTTCACAATAAAAACTAATGTTGCCTCGTTCACTTTTAGAGGACGCTGAATGAAAAGTAGATTAAAAAGTTATAAAAAGAAAAGAAACTTAATGAACTGTTTTATGATCACACAAACCTGTTTCCCATAGAAACTAATCTGCAGTTTATTGTTATGAGGATGTTGTTAATTTACATATTTTCCAAGTCCCAAATACGTAAGTTGAACCTGCACATAATCAGTGAATTGTTCACAGACGTGTTTAGCCTTTCATACACTCATCACATGACTGCGCTAAATAAGCTGTGTTTTACAGAAATGGTGGACATAGAGGTCACACGTTCAGTGCCCCCTGCAGTCATCTTGTTTCTTTCTTTCATGACACTGAAGCAGCTCTGGCTCCTTCGGTGGAAATTTGTTTGGAGAGCAGCTTGTGCTTGTGATAAAAGAGAAAAGCTGAGAAAAATCAATGGTCACTGTTGCTGAGTCACAGGACATAAAGCTCAGAGGGTTACATCCACATCGGCTAATCACCAAATACAATTTCTGTCACTGCAAACAAATGTTTGGCTTATTATCAGAAAATGGAAATTTAAAAATCTAATCAGTAATCACATAAATCCTCCCTTTGTTTTAACTCCTATAGGTCACAGTTTTAATGTATCACATCACTATAAGCTTTATGTAATCCATTACTTTATTTTGGTTGCATAGCAACGCTCGGTCTGGCCAGTTTGCTCTTGTGCCGGCTGTATAACACCTTCAGTGTCTCTTTGTTGTCTCACAGGTCTCAAAAATTCATGAATCCAGGTGAGACATTTTTTTAACCTAACTTTAGCCCAGGAAGACTCACCGTGTAGCAGCTCTTCTCCTCCAGAACTATTATTTTTCTGCACCACTGTGCTTTAAATCCAGTTTCATAGGGGCTACTGAGTGCAGCCGTAGTCTTAATGGTGACTGAGCAGCTTCTCTGCTGCTGTCAGGAGTTAATGCCTTGCTGAGAAGAACCTCAGCTGTTGTATTTAAAGGTGAACAGAGCATTAATCATTTGCGCTCTCTGTGGTGAAGATCTGCAAACTCAGCCCCCTCACAGTCCCAGGCTGCCTTCTCCAACACTTAGGCTGTTGGAGCTTCCAGATATCAGATATTAATAACACTTGTCACTGAATTTGTTGATTTAATTCTTCCCAGTGCCTGGTCTTTTTTCTTTTTTTCACTCTCACTGCAGTGCACTGTGTAGCTTTCATTGTATACATTCTTCCCATTGTGTCTTGCTTGCTTGCAGAATTACTTTTTAAGAAGAGGGAGACCTGATCTGAAAGGGGCCTCAGTGGAGTCAGACCCTGTCCAAAACAGACCCAGAATGTGGTCAGTACACACAGATCCAAACAAAGAGACAACGCTGTTCGATTTCGTGCTCATGTTTATTTTCAGCGATATAATCCACAAGCTAACTCTGATTCAGTAGCTTGCGGCATTCATAGTATCCCACCCCTAGTGCCCTTTGACCCCTTGTTCTCTTACTTTAAAACAACCATGAGCTATGTTTTGCATCTGAATAAATTAAAACTGAACACAGGTTATGCCATTCAGCAAATATTCATACATGCAGATACACTCACACAAGCACACACACACACACACTGTATTTTTTTATGTCTTGGTGAACATATTGAGTGTGTTGTTTAGTGTTTACTGTTGCAGGAGTGTTGCATGTGCGGCAGTTTTTCTTCATTTGTTGTGTAAATGAGTTACACAAAAGTTCCTGATTTCAGTGCCTTTTTTTAAATTTACATTTCTGTGTGTAACATTAGAATTGGAATTAAATCCACCGTCCTCACAAAGGTACCCACTCACACAGATTCACATAAACACAATGTGTGAGTGCTGTTGGTCGCTCTTGTCACCTCCAGTGTTTTCAGGAAGTAACTGTTGAGGAGAGGAAGGAAATGAGCCAGGCTGCTCTGACAATAGACCTGACGGAGTAAAGGAAAGGAAACAGAAAATATTTGAATGTAGATATTAGGCTTTGGGCCAGATATTGGTTGGATTTAATACTTTAATAGATAGTTACTGATGAGAATAATTGCTAATATGTGGTTCCTAGTTAAGCACTGGAGATGTGGGCTGCAATTCGGAGGTTTGAACAGGACAGACAGTTGGTAAAAGGTACACAAACTTTAGATTTGGTAGCAAACCTATTCCCACTGAGGCTAAGGAGCAGGGGAAGTGTTTTAGAGGAGAGAGGAAAAGAGAAAAAAGAAGGGGGAAGTCACAACACCCGGCACCATCAGTTTCCTCCCTTTCTCTCCTCTTGCACCATGAGAGAAAACAGTTTCTTTCTTTCTTGCCTTTCATTCTTTCTTTTCCCCTTCTCCCTCCGTATCTTTTTCCCCTTTCTCATTTTTGCCTGCTGACACACTCGTAGCCACAGCCTGAATGAGTCACTGGGTTTACCTCTGTAGGCAGCTGGCCTCTCCTCCTTCTTCCTCTCCTCCTCTTTCGCTCTCTCTACTTTTCCCTCCGAGTTTACATGTGTGTGATAGTTTCTGTGCCGGGCAGAGTTTAGGAGTAAAGACATGGAAGTTTTCTGGGCCAGACCAGGTAAGAGACACTGGGAATATTTAATTTTTTGGAGTGGATGTGAGGGATTCATGCGGAAGGAATCAGGGTTTAGAGAAGTAGGAGCAGGGAGCGGAGTGGTACTGGAACGAGGAACAGCTTCTTCTCACGATAAGAAAAGCTCGGGAATGCTCCACTTGAGGGTAACGTGACCATGTAACATGTTACATAAATATTTGCATTTCTATATTTCCACATGCAGCTGTACATGAATTTTTTATGGACATGGCTGTGGTGTCTTTTGGTATTTTGAAACAACATGTCACTAAAATATTCTGTTTTTGAACCTTGCAGAAGCATCTGATGCTTAATCTGAATGTGTGTTGAGGCCTGGCATGAAACATTTCACAGCTCTGAGAAGCAGGAGACTTTTCACAGGTCGTTAGAAAACAGCATGAAAACACACAGTATACAGGGAACAACAAACAAAAGTACCTTCTTAACTTTACTCTCTTATTCTGAACCAAAGTTTTAAAATCCTAAATTTGTCTGTCATTTTCCCCATTAGAAGCTTTATGGTTGGAAAAAATCCACAGAATTATTGTTCCAACTCTTCACTGAAGCCGTATGATGTTTAATCTGATTCAAACTCCAGACTCCTTATTTCTTATGGCTGGTTTGATCAGTTGGAGATATTCTAGATGTCTGATGCATGATTTCATACACATTTTCCCAAATGTCAGACTGATATATTTGGCATTTTTGAAAACTTCGGGATATCGCCCAGCATTCAAATAAAGTTCTGTGGGATAACATTTGGCAGCTCAGCGTGAGTTTTAAATGAGTGCAGCACAAAAAAAGGGTGTGAAAAACGGAGCAAATCTGCTGGTTGAATGAGCGATAAAACGTATGGCCATGCTTACATGAGACAGACAGACAGCTTAGCATGTGGTCATGTGTGTGAGTGTGTGTTTGTGTGTGTCATTACCTCTGAAAGGCTCTTTGTGTGTCGAGGAGTTCACACTTTGCACTTTGCTTGTCCTTTTTCCCGTCGAGAAGTCTTTACACATGGCTGTTAAGGTGCCATAAGGTCAGACGAGGTCATTTGTGGGTGTGTGTGTGCTCTATGCTCTCACACACACATGCACACACGCACACACATTGGTTTGACTATGTTGCTGAAAGTGCATTTTGACTCTGGCTTGGTCACAGTGTGGTTTTGTGCTCAGCTACAATGGTTTCCAATAGAGCAATTATTATAATATCCAATACACACACACACACACACACTCAGCTGCACACAGCTTCTGCTTTCCACCATTTTACACTCCAGTATGAAAAAATGACACACACACACAGTCCCATGTTCATAGGACACATACATAGTATTTCACATACTTATACATCATACTCAGTATAGTACACTCACATGCATGTCTATATCTGATTATCTCCCTCTCTCTCTCATTATGTTTCTATGTCTCTCACACCACCCCTCCGCTTCCCAACATAATATGAAAATGAAAGGGAAAGAAGTCAAGCCTCATCGAATTTTCATGCAGATGAGCTGCTAAATGCAGCGCCTCAATCATCGGGTCGGCCCGCTGATGGATAGAAGGACGGGTGTGAGGATTGAGCAGAATAAAAGGAGGTGAAGAAGAAGATGAAATGAAAGCAGGTTACAGTTTTATAATTTTTCAATTTCACAGCTTCTGCAGACTTTGTAGGTGTAATATATTTTCCTACAGCAGTAGGTTTATTTCTGGTGACTTGCCTGTAAAGTTTACATACCAGTGTGTGTGTGTGTGTGTGTGTGTGTGTTTCTCCTAAACCTACCACCTCTTTCCATTTTGAGTCCAACAGTCTCAGTTTCAGTTGTTTTTCTTTTTTTTTTTGTCATCGATTGAGATGACAGGTGAGAGCATAAATACCGCTCTCGTGTCTACATGCTATATGTGAAGCAGGAGCCAGCTGTGATTAGCCTAGCTTAGCATAAAGACCAAGAAATGGCCAAGATTAGATCACTGCACAGCACCGGGTTTTCGTCTGTGCTCTTTGCGTTTATTAGACCTGTCTGTCTGGTGAAAAGGAAGAGAACAGGAAATGGATGGAGTGCTGTTTCCTGTCAAATTCTCCTCAGAGACAATGGCTCGTGGAAGTAATCTGACCGAGAAAGCGCAGCCCTCAAGGGCCAGTGGTGTCGTGGGAGGTGGTCTGGGCAACATCAAACCACCGAGAGCACCAGACACACACATGCACGGACACAGTGTGGGAATAAGACTAAACGAGAGGTGGGATGAAAAGAAAACACATTCTTTATGTCCACTGTTGTGGGATGTGAGTCAGAGTGGGAGCTGGTATCGGTCGCCCGGTGCCAGTGGGGCTTGTAGTTTGCTGTCAGACGAGGCTAACTCTATCAAAGCAGACTGGAACTACAGGAAGCGGTGCCAAAACAAATCTGAGGGCCTGGCAGCTGGTGATAAGGTTCCACTGGGGATTGTAGTCCATTCTGACAGATGAGGCCTGCCGTCAAAGTGGGCTAGACAGGAAGTACAGCTCTGGATCTGGATCTCCAGAGGCAACAAAATGATCATTATTATTATTATTATTATTACAATTAATTGAATTGGTAACTACAGTAACTATGATATCAGTGTATGGCTGGAGGATGAAAATAATTTCCCTCTAGAACAAACCTCTTGCACATGACATATTTCATATGATCCCTTGTTAATATAAAAATTGTTGTCCCTCTGTCTTGTCACACAGGGTCAGAGGTATGAATGAATGAGCGTCCACATCTGTTATCCAGCTGTTTGCCGCGGCTGGAAACAAAAATCAACCACTGCATCTCTGACCTGGTGGGAAGTTTATCAAAAGTCGAAACTCAGACTAAACACAAAAGCGCCCACAGCGTAAACACTTCCACCATTGTTCTTACAAAGAAAACAAACTGTAGCTGTAATCACACCTCTGAGTGTGACACAAAAGAGGCTTAAAGTAGGAGTGTTCTGTTAAATTAAATATTGCAGCAGGAGCAAGATCACAGTTTGTTGCACAGCGGAAGGCCAAAATAAAAGCACATAATGTCTCTTCCTGTTAAAGCACTGTCACCAGTCCTCGCTGCCGGTTGTTGCAGTTTTCAGCATAAAATATTAAAAGCACCACAAGTGTTGTTCAGCATAAAACGTTAAAGCGACATCGTGTATCGCGGTCGTGTCAAGTTAAAAAAGCAAAGACACGCTCCGCCGTATGGCTTGGCAGGCTGCTCCGTGTGTGCTGCGCCGCGTTATGTGTTTCCTTGTTTTATCTTGTTGCATTTAGGAGAAACAGTCTCAGTGGGAAACAGGATTTACTTCAAAGTGCTTTTGGATTCTGTCCTCTGTGTCTCTCGCTCCATCTCGTTGTCGTTTTTTTTGTCTTTTTAAAGTTTTATTTTGAAAGTTTGTGTAGCAGGGTTAGTTTTGCAGATGTACTCTGCTTAGATTAGTGTTAACAGCTGTTCTGAGCGTGTGTGTGTGTGTGCATGTACAGCACATCTTCAACCATCTGTGTCCCAGTGTATACAGCAGCGGAGCATGTGTATTTGCTACAGGGTCAGTGTGTGTGTGTGAGGTAAAGCGATATATGAAGATTGATGGGCTAAAGCAGGACGAGTGTGCACTGGCCTCCACTGATGGGGTCAAAAGGTCACAGAGAGGGACCTTGGCAGAGAAGTGACTGTGAGAGGGAGTGTGTGTGTGTGTGTGTTTGTGTGTGCCATCGACCTTGAAAGACCTGTAACATCTCTTCCTGTCTGTTTGCTGCAGTCTTTTACTCTGGGGCGAGCGAAGGGACACATACACAGATATACACACTCTCCCCCTGTTTCTCATGTGCACACACACACACACTCACACACATACAGACGCACAAATGCACACAACCTTCCTAACCTCTGGCAGAAGCTGCTGAGTCAGCCTTGTGGGTCCTGCCCAGTGATATCTGCAGTGTGTGTGAGTATGTGTTATCCATCAGTGTGATAAATAATCAGTGTGCTGTGTGTGTGAATTTACAACTGCAGTCAGAAAAGCGACACCACAGTCCATCATGAGAATCTGAATGTGACTTAGCGGAGTGTGTTGAAGTTAACATGGTGGGTGTGACTGTGAGAGTGAGGTGTGACTTCAGTTTTACAGCTTCTGCTCCGTGTTTGCTTAAAACTTTCACTCTCATCTCCGTCAGCTGATGAAGTTTAGATTGTTTGATCAGTCTAAGGTTTTGTGTTTGCTATGAATTAAAATAAATAAAACAACACTTTTCGTTTTCATTTTACAAAAACTAAATTATCACCACATCATATTTTCTTTTTGTTCTGTTTTTTCAGGAGAGGTTCAGCAGTTTAAGGATAGAATATGGGTTTAGGCTAATCTGGTACACATCCAGTACATTTGACAGCTGAACAATAAACCTAAGAATCAGAGATGATATAAATATCATCTCTGAAGAAAAGCAGGGGCCTTTTTCCTTTTTTGTGCTGCTGTTGTAAAATACTCCACTCAGCCCCCTCAAACAGTTTTACATGCCTGTGAAGCCCAAAGTATCCGTGAGTCGGGCTGCTGCTGACCTCATTTTGACTTAAATGATGAGAGATTATCACTGAAGGAGAGTTTTAAGGGGATCTGAAGGGATTTTGTAGTTTGGAGATGAGCACAAATTAAGATAAAGCTCATATTTGGGTTGGGAAGCTCAAATAACATGAGGTTAGATGCTTGTACACAACCAGAAAACGAATGACATCAAAGATTAGGAATCCCGCTTTGGGAAACAGCATTTTAACCCTTTCCTCTTGTAAGATGGATCTTACTGCTGATTGAAACTCAGCAGTATTTTTTTAATGAATGTGACTCACTCATTGGCAGTATTGGATATTAGGTCACTGGGTATTAGATATTCTCCACCATATTCCTGGCATATAAGCAGATGTAACCAGTCTGGATTTGTTTACTGTAACAGCCTGTATTTAAAGTGTTATTCATGCAGGAACATTATGCATGTGTGGAGCACACAACAGCCTTTTTTGCATTTATATAGTTGCACTTTTTCACTCCTGGGAGCGGCTAAGTGCAGCTGCATCTATTGAATAGGTCCCCTCACAGCTTAAATGCCTTGCTCAAGGGAATAGCAGTTGTTGAGTTTGGGATGAGCTTGACTGAGATTTCAATTTTGCATGTCCTCTAACTTGCGACGGCTGTCTGCATCTGCAGGGATTCACAGCTCTGCACTGCATTAACACATTTTGCTGACACCTGGTAAAAAAATGTTATATTCACCTTTTATATGAGGCGTCTTCATGAAACCGTTATGATTTTGTTTTTTAAGCATTTTTTGTAGTGCTTTTTATTTATTTTTGGCATCGTATCGTGTAGTTGTGAATGTGACCTGGAAAGAACCTTTAAACTTACATTTAACATCAACCTTCAAGCAAAAAGAGCAGATTATACATCGCATAAGGAAGGCCACATATGTTGTAATTATAGAGTAAATTGATCGCGAGGGGAGACATCAGGGTCTGATTCAGCTGAGGCGACAGTGATTGATCATCACATTATGTGTTCATTTTGTGGAAATTAATAAGAGCTGCACATCCCAATGTTCAGAAATAAAGAAAATTATATATATATATCTAATTTCAAATGTTAAAGGTTCTGATAGCATGGGGAGTTTGACAGTCACCAGCAGGACACCTTAACCCAAAACAGATTTTAAAGTTTGATATTGATCAGCTGGACTCAGTGTGTCAGTGCACATCAGTGACTCTGATCAGAGAGATGAAAAGCAGCAGAATTTTTTTTAAATAAGATTTAAATGTGTAGTTTTGTTGCCTGCAAAGCAGCGATTTTTACACATTAGACACAACCCATGAATCAAATTTGTAGCTGTGACATGTGACTGAGTGTGTTGAATATGACTGAAATGCTTAGTAATTCATGCTTGTGTCACTGTGTGTGTGTGCACCTGTTTCTGTGTGTGAATCACATGCATCACTGCAATTTCCTGCCAGGCTGATTCGGCTGTATCTATGGCAACTGTGGCATAATAAGAGCAGTGTGTATTGAAAATAACGGTTATTAATTCCAAAAATACAGGGATGGTCTCCGTGTTGTGGTTTTTGGAAATGAAGCCATTGTGTGTGTGTGTGTGTGTGTGTGTGTGTGTGTGTGTGTGTGTGTGTTTTTGCGTTCCCAGTAGTGAGTCATGTTAACTATCTCCTTGTCCGACTAACCATCACAATCAAAGTGACGCAAATCTCTGCGTCAGTAATTAGCATAAAATTGGATCTTTGTTCCTGTTAGCAAACATGGCTGAACGCATCCAGCTCTTCAATTAGGCCCCGACTGACACACACACACACACACACACACACACACACACACACACACACACACACACACACACACACACACACACAC
>JBBMJY010000016.1:1677112-1691593 GCA_037833715.1 Toxotes lorentzi | reverse complement strand
ACACACACACACACACACACACACACACACACACACACACACACACACACACACACACACACACACACACTTTGCTTCAGCCAAGCTTTTCAGTGTGCAGTGACAGAGTTATTTAAGGCGGACATAAACGAGTCTGCTGAGCACCGAGCTAATGCTAACAGTGGCCCATAAGCCTGTCATTCACAAATGCACACACACACACACACACACACACAGGTCAGTACTTGGTGTATAGCACAAGCCCCAGGCCTAGCAACCACACTACATTTCCTCATGAGAGTGTGAAAGATACACAGATGTATTTTTATCATGCATACATGAAATCTGTGTTAGTATGTGGGCGATAAAATGATAAAATATGAGCAATGCACAACTGGTGTTTACCCATTCATCCGTGAATGTGTGTGTGAGAATGAGTGTGTGTGTGTGTCCGGTGATAACAGCTTGTCTAAATCTGTGTCGTCCCTGCTGACACTCCAACGCACACAGAGGGGAATGAATTAGTAATAGGCCTCAGAGAAAATATAACTTCACACAACACCTCGCTAATGCATCTGTCTGTTTGTGACTATGTGTGTATCAGTATATTGTGGGTGTATTGTGAAACTTTTTCTCTAGTTCCTGCATTTGTCTGCATGCGCATAGGAGCTTGTGTGTTGTATGGACATTGTACAGTACAGACTGTCAAACCTTTTCACGCCCGAATGTGTTGGAGATAGAGAAGTTTTTCCTGCTTGTGTGTGTGTGTATGTGTGTGTGCCATCTCTCTCTCTGTTGTGAGACTGGGCGCAGCAAAAATATCACTCTGGTGTTTTGTGTGTGTCAGCTGTAAGTAACGCTGGGTGTTTCAGTCCTCTCTCACCTCTCTGTTTTCCTCAGGGTTGATGGTAGAGGAGGTCGGTGGGTACACACTCTCCCGTCACCAGGCTGAAGTTTGTCAGTGACACCAGTAATGATTCGCGCTCGTCCCTTTGCACTTGAGCGACAACACCCAGGTGTTTATGCTGCAAGGTTGCTGTCAGGTTTGAGCCCCGCGTGACTCCAGACTCTGCCAGATGCAGATAATTTGAGTTTGGAGATCTTAAAACAGTTCTGCTGTGTCATCCAGGTCAGACATGCCAGGCTAGATTACAACAGTTCACTGGACTTTGATGAACTGTGAACAAGTAACAGACGCTTAGCATGAAAGGGTGTGGCCTTGACTCTATATAGGCTGCATTCAAATAAATTTACAGCCCTGAGACATTTTCCTATAAATACCTGTAAGAGCTACGTTATCTTTGTTTCATAACAATCTGCACGGTTCCACTGCTGTGAATAAGAATGTTGATTTTTTAATACTGAACTTCACTGTTCAAACTTTTTCTGCGAACACTGATCCATCCTGTCACTGGAATGCACTTCTCTCCAGAACCATCTTTTCTCTTTCCTCAAAAGGACTGTGGAGATCGAGTTTCTTTTTTTCCTAAATCTGCCCAGTGATGCCCAGAGGCTTGTGTCTCTCCTCCATCCAATCCCTCCATCTTCTTTCCTTTTCGTGACACCGTGGTTACATAAGGGAGGAAGGGAGAAGAGTGACGTCTCCGCTGAGGAGGACTGAATGTGCTCTGTAGAGACTGTGAGACGCTGTGTGTTTGACTCCTGCTCAACTTTTAATCAAGAATTAATTGTTAACTGCCAAGGAAACAAGTTTCCCTGAGGACTCCTCTGTCTCTTGTACCCGCCAAAACAATCTGTGCCATCAGCTCTCGGGTTTGAAAGCCTGCTGGGGTCAGAATATTCCACCGATACAATGACTGTGAAAACACAACCAAAACACTGTTGTGTCTGTGTCAAAAACAGCAATAATTACTTTGGCTTTATCCTTCATCACTCTTATACAGGGAGTTTGCCAGCCAGCAAAGCCCCTTGTCTTCGTTTTCCTGGCTGATTTGATGTTGTGAAGTAGCCTCCTGTTTTCTATAAATACGTCAGTGAAAAGCAACGTATTTCTTCAGAACTTGCTCCCTGATTGTCATAACGTGGCCTCTGTACTTTGTATTTTTGTCTTGTGAGGTGACAGGTTGCGTTCTTTTGTGGTCTTGTGACAGGCTGTCTCTTTTATGGTCTTCAATCAGGTGACAGGTTGTCTTCTTCTAATGTCTTGTAGCTGTCACAGCCGATGAGGAGAAACTCACTGTCAAGGTAGAGTAATACAAAGAACTACTGCAACCAGCAATCCACACGCTGGTCATTTTATTTTGTTGACCAACAGCTTTATGATCCTGTTGACATCCAGCTTTGCTACAGCAGTTTTAATGGCACTTTATGATGTACCATTGCATTGAAGCAGCTGTGTTGTGTTTTGGACTTGAACCTGAATCCTTGGAGGCTTCCAGTCTGTGAAAAACCTTGTTAGGTAGACAAAATGACGACTCCTTGCTGTGTTGATGTGCAGTGAGAACAGTGAGAAATCCTTAGCACACAGTTACAACAGCAGTGATGTCTCAAAGGTATGATGGCAGCGAAGGTAGTTAATGCTCTCTCCGTCTCTCTCCCTCCCTCTCTCTCTCTTTAGATCATGTATTTACAGTAGTTTGTGCCACATTTTCAGAAACTCCTGAGGCTTGTGTGACTTTAGCACGTATTACCTAACTCTCACAAACACACACAGGCACACTCACCCACGCTATATCATATATTTAACTTGCTAAAGTCCCACATCTTCAAAAATTCAATGTTTGTGTTAGCAGCTGTGAAGGCACAGTAGCTATATGTCCTCCAATCGAAAGTAGGACGACACTCAAATCACAGACCTGCTTTATTGTTTCAGCATTTAGAGATGTCTACAATTCTTGAACAATTAACACTCAGTATGTCTTGACATTTTGCCTGTGTTAAAAATAATCACTGTCCTGTAGACCTGAGCTTCTACTGTTTTGATGTAGCTGTAGAAAACCTGAAGTGCTTTTCTTTTACTGAGGCTGGGACCTCTTATTTTTTCAGTCCCTTATTTAGGTACTTACTCGGCCCTGAGCGATCTTGAGAGTGCATCCTTTTTTATTGTACATAATGAGAAAAGGAAGCATTTTGAAAAGATGTGTGCAGTGAGCACTCCACCTCACATCACCTCTGTTACATTTCAACATAACATCTGTCTGTGACTGAAGTAGGTCTCATTTTTTTCCATATATATTTTAAAGTTTACGTAACTTGTGTTCCAGTTGCCAAAATCAAGATACTGCCTTCAGTTTTGGGGAGTTTCACCCTCTATGGATTTGCACCAAATCTAACTTTGACAGGGCATTCAGCTCATTTCAGCTCATTTCAGCTCCTTAAAGCATGTAGAAAAAACTCTTTTCAGATTCTAGATTAAGTGACTGAATAACCAAGTTTAATTTTGTGCCTGTGATATATTTGGTTAATATGTCAGTATTTTGTCAATTGCAGACAACAGCGAAGTTATTTTTGACCATGTTGGAAGGTGTTTGCATGCAGGACAGTAGGTGGGTTTGTGCGAAAGTTTAAAATGCTGCTTGAAATACTGCAGAGTGAAAAATGGGGAAAAAGGATTATAATCTGCTGGGTGAGCCTCCACTTCAAACTCAAGTTCCCTAATGGGATATTTAGCTTGCAGCAAGACCCACAACACAATACATACCTTGAGTAAACACAGACTAGCTTCAAGAGGAAACAATGCAAAAAGAAAGAGTAGTAGACTTGACATGGATAAAAGTAAAACTCCAGGGTGAGAATATATGTCTCTTCTACAGTGCGTTATAAATCATGCATGATCGCCTCACTTCTCCTCTCTGAAGCTGATGCTAACTGACGTGCACTTCTGTATCATAAACAGTAGTTTTCTCTGGTGGGAGCTGATTGTGTGAAAGCAGCTTAGGACGATGAAGCCGGTAGCTGGGAGGGTGAAATTGCGATTCCATACAGTACGGTGGGTTTTGTCAGCGGAGACGGCTGCTTCAGAGCAAACAAGACGTGATAGTGCCGGTGGATTCACTGCAGAATAACTGTCTGTGCGTCTGTCTACTGGGAACCGAGCGTTCTTTAATTTTTCAACAGTGCTTCAAATCGAGAAATAGTTTCTGTGCATTCCCCTCAGAGGTACTTCCCACACACATGTTGGAGTCGACATTTATATTTAGAATATTTGGTGTTTAGGTGAGGATCTTAACTAAAGCAGCAGTCAGGGCTTCAGTGTCAGTCTGAAGTTGTTTTCTGTAGCAGGAGCACATCTGTCACTGGACAATCTGCCCCAACCGGGCCTGTCTCCGGGTCTCTGTGAAGCACTGTTTAAAAAAAAACAAAACATGAATTGAATTGAAGCCTGCGAGACAAAGACCTACCTACTTTGGTCTGTTTCAGTCAGAATGATGATATTAAAAAACAGTGGCATTGAACGTTTGAGAGTTTTGCTGTTTGTTCCTGCAGCTGAGGTGATGTGTCCCCTGTGGTTTGCTGTAAGACAGCTTTTGTTGGCGTACTTCCATTTTTAGCTTGTGCAAAGAAAAATAAAATGAAGCTGTTGGTAATGGGCATGTAATTAAGCCTGTTGTCCCGTTTTTTTTTTTTAGTATTATTTATTAAATCTGCTTTTCTAGGTGAACTCAAGACACGTGGTTTCACCACTAAGCCTAATCAGTGATTTTGCATAATTGTCCAATATCAATATTAAGTTTGGTGAGTGGACTGAGTAATTCCACACAATAAGCAGCTAGTGGACACATACTCATCTTACTTTTGCAATGGTGCCTCTGTGCCTGACTGTAGTAACTGTCACCTGTGACCTCAATCAGAACTAATAATGGTAATGATTTCAGTGTGATCTCTCAAGAAGTTTGTGTGTGTTTCTTTTTAAAGTCTAGCTGCTCAGTTGGGCAGCGGCTGCTGTCACTTTTGGGATTTCCTGTGTTTGTTAGTCATGTTTTATCAGCTGCTGGATGTGTCAAATTATTTCATCAGCACTGATTCAAGGCGACGGCGCATTCATGTCGACGTTGAATGGCCATTTGCGATCGCATCGGATGATTTGTTTTGATTGTGTCGGAGGTTTGATAGTGACAGGGGCAGACGTTCCCTTCCCTTTTTTTCAGCCCTTTTTTCCTTCTCTTCTTCTCTTTACTCAAATCATACAAACTCCCTCCTTCCTGCCTTCATTCCTCTGTTCCCCTCCCTTTAAATGTCATCCCTCTTTCCCTCCTCCTCCCACTCTTGTTCTTCTTTCTCTCCGTAATGCCACAATCCCTCTTTGTCTCTTTTTTCTCTCATACCTCCCTGCCCTAATCCCTCCTTCTCCCCCTCTCCTCCCTCTCTATCTCCTCCCGTGACCGTCCCTCTGTCTTCACCCTACTCCTTTTCCGTCCTAATTAAGTGCTCCCTCTCTGTTTCCCATCCAAATCTGTTCTCTACCTCTCTCCCTGTCCATCCCTCCCTCCCTAATCCCTCTTTCATTTTTTCACCCTCTATCCCTCCTTCCCTCCTTCCTTCCTCGGTCCTTGTTCTCCCTGACAACACACTGTGTTATGTAATCTACGTCTCTGGGTATTAGTTATGCAAATTCATACATTTTTATTTATCTGTGATTTTTCCCTCTGTCTGTCTCTCTCTTCCATCCCTTACTTCTCCTCCTCTGTCCCTCTTCTTTCCCTTTCTGTACCTTTCTTCTTCTCTTTTCTCCATTTACTCTTTTTGCTTTTCTCTCTATATTGCTCTAATAATCATTCGTCTCTTTTATCCCTCTCATTTGTTCCCCTTTCTCTCCACCTTTCATCTTTCATCTCCTCTCTCCCCCTTCCTCCCCATCCACCTTCATCTATTTCTCTTCCCTGTCATCTTCCTTTTCTTCCTTCTTCCCTTGCTTCTCTTTTCCTTTTTCCTCCCTTTCTATCTTCTATTTTTCTCCTTTTCCTTCCCACTTCACTCTCAATAATCTTATTTCCCTCCTTATTTCACTTCCTCCTCCCCCTCTTTTTTTCTCCCTCCATCCATCACTTCCTCTCAACATTTTTCCCTCCTCCCTCTCCTCTCTTTCCTCCCTCTTCCTCCAGCCACAAGCGGTCTAGAGGCGGAGAGCGGCAGGCGCGGCGGCAGCAGCAGCAGCCACGGCGATGGCTACCACAGCAGCAGCGGCGGAGGAGGCAGCAGCAGCAGCGGCGCGGCCCACTTCAGGTCTCCATGGCAACAGAGCGTGAACGTGTTCGGCTCGTGGAGCAGGCCGGAGTGTGTCGAGGAGCTGCACCAGCAGGCGCAGCTCAACCTCCAGAGCCTGCTGCAAGGTAAGGATGGATGGAGAGGAAGAGAGGGGGATTGGATGGATGGAGTGTGTGTGTGTGTGTGTGTGTGTGTGTGTGTGTGTGTGTGTGTGGGTGAAAGTGTGTGCTGTGTTTCGAGTGGGTGGGAAAGGCGTGGAGGGAGAAGCGGAGAGGGATGGGAAAGTGTTTACATGTGTGTGTGGCGTTGGACTGCGTTCATATGGGTGTGTGTCGGCTGCTTTAAATGTGTGTGTGTGTTATCATGCAGATATGCTGTGTGTGTGTGTTAGATTTCCCTTGCTGCCTTGTGTTTATATTGTACTGTAGGGTGTGTGTTAGCTCATAAGAACACTGCTGATGGTGTGTGTTGGATTCACCTTGCAGCGTTGTTATTTGAGGTAGTATTTGTGATTTTGGTTATTATGAACACTGTTGATAAATGGGATTGGGAGTGTGTGTGTATTTCTTTCTGCAGTGTGTGTGTATGTATGAAATAGGCATTCATACCAACTACAGTGTGTTTACATTTAAGGTAGCAGTCAATGGTTGTAACTCTGCCTTGTTTTTGCTTTTTAAGGAGGAATGGCATCATTCTCATTTTTGTATTAATCTCTTGTTTACGGAAGATGCTCTTCTGTATGTTGTATTCAACCTGTGTTTGTGTGTCTCTGTGTGTGTCTGTGTCTGTGTGTGTGTATGTGTGTGTGTGTGTGTGTGTATGTAAATTAATACTCAAGGGAACGAGGATTTCCATTTGTTTTCAGGTACCACCGTTTCTCTCCGTTTTCCTTTCTCTCTCTCTCTCTCTCTTTCCCTCTGTGTGACTCATGCTGTCTTACCCTTTGCCCGGCCTTTCCATTAAAACAATCAGAGTGGGTTTTTAGCTGAATGAACAAGGGGGAGCTGAATGGCAGCATGATAACCTTGAACAAACACCTCAGGGAGGGAATGAACCACTGAATGGATTTCTTAAAACATTACCATTAGCAACCATTTTATGGTTTACATGTTTAAATTATATTAATTTTGGACATATAATTTGTCAGTGTGTCATAATTCACTGACTTACCTACCTGGCTTTGACATTTAGCCCCTGATTCGTTTGTTACTACTGTAAAGCCTTAAAGATCAGTCACAAATATGTAGTTTCACTTTGAAAAACAGCTCCATCATCTACTAAAACAACTGGGCACTGCAGTTTTTAACAAACATTTCTCAAACAGAAGAAAATAGATAGATTTTTGGGGACTGTTTTCAGCTGTGGAAGAATACACAAATGGTGTCCTGTGGGCTCTGGCTAACTTTTAACAAATCTAGTTAGCCAACCAAGAACTTCAAACAGTGAATTAGTAAGCAAACTTTCCCCTTCTGTGTTGTCTGCACTGAAGCTAAATATTAAAGTGGATGTACTGTACATGCTCCATGTGAGTGAGGCATCTGGTAAAGACAATCCATAGCTCATTGGGATAACCCATGTTTTTTTAATGTGCATAACAATGATAGAAAAAGCCAGTCTTTCAAAAAAGTTGTTAAATTGATAAAATTGAGCTTTAAAATTAAATTTAGATTACATTTTTTTTCACCATGTTTTCCAGCCCTACATTTCATTGTTTTTGGACAACAGTGGAGTTCTATGGCACAGAAGGATGAGGATATATCAGGCTTTGGCTACTCTGAGGCAGTATTTGTTAAAAAGATAAATTAATAGCTGGTTTTAATCTTTTCAAAACAAACAATAAAATGTATTAGTTCATGAATTGTGCTGCACAGATTCAGGAGGTGTTCGTGTGTGTAGTTACAGCTAATGCAATACAACGTGTCGCCTCCTACATCTCTCTCTGTTATGTCTTAATACTGCATGCGTGTGTGTGTGTTTATGTGTGTATTAAGCCAGTTATTGTCTCAGACATGCTGGCATCTTGTGTATGATGAAAATAAGATGGATGAATACAGTCGTGGGTGGACAACAGCAACAGAGTGTGAGAGAGAGACCGAATGTGTGTGTGTGGCCATTCATCTTTTCTGTCGTCTGTGTTCGTTTGTGTCTCTTTGTGTGTGTATGTGTTCATTGCCGTTCGTGTTGTTTGTGTCCATCTATTCGGGTGTGTGTTATATAACACTGAAGCAACCAGCTGTACTCCCTCTCTGGCCAACCTCACCATCAGTCTCCCACTGGCCTCAGCTCAGTAAAATATTCATACTCTTTCCCGCTCTTCAACACTCTGCCCTCCATATTTATGAAGCTGGCTGTCGTCCTCCGGTGTTAGACGGATCTTTGGCGTTTTCTGCCGAGACGCAGCTCCCTGCGGCAGCGAGATTTGTGCAAGATTTATTTCACTGTTGCTGCTAAGTGGGCAACAGTGTAATCCGGACCAGTGACCCTCTCATCATCAGCACCCCGCCTTAGCATGATTAGCACACTGGGATTTCATACGATGGACTGTCTGTTTTACCCCGATTGGATTCCTCATGTGAGCAAATTTGATTTAACATGGAAACCTTCAGTTTTAATTTTCTGAGTAATTTTTAAAAAATTTTTTAAATACATCCATTCTGGTTTTGACACTTAACATTCAACAAGTCCTCCAGACTAAATGATAAAATACGTTTTTTCCCCTCTTTGCCTTTACAAAAGGTCATGATTTGGTTAAAAACCACTACCTTCCACCTTCACTCGTGACAGATAAGAGTCGTAATTAAAACTGTCGCTCAAGTTCTTATCAGGTAAACTTAGATATATGTTGTATTTAAGAATTGCTTAAGAACTGCTTCCGCTGGTTTTTGATCTTCTACACGCACCAGACAAATAATAATGATTTTGTTTATCTGGCCTGTTTCTGGTTAATAGCGATCTGCTTACACAAATGGTGGCAGCAACATCATCTTTCACACATGATTTTCCATCTCAATTTGCAGATAAACTTTGAGTCCTGCAAGGTTCTCGCCAGCTCAAGAGTGGGTAGTAAATTTGGTGTTGTTAGTGAAAAAAAAGAAAACCAAATAGGCAAGAGGAAGTGATTTTTGAGAAAATTTTGTGAAATGGGCCCCTGGTCAGAAACGGGTTGAGTTCATAAATACAAGTTTCATGGTTTCTGCAGTGTCATGCAATATTTTATTGCATATTTATTTTAATGCCTCTCAGCCATTGACATAACCATTAGCCTTGGTTAGCCTGTTAGCATCCTGCGATTCTTTATATTATTGCCTTAAGCTCAATACCTTGCATCTAACCAAGCTTAGTGATGTCCTCTACTGTGGACCTCTGTCCCAGTGCATAGTAAGACTCTCCACATTCTTACTTTTATTTAATAGATACATTTCCATATTATCTGTTCCCATCAACAGTCTGCATTACAGCAGAGCCTCACTCTTTCCATTTAGATTTGCAGCAATGAAATGTGCACATTTTGTTTTCCAGTTGCTGTGTTAAAATATTCATGTACTGCTCCGTGGCAGTAATCTATTATATATTTAAAGCTCAGCATTGTACTCCACTGTAGGCAGATATATTGTATTCTCCACAGGTTGATAATGGGAAGATTTCCTATTATCACTTAACTGACTCTCCTCCGCACTCAACCCTGTGTATTTATAAAAGGTTTTCCCTCCTCTGTACACAGATTTACCGTGTTATGTGTCTGCTGTGTTAGATACACAGCAGACACATTTGCATTGTGTATTTTCTATTGCATTCCATTAATCAACAGCATAAATATTCATATTTTTCCTTCACATTAAAAGTGAACTTTGTGTTTGAAGTTTAGCTCGTGTCATCTATTACAGTCAGAGTCTGGCTATTTGCACATGCTTGCTCTGTAATTTTACGGCAATCCATTAAGCAACACTCAAATATTCGTACTGTACCACCTCCTCTACACTCAACATATTTCAGTGACATTCTCTTTAGTGTAGGTAACTGTGTTTGGTTCAAAATCACACAGTAATTTCACTAATTTCAGTTTTACAATCTTATAACTGTTTGAATTATACACAGGATGTATTCCACAAAAAAGGAAGATTATATCTTCAGCCCCAATGGGACTTAATTCTGCTGTTTAAGCACTGTCTGTTAGTTTTGAGTGTTTTGCTCTTCCATTAACATAAGACTGATGAAATTTCCCATTGATGTGGGCCTTTTGTAGGACCTCATTGGTAAATCTGTGCCAGAGTGGATGTGAAGCTCTCCTGGCAGCTCCTGTTGGCCTGCTTCCCAAATAAGACACTTTTATTTTGGTTTTGGTTTAGATTTGGCAGCTCGAGATTCAGTCTGTAACGATGGCATGTCAACCTTGTGGAGACACTGTTGTCAAACTACACTGATTTAAATTCATGATTTATAGCAACATAATGTACATCTGTGGACTTCTTTCCTGAGGAATGCCAAGAATTTGGATCATCTTGCATGGGATTAGAAGACACTGCTGTGTGTGCAATATTTAATATAAGACATTGTGCACAGAAGAAAGATGCTACCAGCAAATATCTCAGAAGATAGCTCTCTTATGACTTTGTATGTTTGGGCTCATTGTCCTGCTGCAGAATGAATTTGGGGCCGATCAGACACCTCCCTGATAGTGAGGTGTTATGGAGAAGAATCTAAGCATTTAAAAATTTAAAATTAAGATTAACAGAACAAATTTTAAATACACATGTACATCACATGTTTTCCTGCTTTTTCCAGCTTGGAGAGTTAATGTTTTATTTCGTTCACTTGTCACTAAACAGAAGGTGGGGGAGGAGTGTTGGGCAAGCAGTAGTTTGTAAGATTAGAGGAGAGTTTCTGGGAAGATGAAGGAAAGTTTTTTTTTTTTTTTGATCACTACTGCCATACTTCTTCCTCTGAAGTGTCATGTAAAGAGAATCAAGCAAAATACAAGGAAATATGTGGAAAATCTGAGCTTCAATATCAAGGAATCATGTAAACTTATATTAGTGCTGCAAGCAGTGCTAAGGTGCACATTAGTATCCCTGTTTTTGCATACCATGGCCAGCAGTGCTGTATAGGACTAGCCTAATCTGTCTAATCAGATTTCGTCAGTGGAGATACATGTGGAGTAAATGAGAAGGAGAGCTATCTGAGATCCACTTCAGAGCGTTTGATTGGCGAAGGGGTTTTGAAACGCATGCACACACCAACACGCTCAGTGTTGGGCAACAGCACTTAGCTGTCATCTAAACTGCTTCTGGCCACAGTGTAGCCAGAGGGCCTGCGATAACAGTGTGTCAGTGTGTGATATCCATTACATAAACCCACATTTGAAAGAGAGAAGCTTGTTGTAGGTATTTATGTGATCTGTAGATACCCTACATGGGCAGAAGTAGTGTGGTATGGGATTTTTGAATATCTCATTTCAACCGTTAATCTGCTGCTGTAACAGCCTCCACTCCTCTGAATAGAGGCCTTTCACCAGGTTTTAGAACCTGGCTGCAGGGATTTACTCTCATTCAACTACAAAAGCATTAGTGAGATCCAACGCTGATGGTGGGTGATATGGTCCGGCTCGCGGTCCACGTTCCAGTTAAACTCAAAGGTGTTGGATGGGGTTGAGGTCAAGGCTTTGTGCAGGCTAGTCAAGTTCTTCGACACCAAACTGACTTTGACATGTTAGACAGAAAAGGATTTTCTGTTGCCATAAAATTGGAAGCAAACTGTTATTAAAAAATCTTTTTTTAAGATTTTTTCAGACTGGAACACATTTTATTAGACGTATCAGTAGTTCTTAGAACTAGATAAGAGTTTGTTCTGTTATTTTATTCAGAAGTCAAGGCTGGAATGAGACGACAGGACATGAATTAGCAGTCGCACCAGCAAAGATCAGTAAGCTTCATTTTATCTGACCGTATCTTATCTCACATAGCGGAACTCTCCTCGGTACTTTAAGTGTCGATGCTGCAACCTTTTCTCACTGCGGACAATGCAGCGTATTGTAATTTAACCAGCTGAACTTCAAAATGTCACAGTAACCCTTTAATTGTGTCATAGAAGGTCTGAGTCAATGCCAGCTCCGATGCAAAGGGTCCGATAAAGTCTCCCTGTCTTTGCTAACCTGACTATGAAATGTCACAGCAGCCCTTTAATTGTGTCCAAGGAGGTCTGAGTCAATGCTCGCCGTGATGTATGCAGCCGGATAAGGCTTTGCTGTGGTCAATATACATTACTGAACAGGTGCAGCACTGATCAAGTGGAGGATGCTGATGTAGGAAAAAGAGTGTTAGTTTCCGTTTCAGAATCTCACGAGCAGAATTTAATTCCAGTCTTCACTTATGAAAATGAACTTTAAACTCTAATAAATGAATTGCTGTTGAATAGCTGACATTATTAAAGATTTCAAACCCTTTCTTGTATCATCAGACAGAATTGATTTAACTGTATGGTTCAGATTCCTGGGGATTTAAAGATCTCAATTACCCAAACCCTTCTAAATGCACACCCTTTTAAACACTGGATTTCTTCATGTTGATTTAAATGGACTGAAAACATTTTTTTTATTTCGATTTTAGTTTGTTAACTCAGTGTTAAATTGAAGCAGGCCTTTAGCACTTTTGGAAAGTTTGGCTCAGGAACAGAAAGCTCAGACGAGTCCTTGTTGTCACACTGAAATACAGCCTTGAGCTGTACCTTTGACAGTGAAGGGAGCCCTTTTCAGAGGATTTATAGATAGTTTGAACTTTTATTACTGAGTGACCTTTTATGTGCTGGTTGTCTGTTTTCTTCTGAACCACAAAATATTGCCTTTCTCTTCAGCAAAAGAGTCAGTTTGGCTCACTCTCTTTGTCTTTTTTCCAATTCTGTCTGCGGAGTTTTTCGTTGGAGTGACATTGCAGTGAATCAAGCAAGACAAACTTGTCTGTCTTGCTTCTTTCCTCGGGGGTCTTTTAGAGAAGTTTTTCAAATACAGGCTGAAGGGTGACACAGTTAAATGCTACGATTCAGTGGCATTTGCATTTAAGCCAACCTACCAAAACCTCAAATGAACCTGGTTCTGATCAAGCACAGGGCTGAGGTGACAGCAGCCTTAAGGAGAGGAGCTGACTCATGATGGAAAGTCACCAGACTGAATCTGTGGAGGGTTCAAAACCCCTGACAAATGTGGTCAGGGTGTTCTTGAGCAAAGCACTTAACCTACAGATGCCCCTTACTGGAAGCCATGACAGAGAATAGTACAGTATGGAACTGAACAGCTATTTTCCCAAACTGCTGTAAGTAAAGATACTTGTTCTGAGCAGGACAAGGTCAGGCTGATTCTGCGGATTGAGACGAGACAGGGTTCTTGAAGAAAGTCTGGGAACAAGGATGAGGCTGGAAGAAATAAATCAGGACTGGGCAAAGCAAGAAAAAAGAATAAATTATGTGTCAGTCTCAACCAGTTAGGAGATGATATCAAGATGTGGGGTTTTGTGTTTTCTGAGAGACATCTGCAGTTCCTCAAGCTTGGAGAGCTGAGTGTAACAAAGATGAGATTTCAAACTCTAATTGCTCCAACCACCGCCCCTCTGGATAGCTGCCATGACAGGTTAAACACACCACTTGCAGTGCGTCTTTAGTTCAAATTAATGAATCAAAAACAAAAGATGAACTTACCTACTTAAGTTTGAGCTCACTACAAAAGCGATTTTGGCCCAATTAAAAACTGTTCTCACTCTGTGCACTTTGCTATAAAAAACATCAAGTAGTCATCTGCAAATATTCCTTGGATAGCTGACAGGAATTAGAGCCAGAATCTGTGCCTGTACGAAGAGGATCTAATAACTGGATCAGAATCCACCTAGCGGTTTCTCATGACCAACATAAACTAGGCTGTGAACCGCCAAGTCTGTCCTTCTAGGTCACAACCATCCACTTTCATGGTACACACACTCTAACAAACAGCAGCCCCTGTTCCCTGTAATGGATTGATCAATTGTGCATGTTAAATCACAAGGACGAAGACATGACATGAATACCGGTGCATGCACGCACATCCATGGCGGCGCGCACATAGTGTACACAGACAAACAAACGCTCAGGCTGCGGTGAAAGAGGGGTATTGTTAATTTCTGTCTTCCCCCCTTCGTCTTGCTGGAGGGGAAAAGAAAGGGTGACCCAAATTTGACACGACTGGGGCGCATATTGTCAAGGATGGTTGGGTTTATCTGTGAATGGGTGCACTGTACACTTGCAAACACAAACACACACACACACACACACACACACACACACACACACACACACACACACACACACACACACACACAC
>JBBMJY010000016.1:1659384-1672929 GCA_037833715.1 Toxotes lorentzi | reverse complement strand
GTGTGTGTGTGTGTGTGTGTGTGTGTGTGTGTGTGTGTGTGTGTGTGTATCTGCAGCGGGAGAAAGAAGAGGAGGTGGGGGTTAGGAATCTGTTTACAATGGCCTGAGGGAGAGTCGTCTAAGCTGCCAGAGAGGGAGAACCAGTCAGATATCAAGGAAGAGTGAGAGAAAAACTCCAAGGCGAGGGAGAGAAAGAAGGAAACGACAGAAAGAAAGACAAGAGAAAGAGCTGAAGAAGAGGAATGAATGAGAGCAGAGAGAGCTCCAGAGCTCGCGAGAGGATTAAAAACAAACTCCTTTAAGGTTCCAGAGCAGAAGTTGCACCGGGAGTCACAGAAGGGAAACTGCAGGGTGATGCAAAGCAGCAGTTACACCAGATCTCCACTATGCAAATAAGATATCTGGTGTGTGAGTTTGGGTTGTGTGTCTGTGTCAGTGCACTTTCATTGCTGTGTGCATGTGTGTGTTTTTGTGCTGCAGAAAGACACTGACACTAACGTGTGTGTGTGTCCTTGTGTGTGCAGACTTTGAGGAGCAGTTGTACGACACCAAGCTGACCGGTCAGACTTTCCGGCATCCGTCCTCACACAGCTCTGACGACACGTCCACCTCGCTCAGCCGATCGCCAGTCTCTCTCAACAACAAGAGACCTGACTTCATCTTCCTGGTAAACGCACAAACACGCACACACACACACACAGACACACAGACGCATACACACACGCATGCTCATGTTTGCACCTGTCTTATTTAATCATAAGGCTCCTTCACACCAAATGTCATATCGCTGGTAAACAAACACACACGTGTTCAAGTTTCATACACGATTATTTGAAGCCACGCTTCTGTTACAAGTGACCACACACACACACACACACACACACACAGAAAAATTTCCACCTTGCTTACTTTATTATAAACGTCCTTTTCCTCTGTTAACAACACGGAGAAACACACACTCGTCCGGCTCTTGTAGTGATTTCTTGAAACCACTTACACCCAGAGACCAAACCGTGTCCACCTCCACTCTTCTCCCCGAACAACAAGAGACCAGACGTCACATTTCCACTAAACCCACGCCAGTTCACTCCATCCCACAGCTTCTGCCCTTATTTTTACTCTCCTCCACTCTTTATTTCTCCCATACACTTTATTTCTAAACTTGCTCAAGACTTTATTTTTCTTCTGAGCTTAGTGAACCAGATGTCGGACTCACTGCATGTTACCCACCTCAGAGTGAGCTGCTCGCTGCTGAACTACTTTTGTCGTTCACAACAAAATTGTTTTGGGGAGTTTAAATCCATCTCCTTCATCTCATTTATTATTTTTTTTGTTAACCAGCAAACGTTTGGGCACCTCTTGGGATTTAACAACTTAATATTTTTTTAACACTTCGTGCACCATCACCTACAGACAAACATTAGTGGAGCAGAACATAGAACTCCACCATTAATAAATGAGCCCAGCTGACCAACACACACTGAGGCACCCATACAGCGTTTTCGATAAGGACGCCTTTTCCTGGTCCTATCGAGAATCGTGTCTGGATCAAATCTAGACACCAAGATACGGAATCCAATCGAATCATGAGATTGACAAAGTTTCCTGGAAAATCCAGTGCATGTGCACTTTTTCACGTAATGCAGCAGCTGGTGTCTGACAACACTGATTTTTGATGCCATGAATCCCTGGCTGAACTGTGAACACACACACACGTTCGTCTGGTTTCATGTGTCACTATATCACTGTGTCCAAATCAACCAGGACTGAAGGTCAAAGTGAGATTTGTGTCAGTCATGTTTATCTGTAAAAGCACTTTAGCTTCAGCCTTTAATTACTAACACAATGCAGTAACATCATTCTTTCCCCTACTAGCTAACAAATTACTGTCTAAGTGTCACTAACACTGTTTCAGCTAAATTTTGTGTTGTGACAAAATGCCTCATTGCTTTTGTTATCATCCCTTTTTCATAAAAGACTGAAGCCGAATTATCCACAAACTATTGTACAGTATATCCCACCCCCTCAATCAAATTTGTCAGAATTAGTCATCATCCTTTTCACACTCTCAGCAGGTTTTCATAAACAAAAGCCAAATGATTTAGTTTCTTCCAGAAGGAAATATAATTAAAATGTGATAAAAAAATCAAAATAGCAAACAGAGGCGTTACTGACTGATTTATCTGAAGGTAAGAGAGGATATAAACATGGATTTTAGGGACTTAGAGAACATCAGTGTAATTGACTTATTGCTGTTTGTATAATGATCCAAACTGAACCCAATATGTGAAACAGATTCTGTTTTCACTCTTTCCCTTCTCTGCCTCTGCTGCTAATAGTTCTCAGGCTGTTCCCCTGAACTGTGTCATTATGGCTGCTTGATGGACCCCCACAGTGATTTTACTGCAAGATGGCTGCACATTTCCTGTATATTGACATACCATTCCTTCAGCAAGCTGTTAAAGCGCTCTGTTAAGTTAATGCCTTTCTCTCTGTTTGGGCTAATTTCAATTAGACTTTGGCAGATCCCCACGAGATTTGAATTTCCACAATGCGTACACATGTTTCTCGCATGGATTTCATCAGAATGGATAGACTGGAGTGTTTCCTGCATTGCAGCAGCCCCGAAGCAGTTTTGGTTTCAGTGCCTTGCTTAAGGGCAATTTGGCAGTGATGGCTGATATCTCAGATTTAATACCAGGCAGCTGAAAGATGCCATTTCCCTCCCAGCTGGGATTACACCTTCCCGTTGACGCCAGAGACTGAACCAACAATGTCTCTGCTGCTTGTCAGCCTCTGTCCCTGCCGGCTAATCAGAGCTAAACAGACATTTCCCATATTTCTGCCTTTCCTTTTCACTTCCTCTTCCCCTGCTTCTTTGCTGTGTTTTCCTCATCACCTTTAAGAGTTGTTCCTCTCATTTCTCAGTCCTATACACTAATTCTCTCTCCTAACTACAAGACAGGTTAAAATGAGACGTGTACTGTTCAATTTTTTCTCATTTTGTTATGTATCTTTGAATTCTTTCCTCTTACTTGTAGCTGAAACAGGACAGAACTTTTTTTTTTTTTGCTATTCTCTCTGATCTCCACTGGATCAGATTGCTCACCATGTTAAACACAACCGTTCTTCCCTTTCTTCTTCCTCTAGCCGGCCTCCAAACAGCTCTACGAAGATGAAACCACCTCCTCTGTGTTTGGACTGAGGTCGGTGACTGACCCGTCGCCCTCCCCGTCCCCGTCCCCCTGCAGCTCAGATCGCCCCCCTCTGGGTTGGAGTAGTAACAACAGCAGCAGCAGCACCGCCACGTCTGCCAACACCGGACCACCTGTCACAGAGAAACCCCGCTGGCACCTGGGGAGACGCACACCGGCTCACTTCTTACCACTCGACATCACAGGTACGATTCCTAAACAAAAAATCTAAGTGGGGTATTTGAAGGATCGACATGCTCTTAAGGGTATGATTGCTGCGGGGAAATTCTGAACAAAATAAGTATAAATAGCAGAATATGTCTTAGATCTTGACTTAGACATTTTTGGACTTACACTACTACAGTCTCTCCGGGAATTCATGAATGTTTCATCGCCTGGACCAGACTGATCCTGAGCCATCAAAATAGTAAAAGGGTTTGCTGTATTTAAATGGGTGCATGTAAACAGAGGCGGCTGGCATCCTGCCTGTGAAGTGTTGGTGATTATCCAATCAAAATGCAAGATGCTCATATGCTCAAACTGTCTTCATAGTAATATTTCAAAGTAGTGTTCAAGTGATTAGTTGATTAAACGACTGACAGAAAAAAACAAGATTTTGATAAGTGATTCATCCATTTATGTCACACATACTCTCGCTTCTCAGATGTGAGTATTTGTTTTCCTTTTCTGTTTTACATCATTGGACACTGAAAATATCTTTGTGTTTTTGATTGTTAGCCAGACAGAACAGGCAGTTTGAAGACATCACCTTTGATGCTAGGACTTTGTGTTGCGTATTTTCCACGATTTTCTGACAAAAGAATTCATCATCAGGTGATAAAAAATAGACTAGACTAACCAATTAGGAAAATAATTGTTACTTGCAGCGCTGTCACATGATCAGTGAGTGAGTGGGAGTGAAAGTGAAGAAAGGGGTTGGTTCGAGGATAATTATAGCGGGCTGTCAGGGGGGAAGGTGAGGTGCTTTTTGGTGGCATGTTGGCTGCAGCCAGCTGCCTTTAGGCATTACTTTGTTTTATTAGAATTTATGGCCTCAATATGAAATTTCACTGACAAATTATCCGAAGTTTAATCGCTTATCCCCCAAGATGAGATCCTATTGGAAATTAATCACCATATAGCAGCTGTTAGATTGCTCCTGTTGCCCGAATACACACGTTATCAACAAGACAACAGAATTTTTGAAGGAAAGCTTCAGCATTTTATTCTCTGCATGCAGGTTCCTCATGTTGTTCGAACCGTTTGCATATTAACACCAGAAGTCATAACTCACAAGTTACTCTGGATGATGTAGACACACACACACGCACACACACACACACACACACACACACACACAGATTCCCACTTGACATGAGTTTGAGCTTTAAGGGAGAAACAGTATCTGACATAAAGAACATTTTCTTCTTATGATCACATTCTCCATCGCCCTCGCCCATCTCTGGCAGTCAGCTTTGCTTGTGTGTGTTGTCTGTGTGTGTGTGTGTGTGTGTGTGTGTGCTGTCAGAGCTGTTAGTATGCTGTGGTCATCCTCAGCAACATCGTTCTGACACTCCTGCTTCCACTTGTCTCAACCAAGCCTCCTCCTTGTTTACTTTGCGTGCATGTGTGTGTGTGTGTGTGTCTTTGCGTGTGTGAATGTGCATATGTGCATACATGTCTGTGTGGTCCTCCTGGTTTTTGGCATAGCAACTGCTTTGTCACTGGGTGCCTCTCCTCTCCCCTCCTTCTCCTCACGCGTATCCATTTATAGTTAAATATCTCTCTGTCTCTCTCTCTCTCTTTCTTCTCCTCTCTCCCCCTTTTGTCTGTCTTTCTCACTCTCCCTCTGTCGCCCTCCTCACCCACTGTGTTGAGGAGTAGAAGGTCAGGTATAATGATGCATGCCTGTGGTGTTGTACTTGGTGGGTATTCCCTTCTTTTAGATAGAAAAACACATGAAGGGAGAAAGACTGATGTTATTCTGGATATTTCCTACTGACAACAAATCCCTTGAAAAGACTGAAACCGAAAGTCTTTCTGACTTCCCTTACCTTTGTGTCCGTGGCTCTCAGCTGCAGACAGGAAATGAATCTAAATATATTTAGTTTAATTTCTAGAAAAGGCTTAGTAATTTCCTAAAACAGCTGGGCACTGTAGCTTTTAGCAAACATTACCCAAACAGGAGAAAAGGATGCATCTGTTGTGGACTATTTTCAGCTGTGGATATTTTTTTTATTCTTATTTTTTTCTTTAAAGCAGTAGGTCGGTATATGTGGAGAATGAGTGAACTTAAACTACTGTGTCCGTGTTAATAATACTTCATTAAAGTTACAGGATGTTTGTCATCATGGTTACAATGATAAACACACAGCTAAGGTTGTGGAACATGGCCAAAAGAAACAATGATGACTCCTGGTTTCAAAAGGGAAACGAACAGCGGCGTCCCACATCAAAGTCCTGCGTTCAGTTGACCCACCCATCCACCCTGTTGCTCTTTATTCATCACCTGACTTCCTCCTTTGCTCTCATAATAATTACTACCACCACAAGAGGTCACCTAACAATAAAATGTAAGAATGGCTCATAATAATGTGCTTACACAGACGACCTATAGGGTTGTTGTTTTTTTTTAGGCAGGACGGTCCCTGTTAATGATAATGAATTACCATGGCACCCAGTGCAATCGTGTGGCTCATTGATGTTTTTAATAGTTTTTGGACGACAGTGGCACAAAGGAGCAGGATGTATCACATATCAGGCTTTGACTACACAGAAAATACTTGTTAGTTGGATGCACTCATTGTTTATTTTGGTCTTTTCATGAGATTGGTTGAAAAGAAAAAAAAAAAACCCAAAACAATATCCCCAGATTTATTCAGCTTGTTACCGTGACACCCAGTCTCTCATCCTTCTGCCTCTCTTTCACTCCATCTCTCTCTCTTGCTCTGTAAGCCAGCGTACAGGTAGCTTGCAGCCAGCTTGCTGTTGCCATGGTAACTCGCCACTCTTCCTCTCTCCTCCCTAAAAAGAAGAGAGAGGGGGAAAAAAGCAGCAGTGAAGGAAAAGAGAGGAAGTGCTTGTGAGTGAAACTGAAGCCTGCTGGAAGGAAAGAATAGTAAAGAGGTGACGAGGAAGACGAAGAAAGAGGGGAAATGCAGATTGAGGAAAGACAGGAGAGAAAAGGAGGATGGGGGGATACAGGATGAAAGAATAATGAATGAAGCATAATGAGAGAACATTTTGTCACAGTTCCCTCCTCTCAACCTCCTTCTGCTTCCTACGTCTGTCTCTCCATCCCTGCACATCTCACATCAACAGTTCTCATGAATGACTGAAGTAGTGTAAGCAGTGAAATGTGAACGCAGAGCAGGTTGAGAGACAGACAGGCTGAGGCTAGACTGACAGACAGACAGGCTGACAGGGTAAGAAATCTGTACTGAGTACTACTCAGTCTCTGTCCTCTTGATTTCATTCTAGGGTCAGTTTATTTACTTTTGAGGAGGAATTATATTAAATTATCTATTTTATTTTTCAGTTTAAGGCATGTTATTATGTCACTTAAAGAGCCCCTGTTGATTCCTCATCCTAAATGTAAACCGGTCCAGGATACATCTGCAGAAAGGCAGAGGGACTCTGTCACAGAGTGGGTTTCTTGAAGTGTTAAACTGAGACATGAGCTTTTTGTGACATTCCAAGAACAAACAGGAAAATACAGCCACCAAATTTCTTTCCTTAGTGAAAACAGACATTCAGTGACAGTGAACCACACAAGTCGACAGTAAATTTTGAGCATCAGATCGCATGTAGGTGCACATTTTGACTTTCATCGGGTGAGAATGTCAAACAGATCTTTTTCTGATTGTTATCTGTTTAAACAAATGTGTTTAATCCGTTGGAATCAATGTGCAGTGTTTGGGTTCTAACGTCACTACACCATGAATATCATGACACTGTGACATTCATGAACTACCTCCTCACTTTAATTCTCAGGAAGATCAGGGTCAGCACCTCAGGAGCTTGTTGAGATTTAATTCTTCACTCACAGACATTTCAGTGGGGTGGATGACTGCATATAAGGGACCTTGAAATCCTCACTGCTGCCTCACTCTGATAAACGCTATGTAGTTTGTTATATAGTTATTATTTTCTCATTTTGAATATTTTTGGACTCACCTCAAGGACTTTCTCATGCATGTTAGCTGAACAGTTCATTCTTGACCTTGGAAACAGCATCTGACAAATCAGTCTCTGCTCAAGATCCACTTACTCGCTTGTTCTGGAGCTTTAGACTGAATCGCACTGCCTTCATCCCCACTATAAAACATTTGTCAGCTGCTGTTTCCATGGTCAGAAGTGAGGTTTCATTTTGGTGTCTTCGTGGGGAATCAAGTATTAAACCTGTTACATATGTGTTTTAGGACGGGACATGAAAAAAGCTGCCTGAACACTCAGAGCAGGCAGGAAGGCAGTGAAGCCAGGGCCACGCTGAAGAGACATTATGATGAATGAATCATCATCTTGTCTCTCTTGTGAAGGCTGCTGATAGTTGAAATAGTGTCCATTATTTATGGCTGCAGGAGTAACACAAAGACTCACAACCTCAGAAACAGCATCTTGATCGGAGGCAAGATCGACGGTCTGAAAGAAGACAGACAGGAAATTTGACTATATGCATGTATGAATGTTACGTGTTTGTGGCCAAGACTGTAAGCTCCAAAATTGTCATATTTAGGAAGGAAGTTATATTTAGCCCAGCTCAGTTGCTGAGTCATTGCTTCGTCTCTGCTGGGTGTCTTTAGATGCTTCAGCCCAAACACTCTAATTTATTCATGCACAGAGGGGAATGACCACTGAATGACACTGAGTGAATGAGCTAAACAGGCAGATCATTGGAAGAAGAGACACAGGATGAATGACTGAGGCGAGTAGGCTGTTGGAGAGACAGAGAGATAAAAAGACAAAAACAGAGGCAGGTATTCAGTGAGTGAAGCAGACAGACATTTGGAAAGGTCCCCAAATTTTTAAAGAGACCAGAAAAGATTTTTTTTTCCCTTTCTGATAAAATAAAATGACCATGATTCATCAGCCAGGGTTGACAGGTTCTCAGTTAAATCCGTGATTTAATGATTATCTAGCCAGGAAATTAGATTTCTGGCCTCCATAATTTCTTTTCTGCACTCCAGCTCCCCCCCACCCTGGCTTTGATCATTAATTTTGGAGATTTGCAGTTGAAAAGACTTCTGCATGTCTAGGTTGAAACTGAAGCATGAAGTGTGAAGAAGGCTCTAAATACGTTTAGAAATATCATTTACTTTCCAGCCAAATTTAACTTTTTAACTTTTTTTTTTTTTTAGTCTTTATTGAAGACTTTTCTTCCAATACAGACAATTTGCACTGTTTACTGGTTTGCTGGGGAAAGTTACAGTATTATTAAAGGGACCCATTAGTGTCACCACAGGCAAGGATGGATTACTGAACGGGCTTGCTGGGTACAGGCCCAGGGGCCAAAGGGATCAGAGGGCCCCCGGGCCCAGAGCCTCTCTTTGAAGTAACTGTGCACATTTCTTGTTTGCCAGTAATATAATCAAACAAGTCAATCAAAAGATGCAAAATGCCTACAGAGACTCATGAAATAGTTACAATGTGATGCAAATCTTCCACAATGAGACACAAAACAACCACAGACACAAAATAACTACCAAAAAAACAGCTACAGAAACATGCAAAAGAAATACAAAGAGACACAAAACAACCACAAAGAGATGCCAAACAATTAGAAAGAGACACAAACATTTGAACCTTTTTAACCCGAGTTTTGGATTTGACCATTCAGCTCGATGAACAACAGCAAAACAAGATGTAATGAGACTGGCTCAACATTTTGCTTCTCAAACTCTGTCTCAGAGACGTGTTCTGAAAAAATAGCCTAAAACTGCATCATTTAGCTTAATTAGTTGTTTATTCGGCGAATGTTTCGCACAGGGAATATTATCATGTCTCATCTATCTGCTATTACCTTGCTCTTTGGTCTCTCGGATAGCTCAAACATTTGTAATTCTGTGTTGTTCAGTGCTTGGATGTATAATTAATACACAGCGCTGCAACAGGGACACAACAAGAAACAAAATGGAAGGAGTGCGGGGTGGAGTCATGTGTGACTATAAAGCCATGAAGAAGCAACAGAAAGATAGATAAGGAAACAGAAACACAGACAGAGAATCTACCTGAGTCTGCCTGAGACTTTATGTTTTCTACAGTTTGTCTTTGGTTTTTAATTTGTCACTTCGGTTTATAGTCTGCAAAACAAACTGTTGTTGAATTTGACAACGCGATGCTTGCTTGATTCATGAGGAAACAAAAAGCAGGAGCTCTGCATTTCGAGTGATTACCAACACCTATCACTGGCAGTGGTTGTGCGATAAATACTGTATTGTTCCTTTAACTCCGTTTGTTTTGGCACTGGCTGTGTAATGCTTGTGCACTTTTTTTTTGTCAATTCAGCTCCGTTTGATTCATTTTGTTTTGACTCATTGATTTTTGCGTGTTTGTGTTTTCCATCTGTCTGATTTAACATCCCAGTCTTCACTCACTGAGGAAAACAGACTGCCATCGTTTTATTGTAGGAGATCATTTTTAGCAGTAGACTGCATCCGGTATGGCTGTGGGCATAAAACATGGCTGATGGCTTAATAGAAGCCTGACTGAGTTATGCAGATGGGTGAGAGACTGCACCGCATGTCATTGAGGTAATCAAGTGGGTACCTGCTGCCTCCGATGACTCATTGGATTACTGTCTGCCCAGACAAGACATCAGAAGGACAGGAAGTACAGCAGAACAGCAGGTTTCTCAGCAGCAGTGTAAAACGTAAACATGAAGGTTTATAGTGACAGTAAAAGGAAGGCGAGGCCGTTTAGGCTTGTAGCTGCATCCATTAACTGTCCTGTTTTTTTTAAATTTTCAACACAAACACTTCGGTTGAGGTGATTAACGGCTGTTTTTTGCCTGTTGATATAAACAAACTTGAGGAAACTTTGACCAACAGCGGCCCGAAGTTTCAGAAACTACGTGACAGGAAATCCAGAAATCGTTAAGTGTGATGTCAGTAAAATGTTCACATGCTTCAGCCCTCCTGATGATTTAAATCAGAGGTCTCAAGGTACCAGCATGAGGCCGGACTCAGGCCCCAAAACTGTCATTCAGTAATTTCATTATTTGTGGAAATGGTTTATTTTGCTGAACATTACCAAGTGAGCCATTTTCACCCCAAGTGCCTTAATTTATTCATCCTGGCTTTGCTCCAGGCTATTGTTTGATTTTTTTTTAATTTATTATTATATTATTTATTTAATTATTTATTGAAAATTCCTTCCTAGCACACATTAATCTGTAATCAGTTGACATTGTGCTTATCCACACTGTAACAATTTGCGACACCACTGGATATTACTTATCTGCACTCCCATGTTTTACTCTTTATGTTTGTTTTGTGGTAAAATAACATTTTAACCCAAATTAGACAAACTGGCTAAATGCATTGAGTTTAAGGAAAATACTAAATCATATTTGTTTTCACTGTCTTAAGAGATGTGAGTTCAAATCAGCTGATGCTCATGAAATGAAATTTTTCTCTACACATCTCTATCGATACAGAGTCGTAATCTAATGCTTTGCTGCCATGTCAGCAACATGATTGGATTTAGTGTTTTATTGAATTTACTGCATGTCAGGTAAAATTAGTCTTCCCTTCCTCCCGCTGACCTCCCTGTTCTTGTTCTTCTGCTCCAGGTGAAGGAGGAGGAGTGAAATTCCACGGTGTCGACCTCCTCCAGCACTCCCCGTCCCCGTCCCCCTCTCCAGGGGACCCCTTCCCCCACCAGCCCCACTCCCTGGAGCCCATAACCGACACCCCCCACCAGAACCTCCCCCTGAGGAAGACACACTCTGACCTCGACACGACCTTTCCTGCAGGTGTGTGTGACCATTAAGAGAAGCTCTTTCCCCCCCTCATTTTTTTTCTTGTGTACCACCAAGAGCAGGTCACCTCAAAACTTAAATTTCTCTACTCATTAACTACTCACCCACTGTCAGCCGAATCTCAGGTGGTGTTGTTAGAAGCCTTGAACTTTTTTTGACTACAGAAACACATTGATTTATTGCAGAAGGCGTTTGGAGAAGTTTGATGGAGATCGTTTTGTACTTTTTGTTGGCACTGTGAGCTTTTCCCATTTCTTTTGAAACCTTTGGAGAAGGCAGAGGCGATGCTGTGGCGGCTGACTTTTTCTGCAATTTTAAATGGAGTTTTTAGTGACAGAGGTGAAAAGATATTTTAAGTTATTTTATTTTATTTATTAAATCATCCATTTTGGGTTTTTTTTTGTCTCAGTCACATAAATGTAGCATGGTTAGATGTTCATACTACTAAAACTACTTCGAATAATCTCACATTAGAAGGGGTCACTTTGAAAACACCTTGATCATTTCTCTTTCTGCTTTTCACCCTACACATTTTGAATTCAACAAGAGATGAATGTAGGGTTAATAATTTCTTTCCCTGGTATTTACTGTAACCTGCTTTGCTCAGTGAAGGACAGTATTGCCGGCAGCCAGGATCTCTTCATACCTAATTGGTTTATTTGTTGCAACAGGGATACTCAGTCGGGGCCAATGAAAGGTTCAAGTAAAGAGTTTAACCTGAATAAGGCCTTAAATGCAGATGGGTGATACAAAGCAGAGCATCTAAACATGTATCTCACATTTCAATTGATTTTGTATCAAGAATGAAGATGTGCATATATCTCTCTAATTTGTTCCATGCCCATGACCCTTTCCAAACGTTTTATAACCTTCTGTTGAACCATAATTCACTGTAGACAGGGTGAAAACATTTTAACAGCACTTAAAATGTTTTCATCCTGTCTACAATGAATTCTGCACAGTTATGAACCCCCTCACTCTGTAAGCACACACTCTTCTTCCCACTCTCTTTTGCACAGATAATACTGTAGAGCAGCGTGCCCCAAACCAACGTCACCTAGGCACTATGGACCATTCTGGGCTGCTGTGCTCAAACACACCCACCGCTTCCTGGAATGGACCAAAGGGCTCCACATTTTCTCCTGGAGCGTGGAACGAGCCTTACAACTACAGCATGAACAAAGGCCCAGCAGTTCCTCCCAAACAGCACAGCATCATCGGTAATGCAGGAGGAGGGACTCAGGACGGGGTGATGCTGGTGAGCTCAGGACTGTCGATGAGCTCACATTCCAGTTCATTCACGTCTGTGACAGAAACTTCTGGGAGAGGAGGGAATATCATGCTGGGGACTTCACTCTCAGCGACGATGATGGGGAAGCGGAGCGAGACAGAAGGAGCTGCAGCGGACGGAGGGAGAGGAGGAGGAGGAGGAGGAGAAGGAGGGGGAGCTGGGGAGGCAGCGAGAGGGAGGGAGAGGTCAGCACGTTCCATAGCAGCACAGAACGCTTTCAAGTTCCGGGAACGTTCCCTTTCTACGCCCACGGATTCTGGTTCCTTCTGCTTTACAGAAGGTGGTGTAGGCCAACCAGATGGGAACATGTCTACAGGGAACGGGAATGCGTTGGCAGTAACAGACCACCAACAACGGCATCACCACTTCCTGGGTTTGGGTGAGAACTACGCCCTCCTCTACCCTAGAGGGAGCTCCGAAGACAGTGCCAGTACCACCGATACAATCTCTGTCACAGCCTCGGACTACAGCGCCGATGGACGCTTGCGCCTACGCTCTCGCTCAATCTCACTTAAGAAATCCAAGCGCAAGCCACCGCCTCCTGTGAGGAGCGTCTCTCTAATGAAGAACCTTGGAGAAGCTGAGGGAAGAATACACCATGAAGGTGGTCTTTACCGGGATGGCCGGCCAAAGAGCCTGCACATCCCTAGAGACCACTTCCCAGACTTCCAGCCTGATTTTCTCCTGCCCAGCTCGTCCAGCTCCTCTAAACCCAGTGTTAGTGAGAGGGAGCTGGGCCACGGAGGCTGCGACGGACCTCCAAGCCTGGAGGTTCAGGCACCAGAGAGGGAGGGAGAGACAGAGCTGACCTTCCCTACTCACTGGCAGCTGGGGGAGTGGAAGAATGACCCCTACAGGTAGAAAAGAAAACTCCACTTTATGTTAGCAGCAATTTAATTGGCTATTAGTATTCTTGTATTATTAGTATGCTGCTATTAGTATTCTCGTATTAGTAAGTATTCTTGTTTGTTAAGTTTGTTAAATAGAGACTATAAATGCACTGAGTTCTCTTCTCTTCTCTTCTCTTCTCTTCTCTTCTCTTCTCTTCTCTTCTCTTCTCTTCTCTTCTCTTCTCTTCTCTT
>JBBMJY010000016.1:1614430-1659284 GCA_037833715.1 Toxotes lorentzi | reverse complement strand
TTCTCTTCTCTTCTCTTCTCTTCTCTTCTCTTCTCTTCTCTTCTCTTCTCTTCTCTTCTCTTCTCTTCTCTTCTCCAGGTCTCTATCAGGCTCCAGCACAGCAACGGGTACCACAGTGATTGAATGTATGAAAGTTAGAGGCAGCTCCGAGTCCCTTCTTGACTCTCCCTCCACCTCCAGAGCCACCTCACCCTCACAGCTCTCCATGGAAACTGATGTCAAGGCATCCTCACCTTTCAAACCCCCAGGACTTATGTCCCCATCAAGTGGCTATTCCAGCCAGTCAGAGACTCCCACCCCAACTGTCCCACTCAGTCAAGTGGCAAGTCAGGGGACATTGTCATCATTAGGGTGTAAGATGCGCCCAAAGATCCCAGAAAGGAAATCATCACTACCATCACCCAAGGATCCAGCTGCAAGATCTAGATTGTCCTTTGAGATGCCTGGGAATGCACACCTGGAGCTGTCCTCTATCAAGCCAAAGCAAAAGGCCAGCAGACGGCATTCTGACACCTCGACAGCTGCAAAACCAGGGAAAATCAGCCCCAGCTCTTCACAGGCCTTGCCTGTGGTTACCCAGAATGAGCTCAAGACTGTTAGGCTTCGCTCTGTCTCTCGTGGTGACCTAGAGGACTGCCCTGATGGTGCATCTGACACCATTGAAGAAGAACAGCATGGCCGAGACCTAAGTGAAGTGCCCAGCCCCCCACCCACTCTACCAAAACCCAAACCACCTGTTGCTGTCAAGCCCCCCTTGCCCAAGCGGCCCATAAACCTCCTCCTCAAGTCTCCTTCCCCCTCCTCCACTTCCCCCCTCGCCCTCGACTCACCTCCTGCCTCACCCGTGGACCGGCCTGTGCCTCTGGGCAACATCTACAAAGTCATGAAAAAACCCAAACCCAAAAAAGTTCCACCTCAAACTTCAACAAATCCTTCTGTTGTATCAGATTCAAATTCCACCACCACCCCACAAACTGCATATGATCATTCATTCCTCCCCCACTCCCAGTCTCTCTTTGACCTCCCACCCCTCCCTGACCCTCAGCCTCTTCTGGAGGACCCAACTTTAGAGCCTGAATTTGAGGCAGACCCTGAAATCCGGCTCGGTCCCGAGGACGGAGGCTCACTCCCTTCTCCCTGCAGTAACCAGGAGGCCCCGGAGCTTCAGGACAAGAGCAAGACACTCCCCTCAAGAATGACAATCTCATGTCTGGCAGAGCTGTCAGACAAAAAGAAGCCCAAGGTGAGAAAGATCTCACTCAGAAAATGCTTAATTTTTGTCCCTGTGGTTAAGTTCATTAAGTACAACCTGGTGCCACACAACGTAAAAGTACAGTTTGTGGAGATAGATTTTGTCACAGTCACTGATGTCCTTTTTAAGTTATTCTACTCATATCTCAGAATTATTGCTGTGCTGAGTTGATGTTAAAAACATTCTGATTCCTTTCTAGGTTCCACCTCCAGTCCCCAAGAAGCCAAATGTTCTGCTTCTTCCCACGTCAGTCCACTCATCCAGTAATGGCAACACAGATCGACAGACGCCGCAGACTGACAGCCCTGTGGGTCTTCGGTCTCCTGTTGGAACGTTCCCACCAGAAGATATTCTCAGTGTTCCTGATGTTCCATATATGCCAGAGCAAGATGAGAACCACTTAGGAACAGACGAGGAGAGTTCAAAAGAGTCGTCACTTCAGTCATCTCTGCAGGACTCCTCTCTCACAGAACTGGAAGGGAAGATGGCCAACGTTAGGACTGGAGCAGGTTTGTGCTCCAATGACTACTCAATAATGTGGAGTAGAAAGTTGTATAATAAGAACCACTATGCATATGTGGTGTCAACGGGCAAGGGAGTAAGACTGAAACCTTACTCCAATGTTACTTTAAACATTTAAAATATATAGGTTGGAATCACAAAAGTTATGACAGATTCCAAAAGTGACCCTGTTTCACAGTGAAATCAAGGCATAAAAATGTCCACAGAAATTCAAACCACTCAAATGCTGTGCTTCAATTTTCTTCTGTGCATCTGTATGCCCAGTGTGTTCCAAACCCTTACATTTGTGCCAAAATATGGCTAACAGCTTTTGTTTGTTGCTCGCATAGTAAGCTATGGAAATTCTAACCTTTTTTTTTATCACTTCATATCCATGTGCTTAATGATAGCTTGTCAGAGCTACTACATTTGATTAGGATCTTTCCCTGCTGTGTTGATGCGTAACCTGTTGATTCTGCCAGAGGAGATTTCTCAGGTTTTGAAGCAAATCAAGCCCAATCGCTCTAAAATTGGACCAAATCAAAACACAGTGGTTCTCACTGTTTTAACAGTAAAGATGACATTTATCATTATTATCTCATTATTGCCTGATTCTGGATGTAACTGAGTCACATTTACTTTAATTACAATATTCATAAAACACACATGATGTGTACATCACACATGTATTATATGAATATTGGATTTGGTAAAACAACCACAAAGCCAGGATCAACGTACATACAGGACATATTTGGCAAGACACAAAAACAGTGTATGAACTAGCATATTCCATTTACAGAAGATGCATTTTAAAATGACGTTTTGATCTGATTTCAGATGATTCCAGTGAGAAGACAGTACTCCACATCGCAGAGGAAACAGATGATGACTTGTTGGCCAGCACACCTACGACACACACCACTGAAGACCTGTTCACTATTATACACAGGTTTGAACACGCACACACATGCAGACAGGTGAGAAAGTGGGGGAAAACCTAACAAATGAATCACCTTATTAAGGCACTTTATGTTGGTTTTTCCTTTAATTTGTGGCCTGTCTGTATATCCAATACACATTTCAGACAGTGCTATATTATGGTATTAACAAACAATGATATTACAGCAGGTGCCTTTTCTCAAAAGGTTGTTGGAAAGGTTAAGAAGTGCGTTACAGCCTTGTCTGTTGTGACAGTAAAGCCATCACCGAGCTAGCCAGCCAGCTTATTATAACCCAGGTCATGTGACGAAAGACGCATTGTCTTGTTGAAAAGGTGTGAGGCGGACAGAGCATGAGGTTCCCTAGCAACGGCTACATGTACAGTGGGTTACTGCACGACCAGCGGCTCTTATTTGTCCTTTTTTCAGAATTTCTCGCACACACACACACATACACACACATGGATGCAAGCACACACAGAGAATCACAAGAAAGCTAGTCTCTAAGCAACAAGTGTTCATGATTTTACCTCGCATGATGCTGAAAATAGTTTGAAAGGCGGAGAAGAAAGGGTGAGGAGAAGAACGGGAGTCAATGTTTTCATCTCTTACAAGAAAGGATGGAATCCCTTCTGTAGTTAGATTTTCATTCTCTAAAAGGAGAGATGTCAATCTGAGTATGACTCATCTGGCTTGAAGAGTAAATTTGAAATAATGAACTGAAACAGCTGCAAACGATGGAGAATTTAAACTTGCTTCTTTATCTTCCCATTCTCTTCTCTTCCCATTATCTTCTCTTCTCTTCAGGTCCAAGCGAAAGGTTCTCGGGCGTAAGGAGCCATCTGACTCTTTTGGCAGCCGCCAGAGCCTGGTATCCCCGGTGAAGCACAGCACCAGCGGTAGCGACCTCCGAAACCTGACCTTAGGCAGCAGTCAGAGGTCAAGCTCCCGCAATGAGAACTTCATGGCCCTGCTTCAGAAGAAAGGCAGCAAGTCTTCCAGTGGAGGGGCCAGAGTTTCTGCCATGGAGCTTCTTAAAAGCACAAATCCTCTGGCACGACGGGTCACAGAGTTCTCAACCACCACATCAACGACCGCCGAGGGAGGTGAGGCAGCACCTGGGAATAGCAAACCCAACGATCAATGAGCAGAAGTATCGTTAAGAGATGTTAACCTGGTCCATTTGCTGTCAACAAAGCTACCAACCAATTTTACAACGTGCCACCCACTGCAGACGGGGCCATCCAACATGTCAATACAGATCGCTCCAACTACTGATTGACCATTTGCACTGTCCAATTAAATTGGAGCATACTTTTGGACAAAATGGTCCCTTCCATGGTTGGAGCGCTGTTGTTCCCTGTCAAACCAGTCTTCTCCAGGAAAGCAAGAAAGCTGTAGAGAACAAGGTTTGTTCTCAAGATATTTTCGAAAAAAAGGTGGATGCTTTAAGGTCTTGCCTCAACACTGCACCATGTTTTCCTGATTGGGATTTTTTTCAGTGTGGAGGCTGGATGGATTAATGAGTGGGTGGAGCGGATGCTGGGAATATGAGGTGGATATCTTTATTCCTGGCTCCTTCTGGATGACGACAACAAGAGTCCCTGATGACGACAATGGTTAATGTATCTGAACATGTAACCACTTATACTGATCCGATACCAGAGGATCAGTAATCAAATTAGTCCAAGAAATAGATGGAGAAAGATACAGAAGATGTGAGACTTTCAAATGATTCATCTACAAACCAAAACCCTCCAGCCAGTAGCACTACAGTACCGACACCTGCAGACCTACATGGATTTAAGGGTAAATTATTAATGGTGTGATGAGGCATCTGAGGAAGTGAATATTCCCTAAACCTTGGACATCATGGTCTTCTTCTTCTGTGGTAAATGCAGTTCCATAGCAGGCATCAGCATTGTCATTTTAAATGGACAGAACATTCTGGTTTGAGCAGATGAAGTGGAGTACTTACAAAGAGAAACTATATGGGGGCTTTTTGCCACCAAAGATGAGGCATGATGCACAAATTCTGTTGGTCATGCTATGAACATGAATGTGGACCTTCACGAAACATTCCACAGAGACACCCAGCAAATGGACGACATTTTGGAACACAAGCACTTTTTTTTCTTCGGCGTTGGAGGTCGTTTACACGACGCAACCTTTGCGTCGCTACATTTTGTTCTTGAGACACTCGTCAATCATTATTTTTTCAGTCTTTGTTTAAATGTTTTTTTTTGCATATATTACATGCTAGATGGCCATATACTGTACATTTTCAGTTGGATTGTACTGTATGTATCATGTACAAAGATAAATGTTACGCATCTATCAACAAAAAACGTTTGCAGGCAAGACTAAAATAGTGTACAGAGCAGCAAACAGCTTGAACTACAAACTGCCCACGCCATGGAGGGAAAACACACACTGAAACACAGACAGAGTAAAGAGTAATGCCATGGAAGACAAGTGGAACAGACCTATCTACACAACTGTGTGTGTTCGTACGAATGTGTGCACAGACGAAATCACGCCTGTGGAGTTTCTGTACGGAGAGTATGAAGCAGGCCTGGTTATTAAACAGGGTTTCTATTCATTTTGGTCTCTGGTGATGGGACCAAAGGACAAATACAAACTACAAACAGACCAGAGGGGACCTACTGGTGCAAATGTCTGTTTGCACTTGTCTGTGTGTGTTCGTGTGTGTATAGAGGAAAGTGCCAAGAACAAAGTGGGAGAAAGAGAGAGAAAAAAGAGCGAGGGTGCATGTACGTGTGCCTCTTCATGTATTTGGCATATTTGTGTGCGTCCTCACTATGTGTGTGTGTGTGTTTGGACTCACACATTATTTGTGTGTGAATGTGTGTTTGCGTGTGCGTCATCGCCCAGTACCAACACCCGCACCTTTCTTGGGATTCGATCAGAATGACCTAGGCAGCCCCCCCTTCATCCTAGCATTATGGCACCATAAAGACTCCAGAGCCCAAAGGTGACCTGGAACCAAAAGGATTCCGGAATCAAGAGGATTCGGGAACGAGTGGATTACAGAATCAAAAGCCCTCCAGAACCCAAAGGATTCTGGAATTCTGGAATGAGGGACATTAGCCTCTACAGCTCTGGCCAGAGATCTGGGAGTCTGTCCATCCGTCTGTCTGTCCGCAGTGTTGCAGAGTGACGTCACAGGGGCTGAATAGTTTCTGTTTGTGTTTCCCTCCTCTGTGCACATTTTCACTCTCCATCTCTTTCGTCCCCGGGGGGAGGTGGCGGCCTTCACCGCCCTCCTCCTCCACGCCACTCACTCTTCTTCTTCTCCTCCTTTCATCACTGCTGGAGCACACACTCCATCTGCCTCTCTGCATAGAGCATCATCGCTCTTTTTCTTTCCTGCAACCTCTCTTCTGGCACATAGCACACACTCTCCTTCTCTTTTTTCCCATATATACTGCAACCTCTGTTTTTGTACATAGCACCACCTCTTCATCCCTTTCTCAATCTTTACCATCCTCTTTTTAACCTCCTCTCCATCCTCTCCTCCCTCCTTGACCCACTCTCGTTTTCCGTTAACCTTTGTTTGTCCCTCCCCTCTCTTTTCTCTCTCTCCCTCCTCTTCACCTCTCTCTGCATTCAGTCTATGCATCTGAGCTCGGCAGACGACACGACACCGGATGAATGTCAATGAATGACTGTTAAGAAAATAGATGCTGTGCTTAGCTTGAGAGTGCATAAAACATCTTTCTATCAGTGCTTACCTTCTGCCTTCTCTCTTTCTTGCTCATAGAGTTTTTATACTTTTTCTTTTCCTTCCTTTACGGTATCCGTGGAAGATGGAATTAACATGGGTGAATGAATGGATGAATGAATGAATGGATAGGATCTGTGCTCAAACACAGAAACAGGCAGAGTTTGAATGTGTTTTTGCATAAAGGACCTTGACTTTTGGACTGTGAATGAAACGCCCCGTGCTCTTTGATCCTGGACCGACCCTCAGTTCTGGATCACTGTGTGGACGGTCTGATCACTTTGGATTAGCAGCGGTTCAGCTCTAACACCTGACTTATCCCCTGCATGAATGAACCATGTAGAGGGAGGAGGGAACCTTTCATCTCCTGAATCCCAGGCGGCAAACTATCCCTCGGTGCTATTGAGTCAGAGCTCCCCCTAGTGGAAGGACATGCACACAACAACAGGAGAATTTAAAAAAAAAACTCCATGACACACATCCTACAACAGTCCTTCAGGTATTCCATCATCCTGAAAAAAAAGATCAGAATTTTAAAAATGCATAAATTATCACCATTTATGATGACTAGTCAAGTGACGCTTGTTTTAAATATTTAGTGAATGAAAAAAGATAAACCTATAAAACTCTGTGTTTGTTTGCCTTGTATACTGAATTATGGGCGTGTTGCTGCAGCGCCTAGTGTGTTTTTATTTTATTTTATAATTATTAATTTTTTAATTTCAGCTGCCTTGGTAGTACACACACAAACACAACTTTTGCTAAATCGGGACTTAATAACAGTAAATTTGTAAAAGTGAGCAAATAAATAGTTGCCCAAATCAGCATTCACATACAGGTATACAAAGACAGTACAGTGATATTTTCCCCTCAGAAATCACATATCCGAGATCAGATATGTGAAGGTGGGAAGTGTGGAAGGGAGGAAGAGAGGGCCACCACAAGACAATTATTCAGGCTAAACCTACAGTTCTTGTTTGAACTAAAGGAACAGAGTGGGAACAGAGAAGAAAGACACAAGTACAGAGAGAGGAGAGAACAGATGTGTTGTTTCCCCAAAAATAACAGGAACAGTTTCTTGTTAAAACTCATATGTGGTGTGTAGACCAGACACATAAATGCATCTGAAAATATGGTGAAAGGGTAGATTATCAGACATGATGTTTCACTTTCAACGTGGTCAGGATCTCATAGTGTTGTTTTATTTGTTCTGATGTAGACAGATGGTAGATATCTTCAACACATTTGGTTTGACAGTCTTTGGTAGTGAAGTAAGGAGAGGTACAAACAGAGAAACATATGGGTACACTAGTAAAAAAGGGTGCAGTCTCTTTTGTAGGGATACGAGTATTTCTTTTTTGCAGTTTTTACTAATAATTCTCAGACGCTGAGTGGGTACAGAGGCAGAAATAATCTCATTGGTTGGTTAATCATTAATGGGTGAGGCCAGAGACCCTTACTGCCAACTCGGTGCCATATTTTTGCAACTTTTTAGTTCTTCTGAAAGGCAACTAACCACAAATTCACTGTTAATGGGAGAAATATGTTATCCCTCATTTCTTCCCATTTATAACATGGGAAAATCTTGATCCTTAGTCCCACCCATCGAGGGTTTAACAACCAATCAGATTATTTCTGCAGACAGAGCGACTCTGCCTCCAAGAAACTAAATTACCAATTTCTTAAATATGCTGACAATATATTATATTGAAAATGACATTTCTATAAAGTGTTAAAAAAGAGCTGACAAGAGGAATATATTGAATATTTAATCCATTATCCCGTCTTTAGGAGGGAAGAGCGGAAGGAGGGGAAATCAGGTTGCGGGGCAGAGGGTTGGTTCTGCTGAATGTGGGGATTACCACGCTGAAATTTAGACGTATTCCATCATCTTTTCCTTCACCTTCTCTCTCCCATCCTCTCAGCTGTCGTGTGACTCACAAGAGTAATCACGTTAAAAGCTTTTCCCTCTCTCTCACTCTCTCTTTTTCTTCCCTGATAAGTGATTAAAGGTATGGGAAAGCAAAAAAGGATAGAGTGCTGCAATCATTCCTTAATTAATTTGGTTTAATAGTACAGTCAGTCTCTGCAAAGCAGCCAAATAACAACCTGTTGCTAAGAGACACAAATACAAGCCATGTAGGAAAGTTAGAAGTTAAGATGGAGACTTGGCAGTGCTCACTTTTCTCTGAAGCCAACAGAAGGATCACAGTTTATGTGAATAAGCTAAACAAAGCTAAGTTTGTGTGGACAGTGTGTCTACAGTAATTTGTTAAGAATAATGAATAGGGCTACTACAATGAGACCAAATGCCAGAGCAGCATAAACAAATCAAACATCCCCTCAGACTTTAGACTCCAAAACAAATTCAACCATGAGTCATCCCTGTATTTGAAAGATCTTACAAATATAATCTGTCAATAACAAAAAATCACCACTACAGAAGTTAAAGCTATTATTTTACTGCTTAAATCTACCACAATGGCACAAAAGCTTCAAAATAAATGCAATGTTCTGCATTCATTCAACCCATGGGCAGATAATTGACCTGTAAACCTGAGGAAGCAACAGTGAACTGAAGTTTGGTTTGAATGAGCTGAAACAGTTACCGCTGGTTTCTACTTTCGTTAGTAACCCGGGGTTGCTTCGGTTACTAACTTTTTAATTGTGTGGTCCAGCTTTATGAGAGAGTGAACGAGGGAGAAAAGCAACAGAGAGAGAGAGAGAGATAGTGGCTGCAGATCTGGGCCAAAGAGCATCTTGTGTTTCTTTTAGGAGTGCCAGAGGGATGAGGTTTACTGTGTTTGTACATTGCAGGGGCACCATGGAGTAGGCATGCTGCCCATCTCAAACACTGATGTCCTGTGGTGGTAAACCCCACCCTCCTGCCACTCCAAGCAAAGTAAAACAAACCCCCTCCAAGCCCAATTTAAACCCCTCAGTTGGGGACTGTACAGGCAGCGTATAAAGACACAGACACGATAATTAGAGAGACACAGAGAAAGAGAGACAGACAGAGTTATTGGAATTATTCTATTTTTGTTATTCCTCATTGAAAAAGACATATTTAAAGGAATATTCCGTGTATGTATTGAAACCTCTGTTTCCCTGCCCCATCCAATGGTGTGATCTGTAGCTGCGAGGTGGCGTCACACACAAACGCTTCCCTCTGCAGCTATGCAATGCCAATGTGATGAAATTATTATATCATTATAAATAAATTATTTTTCTTGCTTAAAAAAATGCTTTGTTTGTTCGCTTTCCCGTGTTTTGTTTGTGCCGTCTGCCCTACATGTCTTCAAGGTTGCTTTCTGAATTGGTATTAATGAGTTTCCCTGGAGAGGCAACCACACTATTGGTAAATGGGTGTTTCTGTTGATGCAGTGAAGCATGAGACGGCAACTAAAGCCTCTTGATCCAAAGCTTAATCATTATTTACATACTTAAATAGTGTATGTTCATATAGAAGAAGCTTCAACAGGACAGGAACCAGCTCAGATTCCAGTATAACAGATTTCATATTTGCTTCTTATTAAATATAAAACCTTGAACGTCCTTTTGGACAAATTTGGAAATTTTGAATTGTGCTGTTTTCTCCTGAGCTGACCTAGGCTGGATTTTATATACAAATACAATCATGTCATCAGTTTGGAGACTGATAATATACAAAAGTAGTTTTGGAGGATCTGTGGGTGAAATGTTCCTTTAATCTGTGAATCCAGATCAACGTGGCACATGGCTTTCATTTAGAAGCATCAGTGAGCGTGCAGGTTCCCAGCCTGGGATGAGTCTTAAGTTCTATCTGTGTTTCCATTAAAAATGTGCGTGCTGTTCTTGCTGTGGGGAAAATGGCTGTTGTCATAAGTAGCTCTGCTCATCTCCGAGACGCAGCGAGACAGTGGTTCACTCCAAAACAAACTCATGTAATTACCTGCCCCTGTGTGTGTGTGTGTGTGTCGTTGTGTTTCTGTCTTTGTGAGGACCAATCGGAGTTTTAAACTTTGTGAGGTCATTTTTTTCTGATCTTCACTTCTTTAAAGAGCCATTTAAGGGCTGAGATGTGGTTTTTAAGTGTTTGGCTAAAATTAGGTTTCAGTTAGAGGTTAAAAACTGGAAATGCATTATGGCTCATGGGGGTCTGCACAAGTGTAGCAGTGTGTCTACAAGTATAAATGCTTGTCTATGAGTGTGGACTCAGGTGGTCTGTCAAGGCTGTTTCATGTTCCAGCTCTGTAATGACATCTTCCCTGTTAATTGCATCCTTCCGATACACACACACACACACACACACACACACACACACACACACACACACACACACACACACACAAAGCATCCCTTGCTTTTCACTGTTTTCTTGTTGGGCTCTGGAGCCATCTACTGGATGAAGGATGTCAGTGTGACCTTCTGCAGAATTTGATGAAATGCACTGGTATGATAATATGAGAAGTTTTATCTAACTGTAACTGATCAGGTGAAACCTGTTTTCAGATCTTTTAATTGCACGAGTTAAACCACTGGGGGTTAGCAGAAACAGCATTTTCAGCTGCTGTTAAGTTGCTCTTTAAAGATGAGATGAGTAGATGTGGTGTTGATGCTGAGTGGCTTTGGAGTCTTAGAAAAAATGCAGCTTTGCAGCTTCGGGCTGAACTAGATTTTTAAAAATTATTAAAATTTTTTCTTCTTGTTAACTCGCAACAGTTTTCTCGATGAACTTTGATCACAAAGCATCAAATAAAATTCATTAAACCGGGAACAGAACAATCACAACATAATTAAATGGAAACAAATATATACGTTTGACCATCACGGTGATGATAACATCATATTTTAATGAACATGAACGGGCCTCTAATACAGATAATGTGCCATAAACAGACTCAAATCTGTTTACATATAGATATTAGTAAAGGTCATGAACCGTAAGCAGCAGGTGGTCAGTGTGTGTGTGTGTGTGTGTGTGTGTGTGTGTGTGTGTGTGTGTGTGTGTGTGTGTAAAAGCTTGTTCAGCTGAGTGATTAGTGTAACAGCTTCATAATAAAATGCTTGAGTTTAATTACATTTTTCTCTCTCTCCACTGGCTCACATGCATTCACAATCTTCTCTACGAACACAAGCACACACACACATATTACACACACTCACAAAGGGGAAGGCTCTCTCATCAGGGCCAAACTACCAAGCTCCACTCTTCCTGTTTCTGACAGTGGAGAGCACGCCATGTTATCTATGACACACACGCACACACACACATGCACGCACATTCATGACACACAGAACCACACAGCGGTGGCTGCTACTAGCACAGGAAGAGCTGACAGCAATCTGCAATCAACAGAGAGACCGTGAGACGAGAAATTGTCTTCTCCTCATGCTGAAGGTGGGTTTCTGATTAAAACATGTTTCTCAACTCATATGTTTAGAAAACAAACAATAAAAGAGCAAGAAGAGAGGAAATACAAACAAAGAGACACTGATGATCAAGAGGAAGAAAGAAAAGATTCAGTGGCACGAAGCAAAGGACAGAAAAAAGAAGATTAAATTGCTCTGGAAGGGCAAAAAAAATGAGAGGAAGTGGAACCAAAACAGAAAAAGGGAGGGACAAGGGACTGAAGTCATGTGGGAAGGAGGGAGAGGGAGAGCAGAGCAGGGGGGAGGAGGAGTAACGTCAAGTACAGAGAGAAGAAGTAGGAGAGAAGAGAGAAGAAGCAGCAACATTAGAGAGAAAGGAAGCAGCAGAGAGGAGGAGAAAGAGTCAGAGAAGAAGAAGAGGAGGATTTTTAACACTGCAGCTTTCGTAAACATCTCGGCTGTTTGGAGTACCTGTGAGGGCGAGGAAGGGCACACACACATGCACACAGACACACACACACACCCACACACACGTCCTGAGTCCTGACTAATGATCCTGCTGGATGGACCTGCGCTGCTCACATCCACACTTCCAGCTGTGCACAGAGGAGATCGACCTGTGCGACTAGACATGCATTTCTACTATGTGGTGGGTAACACATGGCCCTGCGTGCGTGTGTGTGTGCTTATGTCTTTGCATGCGCCTGAGTGTGTTTTTCTATAGTGTTTCTTGCTGCTGTGTAACCACTACATCTCTATTTCTCTTATTTTATGTGGAATTTGCTGACAGGCTACAAGTTTATCTGTGAAATGATGATGATGTGGAAACTGTCCGTTGTAACTTTGTGATGCACTTTACCCATGATTATGCAAATTTAATGTGTGACAGACAAAAGTGGAGAGAAAGAGATTAGAGATTAAAGGAATAACTGTTCACTCACAGGTGCTCTGTAGTTCTTTTAACACCCGTGCTTTTATATCATCAAACTCAGCTGGACATATGTCTCAGTAATCCTAAATTATGCCTATGAATAAATTTCAGACTTTGCCGTTACACCCAAAACCATCATTCCTGAAAATTAAAAAGTCAAATCACTTCTTACTTTAGCTGCGAATGTTGTAAATGCCCCCTTTGGATTTGGAATTAAGGCTCCACCTCTGTTAGTTTCATACTTGTGGTTAAAAATAATCATCATCCAATGGGAGAAATCCAAGAAAACCCCCCAAAAAGTTGTTCCTTGGCTTGGTGCTTATCTATCCACCAAACTCATGGAAATAAGTTATATTGTATTATTCCTTAGATACAAATACACAGGAAAGACAACAAATACAGTAAAAGATGGAAAAAAGAAGTTATGCTTCTCTTTTGTTCCCTAGAACAATGATAGATTCTGATTGCACATAAGAAGAAAATTAGGATTACTTCTACTCACAGAGATGAGTGTAGTGGTTGCATGGAAACCTGGAGTGAATTTCCTGAAGCTTGTGATTCTTTCCCTTCTTCTCAACCGTGTATACATGGATATATTACTAATTCTTGGTAATGCCTTAGGTTAATTAGAGGAGATAGCTTTACTGGGAAACATCTTTAGACTAAGCTAAGTGTGGCACTGGAAAGTTTCAGCTTTCATCCACATGCATTTATTAGAAGGGAGATCTCTCTTGTGCAGACAGTTTATCTTGATCATTTCTTTCCAGGTGCTTCAAACTAATGGTCTAAATCTGTTCTTATTATACATGTAGTGAGTCATGATAATCTCAAAGTCCTTTTTATTGTATTTATACTGCTTCCTATAAACTCCTCTTAGTATTTCTTCATTATTTTAGCTGATGTTGTATACTTACATTGCAGACATGTTATAGCTCATATTTAGTTGGATAACGATAGCTGATACTAAACATTGCCTTCATGCCGTGGCCTGTTAAACCTCACTGTAATGTGAGGTGACTTTGTGTAGATTAACATTATTAATGGAGCAGAAACACAACTTCAAAAGTTGCTCCATGTCTGTGAATGATGTGTGAAACTGCGGTGACAGTTTCAGTGTTGTGTTTGCAGCCAAATAAACTTCTTATACAGTTTAAAATGCACTGAAATAACCAAGAACAGGTTTAAAAGTTTGCACGCTAGTTTGGTGACAATAGTTAAATGAAATGTCAAGGTTTGTGTTCTTCTCACCTCATGCACTAGTGTTGAAATGTGTGAAGTATGTGAGCTTTGCAGGAGGGTGGATGCAACATTACACAGAAACATAACACTGTATATGTGCTGGTTACTGTTTGAGAAGCATGGCTGCTCCTGTTTATACTTTACAGTGTGCATTAGGGTTCAGTAAGTTGAAGTGTGCGTTTATGTCAGGCAACTAAGGGCAGCTCAAAGGTTAATCAGTGTTGCAACACTTGTGTGATCTGTGTTTTAAGATGAGATTAGAACTCGTATCGTATTGAAATGTTTGATTCTAATTCTTATAAATCCTCTGTGTTGTGTCATAGGGGTTTCTCTTAGATGTATTTTTATTCAGTGAGTCAGCACACACATTCAGAAGATCCTTTTTTTTTTTTTTTGGAAGGCTGAGTCAGCTGCTGTTTAAGTGGCAGATCACAAATCAGCAGTGCAGTATTATCACTGCGCATTAATTTGCAGTCATTTTTGGTGGTTTTCCCATATTCCATCAGCCTGTCTCACCTGCTTCTGCTCCAGTTTTTGATTTAAATGTACCATATTTACCACCATGCTCTAATCATTGGTGAAAGACATCTTTCCCTGCAGTGTTGTCTGTTTTCTGCTGCTGTCAGCACATACATCCTCCCTCTGGTTCTTCTACCATTAAACTGTATGACTGTTGAGCAGATCTAGAGGGAAGCCTTTTGGTTTTGGTTGGAAAGGAACTGACAGAGCTGAAGATTTGCTTTTGAGCGAATCACGGCTGAGTCACAGAGATGTGGATCTGAAACTAGTCTTGAACCGAGGCCTGCTATAAATGAGACTCTACTCCCCCTCCAGACATGACTTCTAGTTACCAAAACTTTTTTTAACTTTTGACTTTTTAAAAAATGTAAAAATGAAAAGAGTATGCATATCTATACTGTACACATATATCTTGAGCATTTGATTGTTAGACTGCTTTGACAGGTCTCAACTATCTAAACGTCATCCTAATCAAAACACAGCTTTTATTAGAAGATTGTAACTCTCATGTCATTTTTGTGGTCTGCATGCATTCAGCTTTCACCTGGTAAAACCCTATAAAAATGAATGAGACGTTATGCAAGAAACACCAAGACCAATGCTTTGACAGGAAAATATTCATCTGTCATTTTAATGGACAGTGTGGATGCTGGAAAGAGCTTGAGTCATTTGTCTCTGTTTTGGGAATTATCTGCCAAAATAATTAGATTTTTTTTAAATAAAAAGGCTCTAATTTGGCGAAGGTTTTCCAGAGAGTGCAGATGCAGGAAGTATGTGCTTGTGCATGTTTAAGTGCCGACAAGTGCATTGACGTGGTCACTTCTTTACGAAAGGGGATTGAGAGCCTCTGCCGTCATCTGCTTTGGAGCATCAATTGGCCACGAATGACAAAACCAAGTCCAGCTAAATCTTAAAGTTAGTAGCACCTATTAACACTCCACCTCCCTCTCTCTGTATCTCTCTCCTGCTCCTTCCTCTCAGACATTACCAGACAGCTGCATCACTTTTCTCTCAAACTATTATTTCTGCATCTGCCCATCTGTCATCTCCCGTTTCACTCTCAGCAGAACCTCTCTCTTCCCCTCTCTCTCTCGCTCCACGGCTTCCTCTGTCACGGTTTTGTGCAGCTTGTCTCAATCACATTTCTTGCTTGTCTTTTTGATTTATGAATCTGAGTCTGAAATGCTATTTTGCTCCATGAAGGAGCCAAATCCCATTAAAGTTCCAAGTATCTACCGTCTTGGGTCATATTCATGCACTGGAAGCTGTGGCTTTGACCTCTGCACATGATGCAGTAGCACGTTAAGCTGCTGGTGTAGGTTTTCATATTGTTGTTGTTGTTGACAAAGTGAGTGATTTAAAGGTAAAGGATGTATGATATTCTAGCTGTCTGTCAAGCTGTGGTCACGGTTTTGCACAGCAGCTGAAGTCTGAAGACTGATCTGAACCTTGGTCAGTTGCCGAGCTGCTCTAAAATCAAAAGTAATCTCATGGGCTAAGTTAAAGGATTTGTTCAGTTCGTGGTATTCAGTCAGCCTGATGGTTGAGGTTTTGAGGAATCTGTGATTCGTGCCTCCACCCCCGAAAATGGAGGAGAACAGTTGTTTTGAAATGGATGTATTTACAGTTTGTATTTTTAACTCTTGTATATCAATGTGAGCGAGGGTGAAGAGTGGTGGAAGTCTTTTGTTGTTATGGTTGTTGACTACATAACAAATACAATTATTTTTTTACAATTTACAATTATTTTTGTCCGATTATCTGTTCTAAGATGAAAATCAGAAATAAAGCATCAAAAAAATAATAAAATAAATTTGTTGTTTCCAAGGTCAGGAACTTCAAACCCCACCTTTAGCTCAGGAAAATATTTAACTGAGGAGACTGATGAAGATCACGTTATATGACCAAAAGCTCTAAAACAGCCTGAAAACAGGTGAGATTGTTGTCAGCTGCTCAGTGTTTTAAAGAGCAAAAACAGAAATCAAAATCCAGCACTCAAAAATGTCATGGCTACAAACCACAAGGGTCACATTAGAAAATATGTTTTCTTGTGATTTAGGTGAACTGACCCTTTAATTCAACAGCGTCAAAGAAGCTGACTCCTGTTCAGTTATGTACCTCCCTGCCTCCTTCAGTGTTCAATCAGTTTAAAGCCCTCCTGCTTCACTTCAGCCAATCAAGTAAGCCTAACACCACCACATGTCTAATTTACTAACACAGGAGCCAATCAGTGACCAGCATCGTCCTTAATCAGTCCAATTAGCTGCACCTGCACACAGGTGTCTCCAGCTCCACATACTAAACCACAGCCACCATCATTATCTACGATTAAGTGTCACCACACTAGTGTTTCCTGACTGAGTTGGATTAATGTTCAGAAACAGGCACAAAAGATAAGAGATCAGGTTGATATGACAACAAGCTCACCACGTTTCCTGTCCTTCTCTAATGTTTTATATATATATATATATAAATAACTACATGATATCTCAGTTTGAAGTTTGGACTGCCCAGGAGAGCAACAGTGACCCTGGTAAGAGTTTTGCTTTAATCTGTTCACATTAAGGTTTGCATGTGTTTGACTTTGTCCACTTAAGTAAGTAAATAAAATTTCCTTTGAGTATTTTTCTCAGCAGGTCACAGTGAAAATTAAGAAAGGCTTTTACTGTAAAAGTGAGTTTTTACAATAAAAAAAGGTCTTCTCTTGCATCAGTAAATGTTTCAGGTAGGAGTTTTCTCACCTTGCTGTGTGACGTGTGTGCTAAAGTATCTAATGTGTCTGATTTTGCGTGAGGTTTGTACTGAGCTCATACTTACTGGGAAAAGTATTTCAAGAAATCGAATGATCTACAGTCTGTGTGGAATTATGGTTTGTGTGCAATGATTCCTTCTGCTGGTGCTGCTGCTGAGGATATTGCCTAATGTCTTGGATGTTCCGCTTAATAATGAGCACCATGTGTCACTGAGGAGAAGAGAAGATGCAGCTGAACGCATGAAGTGGGCGAGGTGGAAGATTTAGAGGATGATAGGGAGGGTGGGTCATCAGTGACGGCTGAGAACAAACATGAGAGTGGGACCCGTTGAGAGATGTTGTATTCGTTTGTGGCCCCAGGCTCCCACCACAGCCTCCACCTCCTCTCCGGTGTCACCTCCACTTCAGCTCAGGTTTCCTACTGTCTCAGATAGAAAAATACACCCGGAGGAGTGAACTGTCCGTATCTACTTTTTACCATAACACCGTCTCTAAGAGCTGAATTCAACCAAAAGAAGCACAAAGGATTTTTATCCTTTATACCTGGGCACAATGAAAGTTGGTCTTGCTAGGGTAAGACTCTACGTAATTTAAGTTTTATTTTGAGCAGCAAGTCAACAATGTAGAAAATGTATAATGGCGAAATTTTAACTCGTAACAGTTTCCAACTCCCACAACACCTTCAATAAATTTCTGTGTTTCTTGAAAGGAGAATATTTGCTTTTCTCCTGAGGCTTGGGAAAGTCGTAACTAAATTTTTAAACCAGTAACTCATCATTGTGCTCAGTGTTTCCAGAGTTTTCTGTCTTTCTCTCCATGCATTCACACAAACACAATGTTTTCTTATCCAAACACTTGATAAGTTGATTGACTGAGTTTTAAGGCAGCTGTTAATTCTGTGGTAAATAAGTATTCAGTGCTTTTGTCTGGTTGACTACTTGTTTTTCTTGACCAGGTTAGATTCATGGGTTAAAGCATCAGGCAGGTGTTGTTCTATAGTGTCCTTATTGAAGACGGCTGACGACTGTTTAAATCAGAGCACAGAAAAAATCCAGGAACACATCGACCTCATGAATTAATTTCACTGATGTATGGCAACCTTTACTGTGGACGGCAGTTCATTAATGTTTTCACCAGAGATAAGTCACTGATTATAATGATGACTATAAATTAATAGTGACAGCAGTTTATTTTAGTTCATATATGACTGAATTTTATCCAGAATGAACGTTATGGTGGTTCATACATTTACTGGCCTTTGTTTCCTGGCATGACTTATTCAATACAGCTATTCTGTGATTTACTAAATGACATTGTGGGTTTGTTGAGAGAAGTCAGTCAATGAATATAGTTTGAAACTTTTCAGGATCATCTGCAATATCTGAAAATGAAGAGGCTGCTTGTGGAATAAAGGAAGTTTTTCTCAGCTGTTAGTTTTGAAGGAGGGGTCCGATGTTTGAGCTTTAGATCTTTAGTCCAAAGTCAAATGTGTGGGTTTGATTTCCGGCAATGTTACCCTCCACCCAGTTTTCCACAATTTCTCACTGCTGACGGATAGAAAAACAGTAATTGTGTTTTAACTTTTCTACCAATCAGTTCTCTCCACTCCACACTCTGTTTCTCTCTCCGGTGATGCCTTCAAGGTGCTTCTCTGCATCGGGTGTATGTAGTCATCCATGTGTGCATGTGTGTGGCTGCATGAGTGGTCTGTGAGTGAGTGCCAGTGCCTTCAGGGTGTCCTCATAAACAGTCTTTAATCTCCCATCAGTCGTGCTTGGAGTTATATAACCAGCATTCAGTGGGTACTTCCAGCTGCAGATTGAGTCTTCACTGCAGAACAGAGAGAAACAGTCATTTGTTCTGGTTTACTGGGATTGCCAAAGAGCTGTTAACTTCTTACCCCTGAATGAATGTTATTTGGTCATGAAGTCAGTGTTAGCTATTATTGAGCAGTTTAATATTATGTCCTTTTGTGAAATCTGTGTTCTTCCACAATTTACTGCAAGTGGCCATGTATTGGTGGCAATGATTAGTTGCAAATGATGTTGATATATCAGCCAATCTTATTTTTATTTGGTTATATTTGGTCATTGTGGCAAAGATAAGAGCTGCCATGTTGCTGTATCCACTGCGCTCTGGCTGAGTGGTAACTGCAGTGATCGCTGCATGTGTTCAATCTGTATTTAATCAAATTGGAAATGAAAAAATGTTTGCGATATCTAAACCGAAATTCATTTTTGTGGTCATTCTTAGCGTGTTCAGGAGAATAAGAAATGATTTTGTCTGTCTTTAATATGTGAAGGATATTCTGTACTCTGAAAGGATTGCTAAAGCTCTTGAAGTTTTCATGATTATTACTCTTTCAGCTTGTTTACTCAGAGGATTTCTCACCACATGGAGAACAGAGAGATTAGTTGGGAGTTTGTCTCAGCATTCACACTGCTGATGCTCCTTGCCATGTGGCAGCCTGACAGAGTGAGGACTGTGGCATGCTTTGGCATCCTGACCTGTAAGAAAAGCAGATTATTGTTTCACAGATTCTTGGTTTATTAACAGTAAAACTCCCAAATGAACTAATCCTACTAGCAAGCATTGTCTGTGCAGCATTTTCCTCTGTGCCACAGAGATCCATCGTTTTTCAATTAAACTATTAAAAACAACGCATCCATGAACCACACTGCTGAGCTGGATGACACAATGACATGTCATTTATTTTGAGTTTATCCCACAGACGCTGTCGTGCTTCTGTAAATACAATACTGACTCCTGAGCGGTTCCCAGCTGTTTAAGGGTCTAAATTATCACCATGATTTATAATGGAGTATTTTAAAAAGATGTTCTTCCCTATTTGTGTGCAAAGTTCCTTTTCTTGTCCAAATCTAGGGTCTAAGAATAAAGGGGATTGTATGTTGTTCAGGATGTAAATTTGTAATATTGGTCTATTTAAATGAAATTGATGTGACTGTGAAAGTTTAACGTAGAGTTGGGGAAATGCTCAATCGGTTTGTTCATCAGTAGCTGAAGAGACACTAATCATTCTCTCCTCCGGAAACGATGGATAACATCTGTGTTGTGTGTATTTTTAACTTGTGCATGCATGACATGGGCACTTAGATAAACCCCTGGCAACAGAAGCACATTTACACGTCTGTAGAGGTGATTTCTGCATGCATTCCTGTGAGCGTGAAGAGCTTACCACTGTCCTCGTAAGACCTTTTTTGAATTATGACAGGAAAACCGCAGGATTCCCACTTCTGAACCCTCCGAGTGTTTAGTCTCCATGTAAATCTAAGGCGAGGAGCAGGAAAGAAAACAGTGGAAAATGAGGAAACTGTTTCCATCTCTTTTTTCCCCCTCCTCTCTCACTCTTCTGCTCTATCTTTATGTTTATATTGTGTGTAGTGAGTCAGAAATCCAGTCGTTAGAGAACCAGACCTACTCTTACTTAACTCCCCACAAGGAAAAGAGAAGTGAAGAGAGACGCTGTCATTCTGTCTGTTCACACATATCCATCTTCATGTGTACACCCCTCTGCATCTGTGTCGGCCTTGCCAACTCTGTGCACGTGTCAGCATTTAGACTTCGTGATGGATCTTCTGCTGGCCGACAACAAACGTCAGCCTCTGCCTGATTTACTGACATCTGAGGCTGGAGGATCGTTCTAGACCTCAGCTCACACGGCAGGCTGTCTCTGACGCTCCCTGAAAGCCTGACAGTAGTTTATCCATGTCGCTTCGGGCCCTCAGCCATAAGCATCACCTGGGGAGCAGCAAGGCTGAGATGCCCTTGGCAAAAAAATACATTGGCAAAAAAAAAGTTGGCATTGAACATAATCTTTAATTTAAAGTATAAGATTGACATTATTTTATCTTTTTATCATCAATAAATTCCTTAAAGAGACAAAAAACCCACAATTAAATCTTCCAGGTATTATCTGTGTTATAGCTTATGCCTCTGTGCAACAGACCTGCATTACCATCTAAAGTCAAATGCATAAAACAGATGTATAAGTCATGGGTTTGACAGCGGAAGAAGAAATATAACTCAGGGTTAATTTACTTAGTCTTCATCAGTAAGAGCCATCTCTATGATCACTGAGGAAACCCACCATGAGCGTAGGCCTTTTGAGAGGCTCGATCTATCTGATTGCACCGAGTGATTGATTTTATTTATGATAATGAACATTAAGAAACATGACAGACATTTTTTTTTTTTTTAAATAAGAAATCAGGTTTTAGGTTTGAAAGAGAATTTTAATTTTTCTTTCTGACACTAATTGTTTTTAAGAGACTGAGTTACTGTAAAATTAAATGAGATTTTACTAGAAACCCATACATGACATCATGTGTTTAAATCCTGCCTTTAGTAAGCTGTGCTGACTAAACTGTGCTGGGAGCAGTTTTCTTGGTTTTAAGAAGATTTGCTCTGGCTTCAGTCATTCCACGTTAATGTTATCTACTCAAAAATCCACGTTTTAATTTGACTTGGTGGTGTTACACAAGCAGTGGGCAACTTGTCAAAGATGGAGAGCAGATAAGAGTGGTACTTTCCACGAATTCACTCAGAGACGGAATGAGAAGTTGTATTTAGATAGAGTCAGTGCAGTTTTTGCATCTGGAAAACGTTGTAAATCATTGGCAGCACCTGAGTAAATAACCTAGTTGAAGAAAAGAAGGTAGATGAGACAAGTCAAAAACAAAGCAGTGAATTTCATTAACTGACATCACGTGGCAGTGTCAGCTCGCAGGACACAGGATACGTAATTCTCCATGTCAGAGACAGCAGGGCTCCATCATCAAAGCCCTGGCTGGCATTTTCCACATTTCCTGGCTATTCCCTGTAGAGGAATCTCTGCCCCAGAATGGTGCCCACGTCCCAGCACAGCTTTCATCCTAAGATGGATGGTCATGTCCGGGGTTGGTGGGGTCAGAGCCGTCAGCACCATGACACTTCCTTTAACCTCACAGCTTCATCTTTATCAGTGATACCTAATCACATGGAACACTTTCTCTGTGTGGCTACTAATTTAGGGAGACAGTGTAGAAACCTGACATGTAGTCAAACGAGTTGTCTCTTAAGTCCCTGTGAACTTTTTTCTGTATTAAACCAGACCATGATCTTTCACTAATCTTTACTAAGAGCTGTGAGTGCTTTTTGTGTATAAATGAATAAAAAATGCACAATGAAGTAAAGATATGAAAATTGTAGATAGTAAAAACTTGGCTGATGCTTATACCTTTTACATACTCTAATACGGTTATATAATCCCTGTTGTGTCTAATCCGTCCATCAGAGAAATGTGGACGATACAGCCGTGTCCATCCTAACTATGATTTTAATTGGACATAATTTAAGCTCATAATTGGAGATTTCAGAGATTTGCCTTCATCTCTCTCTCTTTCCTTATCTCTCTATGAAAACGTGTAGTGGGTGGGCGTTCAAGTGTGTGTGTGTGTGTGTGTGTGTGTGTGTGTGTGTGTGTGTTCAGCTCTTCTTCTTTATCTCTTGATAAAAGGTGGCATGTTATATTTTCACAGTACATTTTGATTAGTGTATCGATTCCTATAAATTATTATTATCTGATGTCTGTTCAGTGATAGAGGCTCCTGCTACCAGTGAAAGCCAAAGAAATCATTTCCCTTCCCCTGGATTTGGGGTATGAAAGAGAAGCTGTTTTACATGCAGAAGTGTTTTCTAAAAACACATGAACATGCTGCTTGTTTGTCCTGTCCTCTCTGCCTTTTCCTTTCATCGCCCCCATCTTCTCCTCTGGTGTGTATCACTGTCGCAATAAATAAAGCACAGAGGATCAGAACGGGTAAAAAAACAAATGCCTCATATGAACTTACAGGGAGTAAATGCTGACAGAAATAAAATGTACAGTTATAGCTGTCATGCTACAGTGCATCTCCACAACAACAAACGTATGTCGTATAGCCATAAAAGCAGATGGCGATTGCATCATTTCTCTCTCTCCTCTGGGGGGCTTCACCGCAGTGAGCTAAAAAAAAAAGAAAGATGTAAAACTGTACTGAACAAACGAAACTGCTGCTGATTAATGGCTCCGTTTCATGTCAACAAGCCGCACTGGTCCATTTTCTGTTTTTTTGTTTTTTTTTAACCTTGATGTTTAAAACAGGCTGGTTCTTTTAAATTACATGAAGTATTTCCTCTGAAATGCACAGCAGTGACCTTTCAATTATCATTTTCAAGTGAGACATTCTTCAGATTTTTTCTTTTAAAAAAAGCATTTAAAAGCAAATTTTGTAAGAAAGGTCAGTTTGATGATTATCTAATAAAGATAAAATAGCATCTGGTTTGCGACCTTCCAGCAGTGAATCAGTTGCATTGTTTCCTGGTCAGGGTTGTAATCCACCATCTCAAACTGTCTTTACACTAAAACTTTGTGGAAGTCGGCAAAATGCTTCATCAGAAATCACATGACACTTTCAGTCTGTTGTGGATCCTTGTTTTGGTTTTCTTGCCTGCAGTTCCACAGGCTCTAAATCAAAGTCAAGCTACTTTCACTTTGTTTCATGACAAAACACAAAAACTGCAGATTTTTAGGTGTTCGGATAAATGACTCATTCTGTTGTGTTTTTCTTGGACATGCCCCCTCAAAGACAAATGCATACAGATGCATCATCTGAGTATCAGAGGGAACAGGAATCTATTCAAGATGTCCGATACATGGAGGCAATATGTGCCTGCCTGCAAATACAAATTTGCAGGCAGGCACATATTGGACAGACACACAGAGAAACAATATATTCTGTTCCTGCTGTGTGTCAATAAACAGTTATGCATCTGCAAGAACATTTTTGATGAACACGTTCATTATTATGTTGAATTAAAACACAAAAAGGAAACAACATTTTGATTATGTGCCTTTTCTTTTGGGGAGAACAGTATGAGAATGTGCTTGCTGAGAAAGTGCTTTGATTTTTATTTTTTTTCCTGAGCCAGATTCCCCAAAGTGTTCTTCAGAATAAGATCATGTCTTTGTTCTGTCGACTTGCAGCGTTGATTTTAGGAGTAAAGACTCCTGAGAGACATGATAACAACCTGTCTTTAAAATTACAGGAGGCAGAAAACATGAATCACCTTTTTACAGTTTGGGATTTTATTTACATGAGTTTTATACATACTCTGTGTTCGCTTCGTTTTCTTATCTCTGTCTCTCTGGTCCTTGTTCTGTGATCATGTGCTGTTAAGGAGAGAATATTTTGACGGATGTGATATCAACACAAGTTGAGTTGTAAAGCAAGAACACGAGAGGAAGTGATCAAAGAAAAAGTATTTGACTGACATCATCGTCATCAGCTGAAATCATGGCATAAGTTCCTTTTCAGCAGGAAGTCATGGGATCATTGCAGTGCACTCAACACCACAGCAGCAGGAACTAGGAGAGGAGGCTGGAAGCTGTCAGACAGTGATGGTGATGATGATTGTGGCGATGGGTGTGGTCATGTCCTGTTTAGAGAAGAGAGAGACAGAGTGAGAAACACTTATCGATGTCCTCGCTGGAATCTTGTTTCCTCTGTCTGCACTGGCATTTCCTCTTTTTCCTTTTCCAAATCCTCTGAGAAACACACTGAGAAAAAGACATCAAAAGATGATGGAAAGGCAAACGGGAATATGCAGCATGGTGAAAAGAAACTTACACCTAACTCTACACTGTTAACGAGCTGGAGGAACAGAAAATGTAAATGGGACCATCATGGAGGTTCTTTCCACTTCATTATACATTCAGAGAAAGGGTGAAAGAAACTTAAACAGTTTGTACTGTTTACAAAGGGAAATGGGAAAGATGTTTTTGACTTGCAAGTGATCAGAAGTAGCAGGGAAACTCAGGGTGGTTGTATGATTGCCAAAGTTTGTCACGTGAAGTTTGAAAATAGCTCTGTATCTCTTACGTTACTGCCCCACAGAACAAAGGTGCAATAAATGCATATTTGGTCAAAACCGAGTTAAGACCAGAATCTGATCTTTCACATCTGTTTACATACAAAAGTTTTTATGAATCAGAAATGTTTAATTTCAGTAGAAACAGCATGTAAAAATACAGTTGCCAGCAAAGGAGCCACTGCTAACCCAAGCCAAAGCCAAATTTACTATTTTTTCCTGAGCTCTCTTTGTAATAGAAAAATATTGGATAGAGAGTGAAAGCTATTAAAATGGATTTCCCCTCCAGTGACCATCTTTATGAATATACAGCTTACAAACGATCACATAATTTTCATCGCTTCTTTCAGAGGAATTTAACTCATTGTCAAATGCGGTCAGTAGTTATGGTTCTGGTTTGTGTTCTTATATACCTGAATGTGCTGTCAGGTATCTGCTGATCAGTGAAATGCTCTCTGGTTGTCCTGTGCATGGTAAATGCAGTCATAACTCTGACTCACCCAGTCTCACTAACTTATCTCATAACCTTTTCATGCTTCTATCTATTGATAAAGAAGGACTCTGTGTCCTCTCCAGTCTGGTCCTTATGCAGAAATAAAGCATAAAGGTGAATGAGTAATGCTTTTCATCTCTAAGTAACCGCTGTGTACTTGGACCTGGCTGCTGCAAGCCATAAAATGATATGGGATTTTTTTTTTTTTTTTAATTCCGTCAAATAAATTATCGCTCTGAGGAAATAAACAAAAAGAAGAGGACAGTAAGTGAAGTCCTTAGCTGTTGGCTCTTCGCTGCTCAGTGAGCATGTTTTTTTATGTGCTTCATCATGCATACAACAGTACTTGGCTAGATGCTCAGTCACGTAGCAGCATGAGAACAGTGATCCACAACCCAATGTGGGTAACTTTATATTCAAGAGCACTACATTTACTACTGCCCCAGGTGTGTTTTGGTGCTATAAATATCTGTTTGTGTGTGTGAGATATAGCCTCACTGTCATGCACACATCCAGTCAGGAGCCGGTGTCAGGTGTTATTAACTGAAGCCGTGGACGTCAGTTAAGGAGTCGTCTGACAACTTTGTGCGCTTTATTTTGCAACTTCTTTGTGCCCACATAAACACAATCTAGACTGATAGCTCTAGATTGAACTCTGTCCTCTCAGCCTTTGGGGAAAAAGTTGCGTCACATTTAATGATGTTTACTCACACTCGAGTGCACGTCTAACGTTTGCTTCAGGACTACGAGCACTCCAGTTTTACAGTTTCTGCTTAAACTCTACTTCATAACCAGGCTCATTTAAACTTGCTGGAAAAGGACCATAAACCCATTTAGTGCCCTGGCATGGTTATCAGTGGGTGAAACAAAACAAACAAAAAAAAAAAAAAAAACATGTGCTGCCAGTTTGGTGTTTTTTCTGTTCTCAGGAGTACATGAGAAAGTCCCCCTGCCTTTTAGGCTTTAAAAAATGATTGGATTATCTGTGAAATGCACTGTCACGAAGCTGAACTCCAGGCTGCTGCTCTTCAGCCCTGAGAAGATTGATACTTGTTATACGTTGTTTGGACTGTAGGTGGCAGTGTAGTCAATGAAGTTCAACACAGTGTCCTGACATGGACATCCTGCTTCAGCAGTGTGTATTACTGTGGGTGTGTTGCCTGTTCATCATCCATCCTGTTTTTTAAGCTGACAGTCAGAGTCAGCACATGAGCTTGAGGACATGAGACATGCAACTGTGCAACTCAACACATGACCTTTGACCTGGAAGTGTATGGCGCCATTACAGGAAGTTGGCGAGATCAAAGATGATCGGAAGAGGAGATGGAGAATAAGCTGACACACAAAACACAGACACGCTGACAGACGTATATCTGTGAGATCAATGGAAAAGGACAGGCCAGGGGTCAAAGGTCAAGATTATTTTTTACTGTAATAAGCACATTTCTCTCAGCAACCAAGCTCTGTAATGTACAAAAAGTGGAGGATTTTCATTTATTGGGTTACTTGATATAATATAGATTACATATAAACCATGTTCATACAGTAGGTGATTAAAGACAGAGACAACAGACATGTCTCAACCATTAGAATCACATTCAAAGTGCAGGCAAGAGAAGAATGGCTTGAACTCCTTGAGCTAATCATCGTAGAAATATTAGTGACCAGTGACAAATCTGATAACATCCTGTGGAAGTGCGATACCAGAATAAAAGCGAAGACCAAAGTTTGCATCAGTTTCGGTTTACACCCAAATATTTTTCTGATTTCAGCTCCAAAAAGATCCAGAATGAAGTTCACAGCTACAGTAAACTGATATTTTCTGGCAGCTGAAAGGTGCAAGTTAGGTTAAAAATGAGCGAAGAACAGGATGTCAGGTTAAATGTTAGGAATCTCTCTTTTACAATCTAGTTTTGTCGCTCTGGTTTTCATTTGTTTTTGTTTTGTCTTCATTCTCTGTGTGTGTCAGTCGGTGTTATGTTTATTTGTGAAAATTCCCCTGAGCTGCAACTGTGTTGTCTTAAAGCGATTTCAAATAAATAAAGAAACAGCTTCTCTATCCTTTTATATGATCAGGGTCATGAAATCTGAGCTCTGTCGGAGTTGACCTGAGAGGTCAAAAGGTTGCAGGGTCATCCATTTTAGCTGCTGTTTCGGGCCACACAGCAGGAGTATTGACGGACATTTTCCAGGCACACACACACACACACACACACACACACTGGCCTCTGCACAGCTGTGGGAAAGAAGCAGCATTTTGTCAATTAATTGATTAGCATGATAAGCAAACACTCAGACTCCAGAACTATCCAGCTGCTGAGTACTCGAGTTTGTCTTCCATCATTTCTTCAGATTGTTATTTTAGTCCCACAAAAATGCGAAAGGGCCTAAAGTAACAACAGCAGCCAGAAGCGTCCTCTTTTCACCGGTGCTTTACTATGGAACTGTCTTCCATTAAGTCAGATCTTGGCTCCAGTAGCTTTAAAATCAAGTTGGAATATCATGACACAAGAATAGAGAGAAGTTGAGAGCTCAGTTTGTAGGCTCCTCCTCCTCCTTCTTTCCCCCTCATTCTTTTCTTCAAATTAAACACATTTTTCTTCATTTCCTCCTCTCCTCTGCCACTTCTGTTGTTTTTCTCTCTCTCAGCGTCACTCTCCTGTCTGTCCTTTTTATAGAGCTTTTATCCCATCGTAATCCTCCTCCCGCTCACATTCTCTCCCGCCCTCCTTCTCCTCTTCTATTGCTCCTTCTCTCTTCCTCTGTTCCCTCTTTCTCTCCAGCCCTTTACCTGCCTTTTCTCTCCTTATTAGCTTCCTTCTTTCCGTCCTTTTCTCTCACCCTACACCCTTTACTTTCTCTCACTTTCTACCTCTTCCCATCATTTATTAGCTCCCCATATCATTCCTCTTATACCTTCCTCTGTTTCTCCATTCTTCCCTTCCCTCTTGTTCTTCCTTCTCTCCCTTCTTTTTTCTTCTTTACTAACATTCATAATTTCCTAACTCTTTTCTTCCTTTCTTATCTCCTGTATTTGCTCCGTTTCTTGCTCCCTAACTTGTTCATCACCCTATTCTCTCCATCCTGAATTTCCTCTCTCATTCCTTCCCTCCATCCTTACCTCTTACTGTTGCTCTATACTTCCTCACGTCCCACCCTCTCTCCTCTCATCAACTTCCCTCTTTGCTGTTTCCTCCTCCATCCAGCTTCCCCTCCCTTTTCCCTCCCTTCTTTCTCTCCTCTCTTCTCTCTTGTGTTTATATTCTCAGCTCCTGGAAGTCAAGTCAGTAAGCGACGCTCCTCCTCCTCCTCTCCTAATCTAACTCACTTCCCAGCCCTCCCCAACCTTCCCCTTCTCGCTCTCTCTATCTTTTACAATCTGTCTCCATCTCACTTGCTACTTTAACAGCTATTCAGCTCATTGTTGAGATGCATTTGTGTGTCTGACCAAAGTCTGGATAACGGGGCTGAGAAATCTGCAGGGGATCTTAATTGAGAGTAAGTGACACCCAGACTTTGTGTTTGTGTGTGTGAAAGTGTGTGTGTCTCAGCTCAGCATGCTGTGTCTGTCTTCTGTGTGACTTTAACGCTTACAGACTTTTCTGCCTCATTCAGTGTCAGAAATTTGATGAATGAGTGATTCAGCTCAGGTTTTATGCTTGTGTGTGTGTGTGTGTGTGTCTGTGTGCGTGCGTGTTTTATGCAAAAAAATCCCTGCTGGTTTAAAACTCATGGGAGCTAAAATTAGACAGATTTTCAAATCTGTAAACACGATTAATTAGTTTTTTTAAGATTGTAAACAAGGTTACCCAATCAGTTCCTCCAGAATGAGGCCAAGCTTTCTCACAAAAGAAAAATCTATGAAAAATCTTCTTGTACACTCAGGAAATAGCAGATTTTGTATTGTTTACGGATAACAGGTTGTTTGCACTAACTCCAGGTACACAACAATATTTTACAACATTTGTGGCAAAACAACATTTTGGAAATTGTTTGTGTTCTGAGAGAAAACAACCAGTGTAAGTTTAAACGAAACTATATTTTGTCCAATTTTGTTGCTTCCCTGCTTAACGTAATAACATAACATTCTTAATATGGAGCTTGAACTGAAATGCATGTACAAGCAATCACACACACAGAGACACATGCACACACACACACACACACACACACTAAAACACACCACACTTGCACATACATAAGCTTTTGTCATCATCTCGCTAATTAACTTCTATCATTATTTGTCCACTGAGTTAACAGACAGCAAAGAGTCTGTGGGATACCCCCCAAAAAAAACTGTGCTTGTGTGTGTGTGCACATATACGTGCCCAGGTGTGTGTGCATGTCTGTGTACAATGCCAGTTTGGTCAGAAGTGACACAGTGGGGCAGCTGTGTCGACGTTAGACCTGTTTCTGTGGCTTAGCCTGAAATCTTTAGCACTGCCAAGGGGCCCATTAGTGCTGCCTGTCTGTTTTTGTGTGCGTGCGTGCGTGCGTGTATGTGTGTATGTGTGTGCGTGCGTGTGTGTGCTTTCTTGTCAGTGCTGGCGTGAATGAGTAAGGACCTTTTGCATACTAATGCGTTTGAGGCTCGGTTGTGTTTTCGAGAGCATCCTAATGAGACCAGCCACAGCCCCTGATTAATTTAATGAAAACACAGTGTGGAGCAGAATAATGTGCAGATAATGTTCTCTAATTAGAAAGAATCGCTCAGCGGAAGTGAGAACATTATTTATGTGTCCATCTTGTGAAGTAAGACTATGGTTGTGTTTTCAAGGATGATGATTAATGTTTGAAATGAATACTTTTCACACTGTAACTTCTCTCTGATCTTTATCTTTTTTTTTTCTAGTATCATGCTTGTGCGGTGGAAATAATGTACACTATATATGTATTGTATATGTGCAGGCTTTTTTCTTTTGTACTCTGTGCCTCGCCACTGCTCTTATAGATTCCTGAATAAGACCAGGCGGCTCTGGAGTACATCCTAAGTGCTGAAGCATGAAGAAGAAGCAGGTCAGCTAATGTAGTTAATGTAGACCGGCACTAAACTTTATTGTCCCTCACCGACGAGCAGCAAAGCCTTCAGGGCAGAATGAGGAGACGGGCAACTGGGAAAATATAGTGTGTTTACAGCAGTGAACTGGGAAACGCATCCAACCAGAGACACACAGTCTTCAGTTTAACCTCTCACCAGGAAATTTAGAAAAGATTTCTTACAGAAGAAAACTGACCAAAGCAGCAATGAAAAGTTTCATTCAAAGCGTTTATGTATCAGACGTTAGAAAGGTTTCTGTTGAGTTTTATATTAATGATGCATAAACATGTCATCAGTGTTTACATGTTGTTAAAGGTTAAGTATATATGTTTAAATATGTATAAGGATGCAATATGTTTTTATTGTTTTTAGTTGGTTTGTAACAGTGAAGTCGGTCCCTGGCAGCTCCTCACCAATCATAAACCAGAAAGTGTAGTTATTATGTTAATGTCAATGGCAACAATTAAAACTTTCCAGTATTTCAGGGGAAATAAAAAACCTCATCACCCTTTGCTAATGAAAGAGAACGAGGGGCCGTACCAATTCATCTCATTTGCACTGTTTTGCCAAGACGTAGGGGACGGGGATGAAAGGCTGAGGTTAATCATGAAAAGAGATGAATATACTCAATCACGTTAACCAGCAGCCTGCCGGAGAGAGGTGGAGGGGAGGGAGAAACAGAACTGGAGAGGGGAAGACAGGGATTTGAGAGAAGGGAGAGATTTAAAAACAGCATAAGAGTGAGTGAGATGTGATGGGAAGGAGAGAACAGACTGGAAGGAAGAAAAAAAAGAGAGGCATCTGTTAGCTATTAGAGCACGACTTTTACTTTATCACTTCATCAGGTGAGGGTACAAGTGCACACAAATATGCATGTAATCACAAAAACTCATTTTGTGCTGCTTTAAACGGTATATCCCTGGCTGCAGTGACTGCTCCTGCTTTAACATTGATCAGTGACCTGGTTCCGTCCATCTCTCATCTTATTCTCATTTTCTGAAGAGATGAGAGTTCTGCTAAATTTAAAATAGCCATAGTGATGTTGGCCCCTCTGGACTGGAACGACTGAACTCCATAACTCTGTGTTAATTTATTTCTGTGCTACTTTCTACGATGACCAGGCCCTCAGGAGGATCCTGTTCTGTCGCTGTGCTTAAATGACACATCAGTGAACACAGTAATGAACTTGTTAGCTTGGGCTCTTAAATATAATTGTCTTTTGCGTTTTGTTTGTGTTTGCATGCAGAAATGCTTGGGGAAGTGTAGTTTTGGTTCATTGTACTCACTTTTCCTTGACCGTCCTGTGTGGTTTGTCTGTCATGTGGTTTGGATTGTGTCCCTTCCTAGTTCCTGGAATTGATGAAAGCCACACAATTGGACAGAAAATCTAAAGAGGGAGGGGGATCAGAACTCAGACTCAGATCTCTGCGAGTCAGTGTGAGAGAACCACATCACCACCACTTTGAGGAACCACATCAGTGTGGTCAAAAACATTTCACATCTCAAACACATCACTGATTTTGTGGAGTTGTTGATCTGTTCTTGACAAAAAAATGATGTTTGGTTTTGCTTGATATTACTAAGCACCTTTGTGTTTACACTGCCTCAAACCACATGCAGAGTTTGTTGGTTTACATATCGTTCAAACAAGCTGAGAAGAATCAGAATCCTGGTTTATTACTGTATTAAATAACAGTATATTGAAATGTTTTCACCACAAAAACGAAGAGAGCGAAGAAGCTGGACACAGCAGATTATCCACACATAAGTAAAGTGAATCAGTTCCATCTGAAACAGATTGAGTCGGCACAAATGACTGAATGTATATAGTGTGATCACAGCGAAACAGTTTCTGTCTTGCATGTGAAATCAGGAGTTCATGACAGATGCCCTGAAGCCTCCTGAAGAATATTTGTCTGGGTTTTAGGTTAAGGAAGGTGAACGGGAATATTGTGGGAGTGGATAAAACACAGTAGGGTGGAGGGTGTATCTGAATATATAAAGTCTAGTGTACATCTCATTGTCAGACTTTTTTTCAATGAAAGCAGAATCTGAGTTGCTGCAATAAAACTGAGCCTGGGTAGAAGAAACTGTACATGATGACAGATAGAGAACAGGAGATACTTTTGATCTCGTGACAGAGGGTAGACACTGGAGAACATGAAAGGCCAGTCTGTTCATAGATCATCTGGAAAACTGAGTGATTCCTAACATGATTTTCATAGCGAACTCTTGCCGCACCAGGCACTAATCCCATGTCTAACACGAATGGAACTCAGTAGAGTGCATACCTCCCCCACGGCCAAACAATCCTACACATCTGTCAGGCGCCTATAAAAGGAAAACGGAAGTAAATGATTTGTCATAAGCATCTCATAGCACCAGATCCAGATTACTGTTAGAATCTGCACCAGATTGTACTAAGTCATAGATCTCAACATCATAAATATCTCCAAACATTAGTTCCTGCGAAACTGAAGAAACGTTGAAACATCAGAGGGAAAAGCGAGGTGAACAGTGTTGTTCTGTGTCTGTGTCTAATGAAAAAAGTAGTTTGCATTAGTGTGCATCTGTTTCAGGGTGTGAATCAGTGATGCATAGGTTTACGTTCTCTGAACAGACTGACGATGAGTCAGATTATTCTAAATGTCAATTCTTCCCTTTGGCATTTTGGACAACAAACCAAGTCTGTGCGGTTACGAGTATTTCATTCTGTGAGACACATGAAAATGTACATCTGTCACAGAAAGAGAAAATATACAAGCTAATGCATACGTACACTTTGTCTAAAAAAGACTGACCGCGAGTCATGATGCTTTTCCTAAACGTCAGTTCTAACCCATGGTATTTAAAACACCAAACCAGCTTTCCCATAGTGCTGTTCTCCACTGAACCATGTCACTTTGAGACAATGTATGTGACCTGTTTTTCGAAAACGTCAACGAGGCCTCACCAACATCTGTGGGCGACTTTTATCCAGGCTCACCACAGTCTGTCTGGTTACGTTTAGCATTAAGGCCAAAGCCATTTTACCCCAGTCACGCTGTGCTGTGTGGGCTGAGGCCGGCTCGCACATGAGACGGTCACACACGTGGAAGTATATGTCCACATAGGCAGAGCGGAGACGGCATACACAGCGAGGCAGTCATAGAAATAACGATGAAAGGTTCCTGTAACGTTTTTATCATGTGGGTAACGACAGCGTGTTCTCAGGTGAAACACAAACTAATTTCTTACAAAGAAAATGAGAGAAGTAATAATGGTAAATGAACACAACATCTGACATTTCATAACAGCACGGAGGGAATGGAAAGATTTGATTTTGTCCTTTTTAAACTTGACCTTGGTCGCTCGAGTCGCTTGTTCTGGTGAAATATTAGCCATGTGACCCACACTGAGATGTGTTGTCGCTTACAGCACGATGTCTCGTCAAACAATGAGAGCAAGATAAAAGCAGGGACAGAGCTGAGTGCTTGTGACTCACTGGTAGTAACTGAATTTTCTAGGTTTTTGCCTTTTAAGGGTTTTATTCCTTTAAGAACTTGATGGTTGGTTGATAATGTTCATGATTAGAGCCAATGCCATGTTCCACTTTGTCTTTGAAGCTCTGGGTTTTGGTTTAATTGTCAGAGAGAGCAGAAAATTTGTTGTACACAGTTAAAGGGATAGCTGGTGGTTGTGAGTAATGACTTTCCTAATCCTCCGTCTACCTTTGAACCTTTACATTCTTTCCTCGTTAACCCCCCCACTCTCGCCTCTCGGCAGGGGGACCACACGTGGGCGACCATGTTGGGTCAGAGTGTGCGGTTGCAGCCGGTGCCCATCCAGAGCCTGTCGGAGCTGGAGCGAGCCAGGTTACAGGAAGTCGCCTTATATCACCTGGAGGAGCGGGACCTGGACTTCAAGATGAGCATCCCAAGAGGTATGAGAATGACATCAGTGGTGTTTCTAAAGGATAAGCTGTTTTTTCTGACCATTCAAATCCTGGGTGTCAGAACATGCAACCAAGATTGTCAGTGACTTTAATTCAGTGTGAATTTACTCTTAAAACTTTTGAGAGTCTTTGAAAAATTCTTGGTCTTAGTTCAAAGTATACACAATCTGTAGAAAACGGGTGGAAACACTGAAAAAAATGCTACCATGCCTTCAAAGGTCATGGGGTCAAGACCTTTGAAGGCAAATACCCACGTATAATGTTGTGTCTCTTGATCAATGTGACTTTCAGTGGTTTGTCTTGGTTGTGAAGCGATGACATGGTCAACCTGGCGCCAGTTGAGAAGATTTGATTGGGTGAGCCCACTCCCTTACAAACTTAGGTTGAACTGCCCTCGAGCGAGGTCTCCATCACGGTCTGTAAGTGAATCTGAGGAATGAGTGTGAAGCAGGAAGACACTGGGGATAAGCCTGTGTGCTCAGTCAAAGAAAACATTCTGTACAAGTGTAAACTTTCCAAGTTGTCAGTTATGATAAGAAAAGGGCTGAAAAGGATGCTGCGTGATTGGTTTGTTCATCCACACGTCTCGCTCGATATCTCAGATTCTACAGACGGATCCCTGAGTTCAGTTCAGTGTTGACCATTTTTCATCTTGGTGAGGTTCAAGATGTCACCCTAAAAATATGGGGCTAGTTTACCGGATATAAACCAGATAAAATTATTAGGAAAGAATATTTTGCAACTGAGCGCAAATGAAGGTCATTTTAAGCTGATTACACACATGACCAGTGTGTTTCAGCTCCCCCTCCTCCTTTCAGGTGATCTTGGCTGTCTTTGCCTGTTATGGACACAAAAATAATCTCATGGGGAAAATTGTGCACATGCAAGTTTTTTTTTTTCTCTCTCCAGCTAAATACCATTAAAGGAACAACAATGCTGATGGAAGCTAAGTACTTTCCCCACAGAAAAAAAAGCTAAATGGGCATCCAGCCTCAAAATCTGATCTCAAATCTCAAATGAACTGGCATTTTACCAAATTCCATTATTCATTCTGACATCATCTTTATGTCTTAAGTCATTTTCTTTCTTTTTTCTGCTAAGAACAGTTCACTTTACATTCATTAATAAGCACTGTTGTTTCTGTAAGATGACACACATCATCTGTGCTTGTTTTTTCTTTTTGCAAAGCTCTGCTTGGTTGGTCGCTCTTCCAGCCAGGAAACAACTTGTTGAGCACCACAGCAGATCTGTCAGATCCTAAAATGCAAGTAGACGAGTCAGTGGCCTCATCTTTGGTCATTTTAGATTAATACACAATTGCTTCAGGATTTGTCCCGATTCCTGTCTCAGTGCCAGGCAGCACTTGGCATCGTATTGTGAGAAACTTGAATCCTAAATTTCACCACGCCAGAAAGTAATGAGGGCCGTCGTGGATGTCTGCCACGTTTAGTGAAAGGTAGACTTTCTTTATCTTGCAAATCAAGTGTTATGATACAATCAGTGTTTATGTGATGTGATGTGTTCACATGGACAGGGTGCATGTACAGGTTTCTTTGCTTCTAGGGGCAGAGCTAGTTTTCTGCCCCTAACAGCAGAATGACGAGCTACATCAGTGTGTTTTTGATTAATCTCAAACAACAGTGGGAAATACCTCCAAACTTTTCCTCTGCTTATGTTTACTTGCACAGCCATCCCTCTTCTTGCCTTTGGACAACTTCCCACTTTGAAAAATTGTTTATGTGCAATCTCCTTATCTACGTGAACTCCGAAGTACTGAATCCAGCCAATAAAGTGAGATCGAGCGTAAATCTTTCAAACACCTCGCGGGCTGCAGACTGGGAGGTTTTCTCTCGTGTTTATTGGAGCTGGAGGGATCACAGAGGTCAGGGGGATCACAGAGTGTTGAGGCTGATGCTAAGAAACAAACACAGCTGATTGTAGAAGTGGTATGTGAGTGTGTTTGTATGTGTGTGGAGGATCTGTCCGTAGCCTTTCTCTTATGAGACCAGTTGGTATGTGAGCTACTTTTCTCAAACTCAACTACTCTCTCCCATAAAGTTCTCTCTCAGGGGAATTAACCCTGGACCTGCTCTGCTTTCACCATGTTGCTTATTCGGGCCCAGTTTACAAACGGTCACTAAAAGCAGTGAAGCTCGATTTTACCACATCAGCATTCGGGGGTTTCGATTTTAAAGGCACTCTGGGGAGTTTTCTTGTAAACGAAACTTCTGTTTGCATTGACAAAACATAAGGCACACATCAAAATGATCCTGTAATATAGACATGAAAATATGTTTCCATTCTACAGAACAACATACATCCTGTGGGACTCCACTCGTCCCTGCTCTCAGCACCTTTGGGAAATCTTTTCCCTCATTTTTAATCTTTAGAGATAAAGCCTTTTTCTCTCCAGGTCAGGGTTTGATTCAGCACTCAGATTCATGGGAAAATAAGTAAATCACTTCCTGTTTACTGTGCTGTGATTCCACCTGTTCAGGTGTTTTCAGGAGCCTGGTTTTAAATGGATTTCCATGGAAGAGTCAAGCAGTTAGTCAGGATCTCTGCTGATTTCTGTATCACGTCTTACTCTACATAACGTTTGCTCTGAATCATGGATTACACAAAAATCATGGACTAAAACTTCTCACCACCACATCATAGACTCCCCAAATATTCCAAATGGACCAATCTGGTTTGTGTTGCATGCCATGTGTTCTCTAATGGGAAAAAGACCAGGCCTTGAATTTGTTTTTTTTTTTGTAAACCACCAATATCACTGACCAGAAGAATGGCTTCAGCCCACGTAAAGCCGGTCAGACAGGGAGGATGTGGAGCTTGTAAACAAAACAAACACTCATACTCTCTTTATTTCTATTAGAGGTGAAGTTGTTGGTGATGGGAGCAGATGTGGAGGCAGATAATTGTGGTCAGGAGAGTTTTTATTTCTTTTTTTCCAAACAAAAGAAACAAGTGAGTGAACTAACGGTTCCTCCGACACAAATACACCATAAAGTACACAAGGAATACTGGTACATGAAGGGAATGTTGTACTTTATTCTGAAGGTCAAACCCCAAGCAGCTGTATATTTAGGCAACTTCTTACACCCTACAACTTCCCTAAAGGTTCCTGCTTTAACTCCAAAGAGGATGAACCAGGAACAACCAAAGTAAAGGTGACTGCTGCAGTAAACATATTTATTTTCATGAGTTCTTTTTAATTATACCTCAGACATTAGTTCAGGAACAAACAGTTGCTTCTGTCTGGCTCGCACACAAAGTGCTCTGTAAGTAAGTGTGGGAATATTCCTCCCCGGTTTCTCCCCTGGGGTGAAATCTCCCCAGTCCACCCGGCCTGTCTTGGTCTCAGCATCACCTCCCGCCGCTCTCCCTCCCTTCGTTTTGGGTTTCTGCTGCTTTGTCTCCACTGGGTTTCTTCTTCTCCATTTTCTGTTTCTTTGACTTTTCCCATTGCTCCTCTTATTTTACCTCCATCGCAAAAATATTTCTTTACCATCTTTCAGTCTCTCTTCCTCTTCATCTCCTCCTTTCTCTTCTTGCTCACTTCCCTCCTTTTTCTCTCTTTGCCTCTCACTGCTTCCTCTGAAAGAGGAATCAGTGCCATAAAACCTGTCCAGTTTCGTCTTTACATCTATGTACATGCATGGTCCCATGTGCTGGCAGTTGAGTGTGCGTGTGCATGAGCGTGTGTTTGTTAGTCTTGCTGGCAGAGTTTGGTGAATTCTTTGTGAAATGTGTCAGTCGTCGTGAGACAGATTTGCTCTTATTTGGTTCGGTCGGGAGTTCATTCTCATGCCCCGTTCTCTGAGTCGCTGCTCTACAGGGACGGCCTCGCTCTCTCCTAACTCTGATTTTCTCTCTGTCTTCATGTTTTTCTCACTTTGTCTGTTTTCCTTTCCACTTGTTCCTTCTCCTTCTCTTCCCTTTTCAAGTCTTCATTCTATGTCATTATAAATTGGATATGCTTTGGACTGTTGACTGGACAAAGCAGAGAGTTACACACGAACCACAAGATCAGAATTAAACAAACTATGACTGTGAAATCAACGAATGAGAATGTCATGAGTCACCACCAATATGTCCATCACATGGTTTAACGTTGGACTTTAACACTGAACACTTTAACCCATTTGAAACTGACTGTATTTTACCTATGACCATGATCGTTTAACTGTGTGTTCATCAGTGTCACCATGACAACAAACATCCTCCATCCTTAACGGAGAACTCACCTCAGCCCAAACCATGCCTAAACCCATCTAAACTGTCAGGTGATTAAAGGGTTAGTCATTTATTTCCCAACAGTGATTTTTAATAGTTTATCTTTGGCTTATCTCTTGGCTGCTGTTAGGGCACTAGTTCAGGAAATACTCCGATGGCTTGTATCTGAGGGTAGGAACAAACGACGTACGGCGTGCGGTCGTTTAGGATGGAGGTCTTTTCAGCTGGAGGAATTCAATCAGTGATGCATTTGTTTTTAAATAGCACACGGAGAGAGCTGGATTCAGGTGACTGGTTGCCAGATTTGTTAAATTTATCAGTCAGTGATTTTAACTGAAACTTTTTTCCAACAACAAATAATGATGCCGAAAATATCTGAGTCTATTATACTTGGAAGCCCCGGTCTGTTTTTCCTTTCTGTATTTGTCTTGGTCTGGCATCTTACTTCTCTGTGAATGTGCATTATGAAATCATACACTGAGATCACACATGTGTGCAGACACACACACACACTCGTCTGAAGGAGATCAGCCTTAGCTGGAGGTGGCGTGTGTGTGGTGGGAGGGGCCGAGTGCTTTGGAAATAAACTTTAATTTCCTGCAGTCATGGGAATATGACCCCTTTATCCTGACGGCACACACACGAGCACAGAGACTTTTTCCTTCTCCTTTCCTCTGCTTTTTTAAATTAAAAAAAAAAAAAAACATTTTGCTGATTTTTCCCTTTGATTAAGGGCAAAAAATAGAGAAGGATTTCCAACTTTAGTCAAATCACAAATATTTCATAAGGCACAATTTGCGATGTACGAAACTCCACACAATCCTTAATAGGGAAAAGATCCAACCTTGAGTTAGTGATTTCAAACAGCAGCTTTACTAACCCAAACAATGGCTGCTTCTACATAAACCCGGCGAGAGGAGGAGGATGTTGAACTCGTAAAAGAGAAGACCCAAGTCGAAACAAGCTGTAAAAACAGACACACGCAGAGACGCTGCAACAAATGCCCTCTCACAGGGCACTACATCCACCACCAGCACGTAGGCATGGATTTACTGCAGCTTCACTGTTGTTCCAGTGGTCCGCAGGAATTTAGAAAAACAAACAATAAGGAGGCAGAAATGCACGAGATGTCAGCAGTGCTTATTTTTTTTAACAGTCCAAGTGAAATTAAATTGAATTATTATAGTTCAGCATACAAATTCTTCTGCTTTGTAAATTACAAAAACTTAGTAACATGATAAGAGCCATAATGCTTAATGCCTCTCTCTTCCTACATGCGTAGACTCTGTGGCAGCCATTTAAAAAAAAAAACATCAATGACAACTAACATGTAATATGTGTGAAATAATTTGAGAGAATCCGACACAGTCTAATCCTAAACTACACTGAAGAATTAACGCTGTTCAACTGCCTGACTTGAGCAACAAGCTAACGTTACGATAAGCTTCACCTCCTGTGTAGACAGTTCTACCGTTATCCGGCGAGCTTTATTTCTTTCTTTCAGCACTGAAAAATGTTTTTTAAGGCTAGAAGGGATGATTTCAGCTGCATTCAGTATTTAAAGGTTGAGCTTTCCTTTAGTGTTATGCCTTTTTGTGCTTTCTCTGGATTTTTCTCATAGACATACATTACATGCACAAATAAACACACACACACACACGTCGGGAGCAGTACAGACATTAAGCAAAGGGGCCATTCAAACAAGGTCTCGTCTATTGAAACGTTCCACTCTATTATAAGAACTGAGGAAGAGGTACAAGCACTCAGGAGCCAAAGATAATAACTGACAGAGAGAGGAACGGGAAAAAGGTCGTAATGAACGTCGTCTGAATTAGCTGTGTGTGTGTGTGTGTGTGTGTGTGTGTGTGTGTGTGTGTGTGTGTGTGTGTGTGTGTGTGTGTGTGTGTGTGACACAGGCACCTTAACAAACAATACACATGGAAGCACACATAGATCCAGTCTGTACACACGCTTACGTAACAAAATAAAAGAAAGCGACATCAGAAACCAAACAGTGCAGTGTTCATTGTTCAGACGTGCACATACTTGAGAGCCACTGACCATTTTATTGATGGTGACTTTTTCTTTTTCCTCACAGAAATACGCAAACGGAGGAAATCTCTGCGCAGGAAGTTTGACTCCTTTTCAAAGGAAAAGAAAGAGCGAGGTGAGTTCAACACGTAAACGCAGACATGTGGTTAAAGACAAACACCATCAGTGGCCACAGTTTTTGTCTCCTCGGATAATCTGTGAACATGTCTGTGTGTTTTCCTAAGAATCCCCTGCACGACCCGAAACCCACTCGCTCAGTGTTTGCTACACTAAATATCATCTAATACAAAGTCCCTTCTGTCCATTGAAACAGCTTCACCACCACTGACGTCCAGTGGCTTTTCCCACTAATGGTCCCACATACTTGAAATACTGTGTTTATAAAAGCACAAGAGGCTCAGGCCTGTGCACTGACTCATGCAGGGTTCACTCAGTCGAGCTTGTGTTTCATTGTCTTTGCTTCTTTCCTGCGTGGTTATAACATAAACTGAATAATGAAAGAACACAAACGCCCTCTCCAGGCTCTTTGACAGTCACGCTGTGTCACCATATGAATGCAAAAACAAGTCCTTAGGTAGAGTTCGTCTACGGGAACATGACGCTGCCATTACTGGAAGAAAGCAGCTGATAGTAATATTTTATTAACAACAGTGACGTTGTTCAAAGTGACTCTTGAATCATTTTTATCAGAGAAAGTGTTTTAATCTGGTGACTGATTAAAGTACTTTGTATAATCCGTCTCTGACATGAATCGCAGTGATACCAACAAACTTTGGTTACCAACCAAATAAGGTGGGCAAACGCCTCAGAGGCCCCATGGTCTCTTGGGTTCAGTGTTTTTGGGGGGAACCCAAGACACAATCCTAACTAAAGCCTTTTTTTTGGGCAAAACTGCCAAACTTTTCCTGTAGTTTCCTATTTTGACATCAATTTGGACTCAAGAGAATCGTTATGGCCATTTTTCACTTTTTAAAAACATTTTAAAGACAAAAAGATTAATGGATTAGTCAAGAAAACAGTAATCAACAGAAAATCATCAGATTAACTAATGGAAATTAAATCAGCCTTAATATATTCTCCTAAATAAATGGGACTTTCTTTCTCTTTCTCTCTCTCTCTCTCTCTCAGTTGCCTCTGTTTCTGCCCTCTCTTTATATTTCATCTCCCTCCTTTGCTTTCTTTACCTTCCCCCTTCTTCTTCTTCTTTGTCTCTCTCTGTAAGCCCCGTGGCCAATCATCTGCCAATGTGACCCCAACCCCTCATAAAGAGATGTTCTCTGTTCTCAGGTGATTATCACAGCGAGCCAAGATACGAGCCAAAACACACAACACACACACTCGCACACACATTCCCAGGATGTCTGTGCAGGTCTGTAAATCCTGCCTCCAGCCTCTTACACACGGGGACTTAGCTAATCAAAACACAGAACATTGGGACCTGGCAGCACTCCTGCTGGCTCTGCTCCTCCACTACTGGAAGCATGACTGTGTGGCGTTCAGGGGTCGGCAGGTAGCAGATTACATGTAGCTGGATTACTCTCACATCTCAAAAATGATGTGGTGTCCCCTCAGAGGTATTGATGGTGTTGCATACACACTAAAGGTGTCAGTAGTTGTGTAAATGATTCAAACATTAGCTTTGTCAGAGAAGTTTTGAAGCCTGTCTGAGTTACTTGAGCTTCATATAATCTGCTCCTGTTTTTGCATTTGTTGACAGGGGTTTACACAGAGGACAGACTGTGTTAACTAACCACTGTTTTTTTCTTTTGTTTTCTTTTTTAATTCTCTAAGCCCCAGAGGACCAATATTATCATCCAGCTGCTGTGAGTGCTGAGCAGCATCTAAATATATCTCCTTCAGTCTTCCAGTAACAGACAATGACCTGAGGTACAGAAAAACTAAAGGAGGGACGCAGTGAAATTCCTGAACAACACATGCAGCTGTCTTCCGGTCTGACCTCTTGCATTTGTCTCGTCGTTAACTCAGGACATGTATGTGTAACATGCCGCTTCAGAGACAGGATTTTAGAAATATTGAAGTCACCAGTCCAAAGTGCCCTAAGCTGCAAAACCTCTACTGAGCCCCAAGTGTGACAAAAGGCAATAAAAGATTATCAGAATCAGAGGAGTTAAGTTGTATTTGTCAAAATATGAAAAGAGGACTAACAAAAAGTGCTGACGCATAATTCAGCCTTCGGATAACTGTAGGAGTAAAGACTCAGATCTCTCAGATGTTTGTGATGTCCTGATTCTGAGAAGCGTTTTCCAGCACTTCCAATCTGTCACAGTCAGCCATTAAACCCTCAGCTATTTAAACAAGCACACACCTCCAGCTGACACTGTCATTGTTGGCATTTGATGCCCACAAACGTGGCCAAATGTCAGGAGGCAGCAGAATGGAGGACTGGTCAGCTCGGCTGTTCCTGTAGTCACCATACTTACACCATACTGAAACAATTACAACACAAAACAAATCTTTATCCTAATAGTTGCCAGACAATAACATCTAGATCGGCATGCATGCCAAATGTGTTGAGTCTGTACTGCACTGCAGAGACTGTTCCACGACCCCCAGGAACCATTTTAAGAACCTGTGTTTTCCAAATTACAGAGAGGAACACAACGTTGTATCCGTCATCTTTATTTAATGCAGGTACAGACAAAAGCAGAAATAAATGACCACAAAACACTCAGCAGCTTGGACTGCTGCTCCTTTGCAGAGCACAACACCACTATTGTTTTGTTTTCATTAACTTGACTAATTAGTCTAATCTTCAGATGCAGTTCAAACACAAACAGGATGTAAAGATCCTGATTTAATGCGGCTTTGTACCTGGAACTATTCGTTCAAGAAAGGGGCATAAAATAGTAAATGACCATTTTTTCAATATATCATTCTCTACCAGACTTTCAGGATGTTTACAAACCGTTATGCTTTTCTAAATCTACTTCGCCAAAAGCCAAGTGAAATGCTGTTAAGTGAATTGTGAGCTGTTATTTAAACGCAGCATGTGTAGCTTCACGGTCTTTTCTTCACATTAGCTTGACCGCAGGCTTCACTTGTAGCCTTCCTTCAAGCCAGTGACTCTTGAACTTATACCTGCCGCTGTAAGTTAAAGCTAGCTGGTACCTGGCCAGCATGGCACCTGTTAAGGAGCTTATCTGTGAGCCTGGCAGCTGATGGAGGCACACGTGGATGAGGGTCGGTCCGATCAGCCACAAATCAACTAACAGAAATGATGAAATGGTTGGAGAACAAAAGTATTGGGACAGACAGTTTGCTCGTTCTGCCTGACAGATGTTTTATAAGTAAATCCAAATCTTAAACTGAGATTTGGTGCTGAAATCCCACTTTACTATTTAAGGGAATGTTTTTTTTCTTCCGAGTTTATGTTATCATTCCTCTGAATTAAAAGAACATTATTTACCAGCTTTTTATGGATGTGGGGATTCAGTGACACCAGATTCACAACAGGGAGATTTCATTAAGTCAAGTCGTCCAATTATCCAAATGATTTTGGTCGTGAAAAAAGTCCAGATGTTCAGGACTGTCTGTGACTTTCTGTCCAGTAATTTTGTTCTGAAAAGCAGTACATAATTAAAATTGACATTTGCAGCATGTGTACACTTAAAAATCAGTTTTCATTAAAATAAACTGAATTTTTATTTAAGAATATTGAATTTTACTGTAGAATGATACCATGACAGTGTTTTCATCCCATGAATGGTACATTCATGTTGCTTTGTAAGCGCTGAATATACTCCTCACACAGCCTGAGAGTTATTTCAAGATGAGCTAATCCCGTATATTTAAGGCTTTGCAGGGCATCCTGCCAGTCTGCCACGGCTGTCTGACCTGCTTCGGCCTCCTCTCACCAGGTGTGACTGTGCACGTGTGTGTGTGTGTGTGTGTGTGTGTGTGTGTGTGTGTGTGTGTGTGTGTGTGTGTGTGTGTGTGTGTG
>JBBMJY010000016.1:1568170-1614330 GCA_037833715.1 Toxotes lorentzi | reverse complement strand
GTGTGTGTGTGTGTGTGTGTGTGTGTGTGTGTGTGTGTGTGTGTGTGTGTGTGTGTGTGTGTGTGTGTGTGTTGGTCCTCCATGTGTTTTCATTCAAACAATCGTGCGTGTTCAGGATTCTTTGAATGTGAGCGTGTAAGTATAGATGCAGGCTGATTAATCTGCAGAGAGTTTCTTGTTTCATGCCTGTGAGTGACACATGCAGAGTAAGCTCTAGCCTTTTATAACGTACGGATTTTAACGAGTATTTTAGGTGTAGAGTCACTTTATATTCAGGTTTGGCAAGATGTGTCCGTCATTGGAGTTTGTCCTTCAACTGGACGATCAGGGTTCAAGACTGCAAAGATCCTCATCCATCAAAATCTCTTTCTTTTAGCAAGTTCCACGATGAGGATCTACAAAACAATAAAATCACCATCATGTTGTGTACATCATGAAAACAAGTACAAGTATGAAAACAAGTAAACAAGTGGTTTTGCAGAATTGTCCAATATCCAGACCTATGAGACTGCAGTCAGGAGTGTGTACACCTTTGCAGGTAAATTTCTTTGTGCCATTATATCAGTTCTCTTAGTTTGCATTGTTGCTTTGTCACTGTTTAATCCAAGCCGTTGTTTTTGTTGTTGTTTTTGTTGTTGTTGTTAATACCCTTAATTCACCTCTCTAATTGGATTTTTACTGAGCGGTGTGCCACATCAGAGTGCGTGTTGTGGTCATGTGATGCAGCAGAGCGAAGGATTTGCAGTTTTCGCCGAGCTGCTGATCATGAAATTCTTGAGATGACAGCGACCCCGCTCATGTTTCATGCGTTCACCTGCAGCCCGTATCACTGATGTTGCAGTAAGCCTGTATCAGTCTGAGTGTGATGTCTGGTTTGTGGCTGTGGCTGCTCTAACAGGATTTCCTGTTAATCCCTCTCTTACCTGCTCTCTCCATCCATTCTGTCTATTCTTATACCGCTCGTCTACTTGAACCTTTAATCTCTGTGCAACTGCTGCGTTCACAAGTTAACGCACATTCATTTCATCATCAAATACAGACAGACAGCAATCAATCAGATTTCTCAGTCATTGTTTGTCCACCACTTTAGGCTCAGCTCCCCTTTCATTCTCCACTTATATCACTAATCTCACCACTCCATTTATCCTGATACTGTGCTTTATACTAGTTGGTTGAACACAAATGATTATTGTGACTTATTTTTACATTATTTATAATAAATAAATTTTGTGTTTGTAATTCCACTTCATCCATGACTTCTCAGTGGACAAAAAGAGTCTCGCCCTGAAGATGGAAGTGGAATCATCTTCCTGTTTGGAGTTCAGATGCTATCAGCTGACAGGAATGTGTTCTGCAAATAAAACGAGAGTCTCCCAGGGCTTCAGTTCTGCTGCTGCCGCTGATTTACAGCATCAGTCTGGCCAGAAAGAAATGAATTTGTTTACAAAAAGTGTTTTTATTGGAAAAGTGCTCGTTCTGATAAGTGCTATTTCAAAATTTTGACAATTTTTCAAAACATTTAAGAATTATGAAAACTTTGCTCGGATCTTAAGTGTCCACATGAAGATTTAGTTAAGTGAGGAAAGGTGGAAAAGTCCATATTTTCCATGAGAAATGTGATATTGGACACATTTAGATAATATTTAACACTTAAAACAGACTTTAGATACATAACACTGACACCATTTCCATCCATGTCTTCATTTGTCTTCCCTTTTATTTGGGTGTTGCAGCCAGTTTAAGCACAGACCTGCTTCTAAGTAGTTCGGGATGTATACCTGTATGGTCTTATGTCCTGTGGCTGTGAACTGCAAAGAAAATTATACATATTTCTCATTAAATAGATGTGGATGTGGATCTGAACAGAGCGCCATGCACAGAGAAATTCAAACACCATATAAGTGTGTTTTTCCCTGTATGAATCATCCTTTGAGGGATTTTCAGTCTCTCCACCATATCAGGGAAAAGTTTGCAATGATGACTCTCGGGACTGTCACATTAAGCCAGATTGATTAGAACTCGCTTCTCCAGATTTCTGCTCGTTTACTGACATAAGACAGCTCTGTTAAGTCCTTTGGTGTTGGAATCAAACTTCTCTGAAACCTTGATATCTTTCTGTAAAACAAGAAAACATTAAATACCTTGTCTCCTCTTTCCTCCTGTTCCATCCCCTCCTCCCTCAGAATCAGCTCCCAAGGCGTTTGGCATCCCCATCTCCCAGGTCATCGCCAACGACCGGGCCTACAAGCGGCGGCAGGATGCCCTGAAGGAGAGCAGGCGTGATTGTCTGGACCTGGAGGCCAGCATCCTGCGCTTCCGGGCCGAGAAGCGGCAGTTCTTCAACGGGAACAAGCCACTGGTCAGCTCCTCGTCGATCACAGGCGGGGGTCCCGGATCGCCTTCCGCAAACTCGGTGGCACCGGCGCCAATTTTTGACACCCAGAACAAACCACTGTCCCCCACGTTTCTGGATAACACCGGCCGAGGACAGAGGAGGGTGAGACAGCTGTCTGACTGAATACACACACACACACACACACACACACACACACATTTTTAAAATTTACATACATAAAGTTTATATAAGTGACATTTTCTGACTCTGGTGTGTGTTATTAGTGTAATATAAGATGACAATAGTGTGTGTGTGTGTGTGTGTGTGTGTGTGTGTGTGTGTGTGTGTGTGTGTCTGTGTCTGTGGGGGGGTTGTCCTGTAATGAAGGCCTCCGCAGTGCTGCTAATCTCTGACTGCATCTCCAGCTGTAAACATTTTCACAACCAATTCTTCTATTTGTTTCCACAGTCGTGTGTTTGTACGAAAAATGCTGTGTTGCTGCTGCGTTGTTGTGTGTGTGTTTGCTTTTCTGTGTGTTCTGTCTCCGCTTGAGGCCAACACACCCTGCAATTCTCTCCGCACTGATCTGGAAACAGCTGTTACGTTAAGCCTGTGATGAGTATCATTACAGCCACAGAGCGTGGTAATCGAACCTGAACCAGCCATCAAGTACAGCTCATAAGAGTCAGTCCCTGAAGTTAAACACTGCACACACAGTCCTGCCTGAGCATGAAAAACTGCTTTTTACCTGGTGAGATTGTTTATGTTGATGCATGTTCCCCCACAGATGGTCACTAACTGGTGGTAGAGGAGGACCGGTGGGTGAGAAGATGGTGAGAAAGGAGAGGGAAAGACGGAGTTTTCCCATCCGTCTCGAGCTAAATGGGTCTCTGACTCACCGTCTTACAGCTGTCAGCAGCTCACCGTTTACATATCTGACAACACACACACACACACACACACACACACTTGGCTGGAGATATTCAGCTGATGGATGATGCTGCAGCAGCTTGGTGGCGTTGTCGCTGCGTCGTGTCTCGTGTGGTGACAGATAACGTACACAGTCGGAGTAAAAGTTGAAATGAATGGCTGGAACATGATGAATAGTGGATGAGGAGAAGGTTGAGGGGAGTATATACATGATGTTTGTAGTATTGGAATTAACATGCAGCCGCCATGTTGGAGGTTTTAGTCAACTGTTGGTGAGGAAAAGGATTTTAATCATATTTTAATCATATATTTAAACCGTGTAAGGGCTGGTTGCTGTGATATTAAGTTTACAAGTTAAAACTGTGTGTGATACATTTTATTTTGATTGTACCATGTATGTGTATTTATATATTTCAGTGTGTTTACACTGGGCTCAGTCAGATTTCCTAAAACGCTCTGATTCTCAGTTTTAGAGGCACTTTGTCACCATAGACTGTTACACATTTCACACTGAATAAAAATCCTCTCATTGCTGAGCTCCGGTGCTGTTCGTTTGCTGCTGGAAATTCCTCAGACACTTGGCGTTCCTCCAGAAATCATTCGCAGGTCATAGACAAGTTTTTTATCTTTCTGTGGAATTCGTTTTCAGCTCCTCAGATATTTATTGGATGGCAAAGTCAGAATGAGGAATAAAAACTGTCTCCCATGTTCTTCTGGCCTGTTCTCCTGCCATCCATCTCAAAGTGTTCTTTCCATTTTCTGCCGTGGGCGCTCCTCTTTATGTATTTCCTTTCCTTCTCTCAGTCCTGCTGTGTTGATCATCAACTTTAAACGTTTTTTCCAACCCTTTTTTTTGGTCCATGTTTGAAATTGGCTTTGATCTCTGTCCTTGTCCTCATCCATCATCACGGCCTCAGTAAATCCTGCAAATGTTGACACAGGTCAAATAGACATGAGACTGAGACAATTCATTTACTGTATTTTATTCCTTATTGTGTGACTGTGTGCGTGTGGATCATGAAATAAACCAGACACAGTACATTTCGTTGTGTCCGTGCTCCCTCACCTTCCTTCTCCGCTCTGCAGGGGGGTTTGTCGGTGGACTCTATCGCCGACCTTGTCGAGAGTCAGTCTCGTCTGCTGGAGGCGCTGCAGCTCTCCCACCCTGCTGAGCTGGAGCTGAAGAAGTCTCCAGGCGGCGGCTCATCGGAGGGGAGGACACAGACCAAGCTCAGCCTCAACCCCATCTATAGACAGGTGCCCCGAGTGCTGGAGAGATGCTGCAGTCACATCGAGACCTACGGTGAGACACGGGCCTGGTTTCACTTGCACCATGTGGGGTCCCCAAATGAAACAGACCCTTAAAACTAGAAGCTACAGATTCAGAAGATAATGGATTAAATCAACTTCTAAACTTTTTAATGTCCATGTAAATGAACAGAAATGAAACTTGTACTTGATGCTGTTGAGGATTTTGTCTCCCCAGGTCTTCAGACTGTGGGAATTTTCCGAGTTGGAAGCTCTAAGAAGAGAGTGAGACAGGTGAGGACACTTTCTCTTCTGGTCCAGTTTATTTTTTGTCACTTCATCTTAAAAAAATAGTTTTTGACAAAACCTTTTGTTACTGACAAGATTTAGTTTCTCTGTACATTGGAAATAACCAATGAAAACTCTTCCACTGATTCACTGTCCTGTGTTTCCTGTACCATCGAATATAAAAATAATCTCCAAGTGACAAGCTGATGATGTGTGATATCCTGTTTTTGAGAAATCTTATCCATCAGGGAAAAGTGGCCTTTATTTGACCTCAGTGTGGTTTTTTGTGCGTGTTTGGGTTTTCCTATGTGTCTCTTATGTTTTTGTGTGTGCGTGCGCTTCAGCTGCGGGAAGACTTTGACGTGGGGGTGGACGTCCAGCTGGACGAGGAGCACAGCGTCCATGACGTAGCAGCATTGCTCAAAGAGTTTCTGAGGGACATGCCTGATCCTGTGCTGCCCAGAGAGCTCTACCCCGCCTTCCTGCACGCCCATCGTACGCTCACACACACACACACACATCGCGCTTTAACACATATGCTTTATACACAGAATAAAAAATATATACATTTATGTTTTAAAGCTGCGTTCGTTGGTCAATAAATGTGCTGTAAAACCAAAAATAGAGGTGAAGAGAGGCTTGAAAAGCTCATCAGCTCGTCGTCCTCTGTGCCGTCTGTAGTGTTGAGAGGAGCAGACCAGCTTCAGTACCTGCAGCACCTGCTCTACCTGCTGCCTCCCTGTAACTGCGACACTCTGCTGCGCCTCCTCACCTTGTTACACACCGTGCAGAGCTTCGCCCAGGACACCATAGGGACCAACGATGAGGAGGTATGACACTGGGGCATGCTCTGTTTCTTAAGGTCCCGTACCTTTATGGAAGTGCTATATTAAATTGCTGGAATGTCACTTTAAAGGACCAGTTCCATCCCTCCACCTGAATTCTCCTCCCACCTTTTCTTTCTTTCCTTCTTCATCTCCTCTCCTCTTCCAGATCCCTGGTAACAAGATGACGGCTGCGAACCTGGCGGTGATCTTTGGGCCAAACCTGCTGCAGCGGGAAAGTGGAGGAGATGTGAGTCCTCACGCCATGGGGATCGAGGACAGCACGGCGATCATCAGCGTCACTCTGGTGCTCATACAGAACTACAGGAGGCTCTTCATGGTACAGAAACTGTTTAAGAGAAGTTTTCAGTCATGTCATTGTCATTTATCATTTATTATATATTTAAGTGATTTCTGAAATGGTTAGAAAAGGGGCTCAACATACAGATGTGACTTTTATTAAAGGTTCAGTTCACGTAAAACAAAAATAAAAGTCGTTTTTATATTTGGGTTCATGCAGTGAGGTGTTGAGATAAAGACGTATTAGTATCTGAATGTTTGGCTTCCACCCCAATACAGTGGAGTGAATTTGATTTGTGGTGCTCGAGGCATTTTTACTGCAATTTGAGTGAACTGAACCTTTAATGAAACATGTTTATTCCATCCAGGAAAAGCCTAATTTATCCAGCCTTAACGAACCATTTACCCTCAGAGAGGATTTTATATTTGAGTTAATAAACTAAATGTTTGTGTGTGTTTCTGCTTCTGCAGGTATCTGCAGAGGTGCAGCAGGAGGTCCTGATGAGTCTGATCCAGACCGACCCAGACATCATTGACTACCTGCTTCGCAGGAAGCTCAGGTAACCATGACAACCAGCCTGTTGATACAGTCCCATGAGAATCAGATCTTCTGTCTTGTTAAGCTGTGATGAACTGTGGTCCCCGTCTCTCTCAGCAGCTCGGTGGAGAGCAGTAGTGATTCGGGGGGTCGTCGGGACACCGGGGCGTCTCTGGACTCTGTGGGGGCCTCCAGCGGGAGTCTGTCCCCACTCGAGCCCCCCTCGCCTCTCTTCCCACCCGATGGTAGCGGCGGTGAGGGCAGCCTGACCAGCGAGGTCTTCCTCAACGTGCTCAAACTGAACCAGAACAGGAAGCGGCAGGAGACGAGATACGGTGCTTATTTAGTTGGTGTTGCTGTCGGTCACAGAAGGAAAACGTTGTTCATCCAGAGCAAACTAAAGCTTTCAGATTCTGGAGACGCCAGATGGTTGGACAAGTGAAAGCCAAAGCAAAACTACAGATTGTTCTTTACAATCTGTACGCTGCAGAGCATGGGCCGTGCAGCACAGGGGACTGTGCAGGAGCTCTTTGAGTTTGTGTTGGGATGATAAATGCTGCAACAGCACCACCTAGCTTTGTAACATTTTCTTTGTAATATCTGATTTTAAACTAAAGGAACAAATAGTTTAGTTTTAGTTTTCATTTTTTTTTCTAATGTCAAACATCTACACTTTTATATCCTCTGTTCCGCAGCAGTTTAGTGGTTTGCTCAATGGCACTTAAGCACAGTTTAAAAACATACCAGGGTGCAGGTTTGAACACCGTCTGTCTCGTTCTTCCAGGTGATGTCCCTCCAGGTAAATCCATCCGCCACATGCGTCAGTTCCACTCCCACCACAACCTGCTCAGCCTGGCCCAGCCCTCCTCTTCATCTTCCACCTCCAGACTCCATGGCCATGACCCCGACCCCCAGGACCGCAGGGGCCCGCTGGGTTCGGCATTGAGCTTCTCCCTGGGAGGAAGTGGCGGCAGTGGCAGTTGCTCCAGTCTGAGTGGGTCGACCGAGAGCAGCATCTGGGTGAGACAGACGCCACAGGAGGAGAGCAAACCGTCGCCTGCCGCCAACTTCTGGGACTTCTTCACTGGGAAAGGGTCAGGCTCAGAGACAATGGTATGATGAAGGCCGATAAGAGGAGGAACATGAAGGAAAAGAGTGTGTGTGAATGTGTGTAACTTGCTGTCAGAGGTCAGAAATCCCCAGGAAAAATTGGTCAAAGTTCATGTTACGTTTACAGAGACGTCTGTTGATTTAACAAGCAAATTAAGTGTATTTTAAAGTGTATTATAAATCCAAAATTTTCTACTTGAATTTCTGACTCTTCTGTTGCAAATTTTTCTTGTTGGAATTTCCCACTATTCTGGCACCTCTTGAATGCAGCATACGTGTGAATGTGAAGTTTGGGCAAAGAAAGCAGGAAGAAAACAACAAAAGAAGAATGAAATATCAAATAAATACTCAAAAAACTTTTTTGGAAAAAAAAAAAGGTTGGATTGATGTTGAAGATGAAAACTTTTAAGCACAACTTTCTCAGACAGAGACGGACATAAAAGTAAACAAAGGAAAAATCCAGATATTCTCTGTCTGAGATTATCTGGAAGTGGATGCAGTAATAATTGCAATGTATATAATGTGTACATGATGTATTCATAAGTTTACAAAAACACTTCGTCTTTACTACCTAGAACTGCGTGACTAACTGCATGGGCTCTACTAACCCATTATCTGAAATGAGACCACACCGAACTCCCTTGGGTTTTTGTTGTTTTTCTGTAATGTTCAATAAGCTCTCCTTACTATGCAGATCTGCAATTCAGCTTCCAGCTACCCATGATTAGCAAGAATGATTGCAAAGATTCAAAACATGTATGAAGACTCAAAGTGTCCAATAATATGAATAACTGCAGATGAAATATGTTCAGAGGCCAAACTGTGAGATAATACAGTCAAATTTTAAATCAGCTCATTTCAGATTAGCTTGATGGGAAATATGGAACAAAAGGCCGAGAATGACCTTTCGTTCCATATTTCCCATCAAGCTAATCGTCTTGCACCCATGCGGAGGGGTCCTGACCCTCAGGCTGGGAACCACTGGTCTATGTTAAATGTAAACGTTGTTTCAAAAGCATTTTGGTGACTATATACTTTTTTTTTTTTTGGTGAAGCAGTAATTGAAATGCTGTTGAAACAAAGGTCATATGCTACCTGGATGTCTGAAGATAATTTCAACCAAATAATGCCTGGTTTGACCTAAATGTCGATGAACTGTCGGAATTAACTTCTGTTTTAAAAAGGTATCACAGCTCATGTTCCTCATTGCACAAAGCAACTTTCAGGTCCTTGCACAGACGTATGAAAGTGTGCAGAGCTTTGAGTGTAGAAGCATCTTGGAAAGCTCAGTCTGGACTTCAGAGTAAGATCCAGTCCCTTCCAGCAGGACTGTCATATAGGAATTCAGCTTTCAGGAGTGTTACCTTCCTTTAACCAAAAGAGGGAGACATTCACCACATTAGCTCATGTTGCTACCACCTACGGGCTCATATAACCTCGGTCAAGTGTACTGATAAGTGTATTAGATAGGGAATAGTGCCAAACAGCTAGGAACTGTACAGATATTTGCCTCTGGCCTCTTTGTAGTAGAAACCTGTGATGTTTCCTGTTGTTGCACAGAGATTTTCCCACATCCTAACGTTGGATTTCTTCACCACAAACGCAGAAGTTGTACAGAGTGTGTCCTTCACCTCGGCCGGTGAATGTATCTTCTTTTCTTTTGGATTCATTGTAGAGAAAACAAGATTTATTTTTTTGTTGGTGACACTTTTTCTATATCATTGTAAAATCCATCAAGGTGTGTTAAGACCTAAACCGGATAATGTACCACCCACCTGCAGAGAATTAAATGTCAGACTCTCTCTGTGTCTTTGGTTATTGTGAAATCTGATGGGAGAGAATAGGGTTAAATGTTCAGTACACAGTTACCTAAAACAAAACAAGACAACCTGTTTCTGGGACTTTTGGTCATACTTTTGGCAGCACCACAAGCGTCTCAAAAGCAATAATGTGAATCAGAAGAAAAAAAACCCTGCAGGGGAAGATGATCTCACACCAAACACGCACACGGAAAGCTTCCTCAGTCTGCTCTCAGCTTCAGTTGTTTCCGTTCAGATGCTGCACAGTTTGGACTTTCACTGCTTGATTCAGAGAGAACTGCACATAAAAAAAAAATTTAAAAAAATCATCAATGTGTTGTGAAAATCTTTTTTTTTTTTTTTTTTCCCAGTGTATTTTCACATAACTTATGTTCCAGCAGGAAACATGAAATTCAGGACTGAAAACTGCATCAGTAAGTTAATATCTCTGGTAACTAATCAGTGATTCCCAACCTTTTTTGGATGAGATTCCTTAAAAATAAGCAAAGTTTCAGCAAATTTAAAGCCCGAATCACAACCAAAGTCTTTTTACAAGAAAAAAAGCACAAAAAGTTAGGAAAGTCAGAAAAATGCATATTTGTATAACATATTTTTCTGTTTTTGCTTTTGTTCAGTTGCAGGTTTGGGAACCACTGATTTAAATGTTCTATATTTGTTTCAGTGCTTTTTTTCATATGGCTGAAGATAAAAATAAAATTCTATAACATTCAATATGTTACCATGAGTTATAGTGGCATATTAATGCTGTAAAGTTGTGCGTATACTGTGTACTCATGTTAAATCTGAATTATTTTGGCAGAAGAGGAGGAAGGAAGTCGACAGACAGCAGCCAAACTGTAACATCCCCAAATTTCAAGTTAGGAAACAACAGGTAATTTTTTTTTTTTTTCTTCCCAAAAAACTGTTTGTGTTCTGGATTGGTCACTGAAACAGCTCCTGCCAATTTCCACTGCTTTTTAAGCCAATATGGAAACACGAGGAGTCAGGGCTTCTTTAACAAAGCACATATACAGACAATACTGTATGCAGAATTATTCTTCTAGTATCACCAACATTTTCCTGTCATTACTATGCTTTGGCATAAAATTAGAACTTGCTAACTTGAAATCTTAGTTTTTCTTCAAATTCCTGCAAGAAAAACCATACTTTGCTTATTTAAACACTGCAGTGGATGGAGAGGAAACAGTAGCAGAGACAGACACGAGACAGTCCAGATAATTCCATCTTTAAACCCGGTTTGTGTTTTATTTCACACAGTTTGGACACCATCAGAACCAGCCGTCATTCCCAAACTTCACTGCATCTACATGTATTCAGAATGAACTTCAGACAGCAGTATGTGCAGCAGCTGCAGCCCCACAAACACAAACTCAACACAGAGCAGAAGGATTCAAGTCTCTGTCACTCGGATCTGTTTGTAGCTGAAATGAAGAAAACTCAGAATTTGCAGTTTTGAACTGTTTATGGGCAGTTAAACGTTCTCCACAAAAATCTAGATGGAAAAAAAAAAAAACACTTCTGTGTCTCAGACTAGAGCCAAAATAGGAGCAGACGTTTCAGAAAAAACTGAACCAGCTTGATATTTTTTTGCACTTCAGTGCTCAAGGGCTCAATATGAATTCAAACCAGATTCCTGTGTTTCTCATGTTCTCCAATATTGAGAATGATATCTAAACCTCATTTTCTTAAAATCTGAATTCAGTATCACGAAATATTAACAATATTAAGATTTTTCCTGGAAACATGAAGCTGCGCTGTCTGTGAGGCTGCTGTCACATCGCACACTAGTCAGACCACACAATGTTGGAGTGTTAATGACACACTGAGTCACATAATGGGTTCAAAACATTTACATTCTTGGTGAGTCTTAAAAGGGGGAGTGATGTGGACAACCAAAGCCCAGGAGGAACATTTCACGACACAAAAACTTCAAACTGTTAAAGGAAAAATCCATCCGCCAATGTCTACTGTTATTTAATAAGGTACTAGATAAGTTAAACACACAATCTGTTTTACGAGTAATCTTCTCCTATTTTCTCAAACATCTGTTGTAGAAACTGGTCTCTCTACCTCTTCACCAGTCACACACTGAAGTCTATCATGGATTTCTTCTTCCTGTGTTATCTGAATGGTCGTCTTTGCTGATGACACCATATTTTATATCATAAAAAACAAGAGGAAACTAAGACAGAAAAATATCAACAGCTGATTTTTTTCATGTAGTTGAGTGGATTTTTCCTTTAACAGTGATACATGACAGTTTTTGGTCAGTTACTTTTCGCAGCAGTTTCTTGTGAGAATTTCTAGTCTTCTTTAAAATGATCCTAATGAAACTGATTTTCTGTGACCAGTCAGATTACATATGAGCTCATTTATTTGGGGCTGTTTGGTTTGTGCTGCCTGTGATGCCAGATGGGTGGGGCTTATTACTTTTTAAGCACCAGGCATATTGATTCACTACCAGAATAAAAGTACTTTAGAGACATAATGTCCGCTAACATTTTTGATCTAGGTCTGCTGATTATTTTCAAGCAAGCAATTATTTATATTCCAATAATAACATCTGTGTTTATGTACACATCAACATCTCTCATCACATTCTCCCAAAAATTAAACCAAAATAAATCCTCAAAATATTCAGAGCTGCCTACACAAGAATGGTAGACTATTAAAATTAGTAAAATATCAAAAACAAGTGAAACATCTAAGAAAAAGAAGTTAACATAAACATTAATAATAATATTAATACTATTTAAATAAAAAAGAGCCTTGTTTCAACTTGGGTTTCCAAAGCTTTGTTTAGCAAAAATTTTCAACCAATACGTTACAATTTTGGGCACTGATGACCTGAACTGCACTTAACACAGATTCATAACCAGCTCCAAACTGAATGTGTGGACCTTCATCTACCAAATGATGCCTTTTGTGCTTGTTTTTGCTCATGTATGCTATGAGTGAAGGAAATTCTCCCTAAAATGCTTAAAATGTAAACACATTTGGTGCATGTGAAAGCAAAAAATTTTAGGGGTCCACAGATTCTGTTGGTGCCTGGATATAACTTGCGTTTCACGTCATTTGCAACCAGAAACTCATATTTTCTGACATCCAAAAATTGTAGAACTGATGGAAACAAAGTGGATCAACCCCAAAAACATCTCACTACATCCCCCTTTTGTGTAGACTAGTTGAGTTAAAGAGCAGCATGGACAGGAAAAGGAAATAGTGTTGACTTTGAAGCCTCCACCCAGTGAATGAAGTGAAGTGTCACCTGAAGTCGCCTCCTCTCCTTCTGTCATTTATGACGTTTTGAAAACTGTGAGTTCAACAACTTGTACTGAGCAGATTTTAACTGTTGGGTTAAAGTTGAGGCAGATTTTGAGATTGAATGTGGTTGAATTTACTCTGATTCTGTGCATGTGAAAAATCTGTGTTACAGAAAATGCTTTTGTCTTAGAAGGAGAGAGAGCGACTCGAGAGTATTGAGACGCACCCAAATTCCAAACGGTGTTTTTACAGGTCAAGCAGCAGTCCCAGTTTTACTTTACTGTACATTTTAACATTCAGATAATACTTGACCCACTGCCCAGGCCACTCACCTACTGTAGAATATAAACACCTTAAAGGCTACAGAGAGCGTGTTTCCATTCACTTTCCATCTGCTGCAGCTCTGTTAAGAGAGGAGTGACAGGGTGAGCTTGCTTGTTAATCCGAGACAGCCTGGTCGGGTGGAGCCTCATGAGCTTGGCAGTGTAACACATACTTCAAAATAAAAAAACAAGACTGAACAAAAAAAAACTACATTTGGTTTGTTTGTGCGTTAAATAAAAAAAAAAAAAACATGAGGTTGTTGCCGATCAGCAACTTAGAGAGAACAAATAAAAGGATTTAAAATGGCTCCTGTTTCTCCTCAACCTCAGCACAATTCAAACCTGTCTGTAAGCATTAATTAAACTGGTTACTTATTGAAGAAATAAGCAGAACTCTTTGCAGAGTTGAAACAAATAATCTGTCAAATGAGTTCATAGAAAACTGACTAGCAAAAACATCCTGCTGTAGGACGTGTTGCTTTTCTCAATTTTATATCACTGTGAATTGAATAATTTGGGGTTTTGGGAAACATTTGATTAACTGTACAATCAAAACAATAAGATAATGAAAGCTGTATTGGACACGTTTAATTTCGTAACTGGTTCAAGTCAGCCCATCTAAGATGGTAACAGTGACCATCAACTGTCGTCTGGGATTTCTTATGACAGTCTAATATCTGACTGACATCCTGACTGAATCCTTTAACATTCCCACTAACAGGATTAATCAGCAGAAGTTGATACCATCCTGAAGTCTTCCCTATTGTGCTAAATTAGATTTAAGAGATACTGAGGAGAGGAAGCCATTTTAAACTGCTGAGACAAACACAGACAGAGGCCGTCTTACTGCATTAAATATACCATGTCGTCGATTGACCGTGGACGAGTTCCACATCAGCAGACCGCTAGCGTCACTCAGCATTGCCGAGGGCTTCGATTCAAGATTCTGGAGTGAAAAACATGTTATGTAAAAGGTCCGACTGCCTGCCAGAGCTGCAGCTGCAGGAGTAGCACTTAAGCCAGAGTCGCAATTTGCCAGCGCGTGATTGGTGGCTGATATTATGAGTTGAACTGTACCAGCTGCAGCATGGTGTGTGTACGGAGGTGTTAAAGTTTGCTGTCCATAAATAAAGCCTTAAAAATGGGAACCAAAAGACAGGCACACTAAACATAAACATTCAGACAGGTTTTGTGTAGTGTGACAGTTTGAAAGTATTTGTCTCTTTGTGTCCCTTTAAAATCGTACAAATGTGCATCTGGCATTTAAAAAAAAAATTCAAATGTTAAAACCACACAAATCTCTAAAAGCAAACTGCAAAGGAGGCTGTACTCGCTGTCAAACCACAAAAAGCTTGCTTGAAGAAGTTAGCTTATGCTGTTGAAACACCTGGCCGTTCTTGGTTTTATGTCTTCCCTCGTGGACTTTTTCCACTGTGGCACTAAAACATGACCAGTAATGGCACGACACACCACTAACCCGAAAACTAAAACTTTCACCAGCCACTTTCACTGCTTAGCCAACTAGTTATTTTAAAGCTAAAAACAGGATTGTCAGTGATTTTAAAGGCTCATTGTTTTAGGTTTTTACCACTTTTAGCCTTAAAAACATGCTCAGAAAATATCCCTGATAACAGAAAGTGAAGTGAAAAATAGGCAAAACCTTCCAATGAGCTGCAGATAAATCCTTTAAATAATTCAGAAAACAGTAAATGCTTAAATTGCAATAAAGCTAATTTTATTTTGGTCAGTTTTTCACTTGCTCTTCGTTACTCAAAATGTAGAAATTCACTTTTTTTTTTCCTTAAGTAAAAACTGAAAATAATGAGCCCTACTGATCCATCAAAGTCAAATTTTTCAGATGGATCAACATCTCTCCAGTGGCTGGTTTTCATTTCAGCTTCTGCCGATAACACTGTTATTAGCACCACTTCGTTTCACCGCGCTGTGCTCAGAGTAGACGTTCAAGCTATTGGATTGTTAAAGGTAGTGTCAGTGGGTTTGTTGTGGTGGCAGAGACTTCTAACAATGTTGTCAGTTATTAGTCGACCTCTGTCTCCAGAGAGAAATTTACTGGGGAGATTTTCGAGGTGATCGTATGATTGTAAAGGAAAGCTAATTTAGCACGGTATCATATGCACACAAAAAAACGCTAAAGAAGACTGTGATGACACCACTGGTAACCATGGCAAGGAGGATTGGCATCCTCTGGTTACTTATGTGTCTCCTCCGAAACAGCTGATTGGTCACTCTGCATCACTGCGACAGTCCCAGAATGCTTTCACCTCAAATGGACCACTGTGCACACGGCGATGTCAGCCTCTTGGATTGGCGTTACTCGGTCTTCCCAGCTGATGCCACAGTGCAAAGCGAGTGTTACAGAATCAGCCATCTTGTTTTGTAAGGTGCCTTGTTGCAGTGTGGGCTCAGAAGATTTGAACAGTCGTAATCCAGGAGGCTGGCATGCGACCTGCACACATCTCAACCTATCCGAGTGGTGCTCCAGTGCAAAGCTCCGCCTACAGGGAATAAAGCCTGGATACTTATGTGAGCGTACTTGGCGGAGCCGGTGGCAGCCATAAGCCCCTCCCCTTCTGTTGAGTGACAGTCTGTTGGGGATTTACCGCTGGCTGGTTCAGTCTCTGGACTGGTAGAACAGGATGTATCCCGACTCAGAGTTCTTGGAAATGTCTGATGTCAGACCATAGAACTCCTCGATCGCCTGCGCATCAATTTTCTACAAGAAAAGAAGACAGAGGTTGGGTTCTCATACAGCACTGCAGGGTTCTTCCAAGAACGTTGAAACACTCCCTCAAGGAACACAGATTTTTTTTCCCCCCCTTCCATTTTTAATCTAAAAAATATTGGCAAACTCTGATTCAGTGGAAGTAAATCACATTCTGCCTGGAATCTTTTTGTGACTAACCTGATTAACTGGCAGTCAAAAAAAGTTTTACCAAAACTGGACTGGTTTGAGAGACAGAGCTGTTATTTCTATGATGTCTTGTTTTTGACACGCAGCTGAGCAGATCAGCTGTGCGTCACTTAGCTAAACCCCTGACAAACAAATGTTATTATTAGGTCATATCTCCAAATGTTTTTGGACATCAGTTTACACAAATTCTCCAGATATGCAAACCAAAAACACATTTCAGTTTCCAAGACGTTTTATTCCCTAACCTTTGGTAGACCTGCGTATAAAGATGACAGGTCTCTCACGATGTCTCTTAGCACAACATAAAAATCCTTGCTTTCAGTTCACTGGTGTGGGGCTGCACTTTGTTATGTAACTGTTTCACTGAGGCTTTTGTTTTTATTAGATACCAAATCCCCATTTAAAATTGAATATGCTGACAAATAAGTGGTGAATGCCTCTGCCCTAACAACTGTGTCTTATTTGATGCAGAAGTTTTCTGTCCATGGGGGGGGGGGCTGAAAACAAATTCTAAGAAATATGGTTTGGAGGTGAAAAGAGAACTGGCCACAACTTTAGAAAACTCCAGGTGGAAAGACCAAAACAGCGGAGATAAACAACAAGATAACAACAAAACGAGACGGACATAACTTAGAAGAAAGAAGAGTGGAAGCTAGAATACAAAGCAGTGAAGCAGGCAGGGTGAGTAAATCTACACAAACCAATAAAAATGATAAGTTTGTGTTTGAGCTCTGCAAACTCAGCGGAATCTTTCAGACCTCAGCCAGTTTCTGTCCACTGGACCAGATGTTCCAGCAGGCTTCCTTCCCATCATAGTGGAAAAATACACTGCTGGTGCGAGATCAGTTTTAAACATCAGTCCTTTGTGACTGTGACTGAGCAGCTCTGACTGTATTCAAACAGCGGGGTGACGTCTCTCGCTGCGAGGGCAGATTTAAAGTAAAATAAACTATTTTAATTTAGGCAAACGTTTCCAAAGAAGAGCAAAGAAACACCCCCGGTGCATAGATCCAAACCAGAACCATCACTGAACTGGAACTGGTCGGTGCACTTCAATTTAAACAATTTCAATTCACTGAAAGTGAAAAAAGATAACTGGTTTGTAATTTTTTGAGACATTTGTGCAGCAGTGTATGTCTGCAGTCACATCAAAAACATGTATAGGAGCGCTGTGAAACATTACGCAGCTTAGAAAGCTGTCCTGAAACGTTTAACGTCTTCACGGCACAGTCAGTTAACTGCTGATAGCTTGATTGCTGTGGTATGTTGTCCCTTTTGGCTCAAAGAAAGAAAAAATAACAAAGTGAAATGTTACACAGCAGCATGCCGAGGCTTTGGCCACGTACAGCTGTGGTCGCCTGCCAGTGTCTAAAGAGCTACAACATGCTTTGGGCAAACACTGTGCACTAATAAAGCTATGCTTTTAATTTTGTATACTTATAATCTGTTGCAGGGACGGAGATGCTGGTGAATCTTTATTTGAACTGATTAATCGTCACGTTATCGTAACTATCGCTTTGCAAACTGTTGCATTTTTCGACTGCTGTCGTGTCAGCTGCAGCGTGGATGGCAGCGTGCTGAGAGCGGAGCTGGGGAACCGTTCAACTGAGACTGAGCGCTATCACACATGCTCGAAGGATGTCAGACTGTGTTGTTTCTCTGAAGGCTGCCATGTTCTCGTCTGTCTCCACATCAGACAGGAAAGCAGATGGTTTTGTAACAGAAGCTGCAGGGGATCAGCGGAGTAGCAATTTTATGACGACCAAAATATGTGAGTGAAAGACTGAAGTTATAAATAACCAAACGTTTTCACAAGTCTCCGTATCAGCATCACCTGCTTGCAGCCGGTAAAAATGAAAAGAAGAAGAATGAGGGCTGGAGCTGACAGATCAGAACTCTGTCATATGTGCCAACCAGGTCTTCCTGGTCAAAGAGCCCCATAGTTTATAATTGTATAACTGGGATGAATGATGTCTCAGTTAAAAGGAAAAATCTAGTAGGTACATGGTGAACAGGAGAAGAAAGGCTGAGAGGGAAAGAGGGATCAAGAGCAAACCAGAGAGATGAAATGAAGACAAATACGACGAGGAAAGAGCAGGTAAACATTATTCTCATTCTAGAGCTTGTCCACAGGTCTTCAATCTAATCCTATAATGTGAAACAGGTGTCCACGTTTTCTTCTTCCTGTTTTCTTTCCCATTATCTCCTTCCCTTTCTCCTGTATGGAAGTTTTCACGCACCCTTCTATTTCTCTAATCGTATCCTGATCGCTAAAGCCGATTCTGTTAACTCCTCGTTATTTAGTAAAGGTTGAAGTATCTAGGTCGGCCCATCGTATGGAAATCCAGACACAACATTCGGAGCGCCAGGATCTACACCAAGTCTGGAAGGACGGCTGTTTGACATTCCTGTCTGGTTAGGATGAGACTGTGTGGAGAGGTGAGACGGCTGATGGGGAGTTTGTACTTCAGATCCGTGTTCAGTCTGTCATGGGCTGCACAACACAATGATCAACTGGGTGTCCTAATCTGACCTTTTACTCCAAGATATTCTAAATTAAACCTGTTCTAACATTTTACAGTAGTTGGCTGCTTGTTTCATAAATGATTTTAAATGTGAGAATATAGACCAGAAAAGACGGAGCCTTTTGAAGACTAAAACAAATCCTGAAGAATCTTAGAGAATTACTTTAAACCACTAATGGTTCACATACCCAGGAAAAGCACGTGTAAGAGAAAAGCCTAAAGGCAAAATGTCACAGAATAATTTTTCAAGGCTCTTTGAGGATGTGCCTGTTTAAAAATAAATAAATACAACGGGAGAAAACAGACGGAGAAAATGGTTCTTACCTCTACGATGTCATCGTCAAACAGCAGCCAGAAGCCGTGGCTCTTGACGATGGTGATGTAGTGTCCACGGTTGGGACCACTGCAGTGCAGAGACAGACAGGTGGCATCAAACACATTTAATTCTCAAATCATAATTTAAACTTAGATGATGAATGTTATTGTTGAGGTGATACAGGTGAAAAACACAAATTAATATGTCCTTTCTCATGTCTCATGTCCCTAAATCCTACACACTGGTCCTCTAAAATATCTAGTTAAAAATATCAAGACCGTACCTGCCACAGTGTACAACGACAGCCACCAGGTCGTACATGCGGTCGGGGTTGGTGGCGTCCCCGGATGTGTTGAAGAGGCGGAGCTCCAGGGGGAAGACAACGCGATAGGACAGTTTGGTGTAGCGGTGCAGCTGGTCCATGTACTTAAAGCGCTTCAGATGCAGGGCAAGGATCATCGGTAGCTTCTTTACCCTCATCCTGACACAGAGACAGAGAAGGTTTTAATGGTTTGAAGTGGTTTTAAATGGCGTTCCTGGGGCTTTGGTGGCATTGAAAAAAAAGCGCTGAGTGATATGATGAATGCCAGAACAACCGAAACTAAAATGATCTCTGAAGTGAACTGTTTGTGTTTGGTCTCGACACAAAGTAGAAACACTCACTTGAACTTGAGTTTTAAATCACAAAGAAAGAAAACTGAAAAAAATAAAAGAGAACTGCTTATGAAAGGTCAGTGGAAAAACTAGGAGGGAAGTAAAGTCACACAAAGACAATGCAAGGAACTCAGAGGACTAAAAGCTTTCCACGTTGACGCCATTACTGTTCCAGACCCCCTACCAGGGACGAGAAGTGTGTTCTTGGACGCTTTGTGCTCCTCCTAATTTGGCTCATGCTCTCACGGCATTCTGCTTAGTGTTAATGCGAGGTGCAGTCGCTGGTGACAGCATGGCCCTTTCAAGCTAATGGATGCTACCTGATGCACTTATCAGGCGCTCCACAATGAAGTACGGTAAAAACACAGGCAGTTGCACTCGCGAGCAGACGCTTTGAAGCTTCGGCAGTGTTTTTCATGTAAAACTGTAGATGAAGTTCTACGTCCAGCGGTTCTGAGACCGCTGTGCAGGGGTTATTAACAGACACCTCGGCCAAGAGTAACTTTAAACACCTATGATGAACTTCTCAGAACACAACAGGAAGACCCTGACTGGTTGCTGTAGTAACATCAGATGTGGTTTCAGGGGTACTTTCTAATGGTACAAACTGTATTTGTCTTCTTAGAAAAACAAGCTGTTGTGCTTCGCATTTAGCTGTGTGAGAGCAGTTAGAACCACTTCTACACAACTATGTAGAGACAAAGTGGTATTTTAGATTCTCACAGCAACTATTTTCAAAACGGCTGAAAATCTGTTCAGGTTTCCGTGTGATTGGGGCAGAAACTTTAACAGTGAGCCTCTAAGTTTTGTGCAGCTCCACTTCAAGGATTCTGATCACTGTCTGAAACCTCCATTTTCCATTTAGAATTAAAGTAGTATGGCGGACGTTGTCACTACTACACCATTATCTCAGTAAGCTCTGACAGTCTTTCACGCACGGACACAGGACAGCGCGTGAGGCTCACATCATTGTTGTCATACTGCAGCAGCACAGTGCTGTTCCTAAGGTTCGTATCTTTTACCAGTAATCTTACAGCACACAAACTATAAGAACAAGAACATGTTGGTGTATCTATCGTTTTGAAGATGGTGCAGATAGAACTCCTAAATAAAGAAATAAAGAAACAGAGAGAGAGGAAGTGTCAGATACTAAATCTGCACGGCAGGAAATAAAAAGTAGCTTTGATGTCACCCACCTTTTCTGGGCTTCCTGTTTGCTGCGACACTGTTCACAGTAGTACTTGTATTCACTACATAATGTCTCTGTGTTGCTGAAGCCCCTGTTCAGAAGACACACACACACACACACACACACACATTTATTAACATAAACCCACATCCATAATCTATAACTCCTCAATTTAACACAAGATAAACTGATTATGAACCACTCAAGACTCAACAGTCCTCATGTAATATTCAGTCTTTATATATCAAGTGAGTATAAAAAGTGAATTTCTCTTTTCACAGGTGATCCACAAGAGTCCATGCTACCTAAGACAGTGAGTGATGGAGGTGTTCTGCTCCACATCCACTGACAGATCCAAGAAGTCCTCGTCTTTACTGCTCACCTGGAACGTAAATAAAGACACTCAAGGTTACATTAATCCTTTCAACATTACGACCAGTCGACAACTACAGTTCTTTCATTGTCACTTACACCATGTATTTAAACGACATTAAAATGTCAATGCCCGGTGTAAATGCAGAAGAAACTGGGATTGGAAAGCGGTTAGATCTGCCAGACCACATTTTGGTGGTCTGGCCCACACTGTGATCAGGCCTCAGCCAAGTCTCATCTTGTCATGCACTGCGGACAAGTCTGACAGCCTCGTTTCACTATTTTTTTTATATTCCTCTCAATCAGCATAACAAGAACACATTTTAATACCAGGTTTAAATGCAAAGACTTCAGTTCTCCTGCCATGAACACACACAGGCCACCGACACTTACAGCTTCACAGTTCAGGCAGCGTGTCTCGTTGGTCAGTGTTCCCTGGAAGATCTCATGGACCCAAGTCTGTTGTGTCTCCTTTCCCCCTTCACCTTCTCCTCCTCCCTCACTTCCTCCCCCTCCTCCTGCACTTCCTCCTCCTCCTCCCCCTCCTCCGTTCTGCACCAGTTTTCCATTCTGCTGTCGCTCCTGGCTCTTCTCCTCCTGGAGCAGGTCTGCGATGGTGTTGAGGAGGTAGTTGAGGAATTCGTGGGCGTCCTGCTGCATGTAGTTGTCAAACAGCTCTGAGAGGGACCAAGGTAGAAAGTTATGAATATGTGTAGAGACAGAAATGCAGTAAAAGAAAAAATATACAGAGTAAAATATACAGAGAGAAGTGGAAAGAGGAATATAGAGATGGATATAAAAAAAGAAATAGGAAGGAAGAAGGGTTGAAGAAAGGCAGAACAGAAAATAAACATCAGCACATGTTGGCGAGGCAAAATGTGCCAATTAAGACTGCCTCTTCTTTTCACTCTTTCCACTCCAGGATTTGGCTGACAATTTTATTTCCTCAGCTGAGAAGCCCCCCACACCCAACTCCATCTTTTTTTCTTCTTCTTTTCATCCCTTTCTCCCTCGCCAATCAGTTATCTCAGCTGCGTTGCTCCATGGCAAAAGGAAATTGGTTTAAACAAATAACTGATGAAAGAACTTTTCAGACTTTACATTTCTCAACACCTGGTGTTGGATGGATGTTTTTTAGAAAAATACAGAAATCATGCATTTAAGTTTCTGACAAGCAACAGCTGCACAGTTCTGTCAGAGCTGTGAAATCAAAACTGACAACACCTAAAAAAAAGAAAAAACACAACTAATCTTAGTCATCTTAGTTTTAAACTTTAGGGTTTCAGTAGTTTACTACCATTCTCTTTTCTCAGCCGTGAGATGAATTTCTTGGGAGGGATGACTCCGACTTTCTTCTTCTGCGTGGCGATGCTGTTGAACAGGTCAGCCAGACAGGTGAGGAGGGACTCCTTCCGACGTGGCTGCACCTGGAGAGAAAGAAGACACACCTATCACTTCATAAAGACCTCAGCAGCACAGCTGACAGGGCCTTGTAATCATTTCTCTCACGCGTTGAAGTACAGAGTACGGAGGAGGCAATGCGACGATCAATCAGGCTGAACCTTGAAATTTTATCTCATCTTATCAAACATAATACACAGCCCACATTTTCAATCCAATATCCAGAAAAAATATTGCCTTACAGTCGGCCCAGTATGGCACTTTGGGGTATTTCAGTGCATTCTTTGGCATGAACAATCAGTCCACCGTACAAACCTGTGGAGAGGTATACTGCTGGCTGTTACAGCTATGGTGTCTCTCTCATCACTTACCTTGTATGCCAACACCTTCTCCCTGAACGGTCGACAGAAATACAGAGCCTGCAGCACTGAGTTACAGTAGCAGGTGTTGCCAAACTAGAAAAAAAGAGACAAAGAAACACACGCGAATGAGTGGAGACTGGATTCGTGAGACATGTTTCTGCTCTCTGTTAAAGCCACACTTAGAGCTTATATAGGAATTTGAAGGCAGGACTGCACCAAATTAACAACAGTAGAATTAATACATGTTATGTAGCTTTCTGTGATTGACTGACACTTACATTGACCAATCCGAAGTAGTGTTCATTAACGGGAAACTGTTCCGGTCCAATCTCCTTTTCCAAGGCAGAGGCATTGGCGCCCTGGAGGAGAAGGAAAGAGACACATTCATTTAAATGATCCTTTGTGGTTCAGAACACTCGAGAAATGGCTGTATGATTACATACTACAGTAAAATAAACATTTCCGTCCTTTATTTGAGGATCATTATCCCAAGGTTTACTAATGGATAATAAAATTATCCTTTCGAAAACCTCCTTTGTCCTTCATTTCCTCTTCATTGTTTTCTGGTTCTCCTGCCCCATTTTCTCTCTGCTCTGTTGGACTGTCAACCATCTGTTTGCCGCAGCTGTTTTTCCTGCTTCATATCCTCTGTTTCTAAGTGCATACTGATTTTCTCTGTGCAGTGTTAGACTCATTACTTGTTTGTATGTATTTGATTGATATTTTTACAATAATTAAAAAAGCATCTTTGTTTTGCAGACTTTTGATTATTTTTCACCAAGTTTTATCAGAGTGACTCCAGATAAACCCTCAACTGAGTCAGTTCTTTATTATTCTCATTATTATTATTCAACTTGTCATAGTCATAACTGGATTAAAATGTTATTGTGAAGGAGCCAGATTATGCCAGATGCATCCAGCTGTTTTGACATGTGAATGGTGTATTTGTTATTAAAAGGCAACTTCCTGTTTTTTTTTTGTTTTTTTCCATGCAACCCAATCGTGCCCAAACTTCCCAAATTTCCTTCCATGACTCAGCTGTGAACTGAGTTGAGTTTCCAAACGTTTTATGATAAGAGGGCACAGACTGGAGTCAGGAAAACCAGGCTCAAATCAAGGTCAACAAGATCTTTAGCTTATAAAACCTAAAATGAAACACCCGTTGTTGTAAATTACCTTTTGTAAACAAATGTGGAAAAAATTCAGATTTGTGAAAGTGTAGAAAGAAACAAAACTGAGAATGTCTAAATAAAATGTATGCACAAATCAAATCAGGAGTGAGGTTACAAATACACAAATACAAATTCAAAACAGAGATCTGCATAAGGTTGTAAATGCAAAACATCGTTTTACTAAAATCAGTGTGTGTGCACTTGTAACTTCAGTTTTTTTAAAAGCTATCTTCCATCATAAAACCTTTTCCTTCATTTGGTCTGAGTTTCCAGAAATCAGATTTTACATTAAGGCAGAAGAGAGAGAAACAGAGAGAAGAGGGGAGAGATGATCAGGATGATAACAATGATGCAGCTTTTCCTTCAGGGGTGATTGACTACTAGTGGAGCCACGCCGTTGTTACTCATCATCACACTGCAGTCCGTGTTGAGTCAACATGAGGCGAGCAGGCAAAGGCCTGGCTGTGGTTATTTATCTAACAAACACGGCCTCCAAACAGCACAGGGTTGTAAACAAAGCCAGTGCACACAAAAACAAGCTTTGTCATGTCAGAAAAACAAACAGGCAGGAAGACAAATATCTGTCTGGAAACAGGGGAAAAGATTTGTTCAGTGTGGGCTGTGAATAAAGGCTTTAATTCATTCGTGTTTTCAGCACTGGTCTGAAGTGACAACTTTGAAATGACTCGGTTTCCTGAACTGATGGAAATGAAAGTGAACTGAACTCTGCTGGCTGTGCAGGGCAGCTTGAAAAACTGTTTATACACCAGCCTCAGTGGAAACTCAATTACAGACAGCAGGGTTAAGTGACTGTTCTGTTTTGTGACTGCATAATGTTTATTAATCATGACTCTCAGTCTAGAGGATGTTATGAAGAAAAGTGTTTGCTGTCTTACATCAGCATCTTGTCCACCGTATTTTCAATTGAGTTTGAAATGTTCAGATACCAAAACCATATTTTTTGCTTTGACTAAAAATAAACATTTTTTCTCCAAATCATTCAACTAAATAAGTCAAATGTCTTAACTGCATCAGTGTTAAAAGTTTTGACAAATGTTTTAATCTCAACTTTTAAATGGAAAAATTCAGATTTAACTCAGCGGCCATCTGAGATTATCAGATTTCAGTACACAAAATACTGAACTCTGTGATATAGTGTACCTCACACATTTTATTCTCCTTGTCTGAGTGCTGCATTACATTTAAATAATATGAAGCTGTTGGACTGCTCTGAGACAAACAAACAACAAACATCTCAACCACATTAGTCATCATGTCCATTGTTTTCTACATTTTTCGTCCTTGAAAACATCAACAGCCATCCCAAAAAGGCTGCCATGTTATGGTATCAGTACTGCCCAGTGCTGGTTTGCACAGCCCTAACAGTGACTTTCATGGTTTCACCAGCCAAATTGATTTTCAGAAAAAGCAAATACCTTCCGGGCAGAAACTGGTCAGCTGCCAAAGTGGCAAACAGACAAACCTGCCAGCCACAGCTAATGTTGAGCCTTGTTAGTATTTGTCTAGTTGGTGTGGGTAAATGATGCTGGCCTCCACACTAAAAAGGGTTACATGGCCTGGTGTGTGGTCTTTCACACCATGCATGTGCCAGGCGCACTGACAGCTTACTGCTTTCAGCGCACACACAGAAACACACAGACGTGTGTGCACACACCAGCAGCAGAAGCAGCAGTGGCCAACAAATTAAAAGGACTGCAGCAGACTCCTCGGTGGCATCTGCCGAGCCGTCTGTCAGCTCTGAAAGGTGCAGAGGGCAGAAGCAGGATAAGTTACAGTCAGAAGTTAATCTTCTAGCTTTAAGCTCCCTGGTCTGCTTCTGTGACTTAGCTACACTGCCAAATAAACAAAGACAGAGAGCTGTCACATTAACTGCAATGAGAGCAACTGTAGCATAGTTACTGTGTTTGACCTCTCTGCAACAACCTGCCAAACAGGTTGCTGTCTATCACCTGCAGAATCTGTACTAAAGCCCCACTGTTAAAAAGCATGAAGAGTCTCTGAGTAAGCTGCTCCGGAGCTGCTGTTTTGTGGCTGACCCTGACCTCTGACTTTGCTGAATTTCTGTGCAAGGATCAATAAAGTATCAGATTGTCAAAGACTTTAAAAACAGCTATTTAGGAGCAGATAACTGCAAGAGCTCAAGACATAATTCTTTAAAGGCATTGCATGTGAAAGGATAACTACACAGCAAGTACACGGTTAACTGAGCCAAAAGTGACAGAATATAAGGAGAAAATCATCTAGCACGAAACTCTTACCCCTGAGTGATCTCTCTCATCTGATCTACCTCACAAATGCTCCACACTACAAGGGGTTTATTCAAGTGTAAAGCGTGTGTTGCAAATTTTTGAGAACCAAAATTAGCTAAGTGTCCGTCCAGAGGAAACATTCAGGGTGTATCCCATGACGGGAAACGCTGAACGTCTCCATCAGTTACACATGAAGAGAGAGCAATGTCAGCTGGCTGAGGTGTTTACATTCGCTGACCATACGGATCTCCTGCTACTCACTCTTCTTTTATGTATAACAGGGATATTAAAAAGAAAAGCAGTGGTAATAGGTTCCAAGGATCCGAGCTGGGGTTTTCATCTGGACCACTACTGAGTAAACAACTTTGTCCAAAACAGACCGTTTGGCTAGCAGGCTAAGCTAGCTAGTTTTCGTCCGCTGGTCAATCCTGCCCTTCTCGCATAAACAAACTACAAGCCTGCTAATAAACTGCCATAAACAAGATTGGGTTGCGCATATTGACATCCTCTTATTAAACGTATCCACAGCACCCACAGAGCCACCGTTAACAGGCTATCCCGTACAACTTTCCGTGTTATTATCATGTTACTAGCAGCGCAGCTAGCTTAGCGTCCTGGCTCACTCACTAGCCGGGGCACCGGACAGAGCCCCGCCGCACGAACGCCGGCGACACAGCCGAATCTCAGCTCCTTACCATCGTACAAATCGAGGCGATCTTTCGGACTGTCATCAGTATTTCCATCCGTAAGCCGCCATGGTGGACCGAACCCCGATGCTGAAATTATGAGAGCCGATGCGGCTGCAGAGTTCCGGGAGAGCCTTCTGCCCCTGTTTGTTACTACTGTCAATTTAAATGGGACGGCACGAAAAACTTCCGATCTTGATTTTCAAAATAAATGCAAACAACAACACCAATACTACTACTACAACGGCTAGTAAGAATAATAATAATAACTTACTCCAGTTGATTTGAATGGGGTGGACAAAATAATAGGAACACCTGTCAACATAATGCAATGCAGTTCAGCAGCACCATAGATTGTATTCTCCAAAATTAGCGCACAGTTGAGTCAACACCTCCTTAAACACGGTTTCAACAAAACAGAAAAAAACTAAATACAAAATACTGTATACACAATTGCTTGTAGTGAAACCAACATATTAACACATTCAAATGTCTGACCACCAGTTCCAACGGTGAAGGCCTAACAAAAATTCTTTCATGGTAAGGTTAGGCTAGAGGAAGAAAAAAAATCATGAGTGAATAAAAGTGAATAAGTGATAAAATACAATTATATAATAAAATGATATTAGTGTTAACATGATGAAATAAGAGGTGCAAACTGTGGCAAACTAAAAGTATTCTGTAAGTTCATTTATAATATAATTATTTTGTTGAAGGAGAATAACTCAGATGTTGTTGTACAAGAACAACAAAGAATGACAAAGAACTAGTACTAAATTATAACTACACAAAAAGAGATGTTTTACTTCGAAGGTAAAATCATGTGGCTTCCGGTAGTACTTGGGATATTTCTGTCTGACTTTACGCATCTTCCTGTGGTCCAGCCTGTAAACCGTGAGGGAGCGTCAGTCGATTCGATTCTTGATATGAGGACAAAATCAGCGGGCGGCGCTTTGTGTCGCTGGCGCTACGGGACCTCCTCTGTCGCATGAGTCATTTCCAGTTTTACACCATGAACTAAAACAAGTGATCGATGAAATTCGGACAGTCTGTGTGAGATGGGCTCGGCAGCTGAGAGGCGCACGGAAGAAAAAGAGGCTCAGAGGTTAAAAAATACGAGCATCGCCCGGATGAGTTATTAAGAGCAACACATTGTCAACACATAACAAGCAGAGTGAAACTAATCATCGGGCTGACAGTGCTCAGATAATGGGCCTGCTGATGTGTCTCTTATCTGAAGACAGGACATAGGCTATAAATCAGAAAGCGAGAAGAATATTTAGGTCTCACCATTTTATCATAAACCCAACTTTGATTAGGGATAAGAGAGAGATGCCATATATAATTGGCTACTACAGCCAGCGTCCTTTCCTTCTTTCTGTCTTAATTTTTCTTTTTGTAGATTTGTGAGCTATAAATTCTGAGGGATACAGCAATCATCCAAAATAATCAATGTGCATTGTTTTATTATGGAAGCCCCTTTTAACTACAAACTGTGGAAGAATGAAAGATAAAAATAAATAAATAGCCTACTAATGGTAAGTGAGACTTTCTAAATCAAAACTGAGAGATACAATTTCATCTCTAAATTTTGTTTAGTATTATTGTAAACCGTAGAGTAATTTCCTTGTTTCTTGGTGCAGACGAAGTTAATGGAGTCTGAGTCCAAGCTGGAAAGAGGATCCCAATTTAGACTGGTCTCCTGGGAATATTAGAGGGGATGGTTCCAAGTCTACATCCCTCCCTCTCTGTGTCTTTGCGCTCTTTCCGCAGTCAGCGGCGCCTGGAATCAGTGCGGACCGGAACACTTTTCTTTTCCCTTATTAATATTTTAAAAACAGCGCAGTGATAAAGCTTCTCACTGATGAAAGGCCACAGAAAGGTTAAAACCTTTTCCCAGCGATAAGTGGAAGAAAGCTTGAGAGATTTTTGGAAAATACTTGGAAATATTTGATCTCAAAGGAAAAACTTCTATTTTTCGACGGATTTTAGAATGAATTTTGGGCAGCTCTGTGGCCAAGAATAAACCACCGGATACCCCAGGATAATTAAGCTCTCCACGCTGTGCCTGCAGGAACATTATGAGAACATTGGAGTGATTTCTCTTCCTCGGGGCGGAGGGGGTTTACTGCAGGGCAGTGTTATTTTCCCACATAGAGCAGCGCGGATCCGAGGGCAGAGGGGAGCTAAATGCGGTTGACTGGCGACCCTGCGCCGGGAACCATGAACAGCAGCGGGTCTGGTAACTTTCTGCTGGTCCCCATACCGGAGTATCCCCTGCTGGACTGCGTGCCCAACAAGACGGTGAAGATTGTGGTGCTGGGAGCGAGCAACGTCGGGAAAACCGGTACGGACGGAAGGATTTACGCTTTAATTACTAAAATTTGTTTTTCACAAGTGCTGAAACTGACGTGTTGCTTTGCGAGGATTAAAATGGAAAGTGGTGGCGGTGATTTCATACATCTCAACATGATAATAACCGCAGATTAAACTCCTCATCATGCAGCTCGGTATTGTGAGGAATGTCTTTGTGATTTATCTGCACAGTACAGGTGGAGATGCAGATGTGTGCTTAAAGTAAAACAGTAAAAATGATGGAGATGAATCATCCATCGTGGACGGCAGGGAGAGACAAGTTGTATTCAACATATTGTCATTATAAAATGTTTCTTAGCATAAAAAGTTTAAGTTTAATGTATTATAGTTTTACACTGTCGTTATTATTATTGATGCATTAATGTGTCATCATACCCAATAAGCTCATCACAGTTTATATCAGTGTAAAATGCTGTAATATGATGTTTAAAGGACACTCAGATGATTGAGTTACTTGAGTAAATGCAAATAGTTACTTTTCACCACTAAATGTAACCAACAGAAAGATCCCACTGAGATTAAGCTCTTATTTTGGAAAGGGGGAAGGTGGCCACCAGACAGCAATGTGAAAATAGTGAAAACTTTGAGATAAAAGGAAGGTTAAGGTCAAACAGTACACTCCAACACAGTGGGACTCCAGATTCTTTCAGTTTTGATTTTAAAAACGGGAAATGAGGGTTTTTAGAAAGCACTCATGTGGACTTGTGTGTGGGAAAAAAAGGGAAAAAGAAGTCCAGGGAGGCAGAACGCATTATAGTGGCTGTCTCTATTTTCAAAGATAGACTAAACACATCAGTGAATGTGTAGCTCACAAGAAGTGGCTAAGCTGTTGGACTGGTGTTAAGTGAGGGATTTCTAATTTATAGTAAACCTCAGTTAGGAGTTATTAAAGTGTGTGTAGAGCTGCTGAGGACACACCTGCAGGTATAAATCATCACTGGATCATTATTGGAGCCTGACACATACTGCAGACAAAATGTTGAAATGTTGTCATTTGCTGCTCAGATTTTGACCATCCTTTTGTTTTAACTGTCTCTGTGTGTATCAGTGAGTACCACCGCTTTATGAAAGTGCGGCACTTAATTACTGGAGTGGCCCTTTAATGTGTAAAATCAGCCACATTCTCCTTTAACTCTCTGATGGAAACAAGGCAGGAAGAAAAACCACAGCTCTGATTAAACTAACTGTGCTGACAAAAATCTGCAAGAGCTGGAATAAAACAATGTCCAGAATCCAAATCCCAAAAAACAAAGTGATAGATTAGACAGTCATTTACCAAAATGAGATGACGCATGAAGGATTGCAACATCATATTGTGAGTATTGGTAAATCATTCCCTCAGCTCAGACTTTTGGCCTGTTTGTTTAGCTCATCCCTCGGTTATGAAAGTCTTCAAAATCAACAAGGTATTTGTCAGGGAAAAGGGAAATTCCAGAAACACTTGTCAGGACCAAATGTTTAAGTGTTAAATAGGTCAGTAGGTTACAGAAAGGTTAGTTTTCTAATAAATCTTTTCTAATAAATTTTCTGTTTACCAGACACACTACAGTACAACTCTGAAAACGGTCGTGCACAGTCTCTTTTCTCTAAACAATCCCCAAGATGACACTGATTATTTAGAGAAATGTGATCATGTTACTCCTCCAGTTTGGTATTTCCTCCCACTCGCTGCCACACTCTTTAACTTCACTTTATCCATCTCTGATTCAGAGTGTTCTTGTTTCTTCTCAGCTCTGATTGTCAGGTTCCTGACCAAGAGGTTCATTGGGGATTATGAAGCAAACACTGGTGAGTTTCTGTCCCTGAAATATTCAGAAAACTAACCTGGAAAAAACATAAATGCCTTTACTGACTGACTTCCCTCTGCAAAACCCCGCTGCTCTAGAGAAATCCCACTACTGACCCATTCATCCATTCACTCATTCATTCATCCACCTGTCTCTTTCGTTCTCCCCAGGAGCGCTCTACTCCAGAAAGGTCACACTGGATGGGGAGGAAGTGTCACTTCAGATCCAGGATACTCCCTGTGTCGCTCTCCAGGTAACTCGCAGCCATGTTTCCATCCCAGAGTTTTCATGTGCAGTACGAACAGAAAAGCTGGATGGAAACAAGTGTGTTAAAAAAAAACCCTTTTCTTTATTTCAACATTTTTTTTCTAATCTTGCTGGATGTGGTTTTTACTTCCGTTTACAAAGATGATATGTTATAAAATGCACAACGTACACATCAGTTGTTTCCACAGAATAAATCCTACCCCCATCCCCCTCCAACAGCTGCATGAGTATTTATACTGAGAGTGGACGTTAAAATGTTCAAATTTGCATCTTTAATTGGGTGAAAAAGTTCAAAAAGCAGAGGCGTCTGTGCCCCATCACTTCTGCTTTATATCTAAAAGTTGAAACAAAGCCCTCGGAGGCAGTAAAAAAAAAAAACTTCCATTTTTATCTCAAAGCAATTTCAGGAATGCATTTGAAGTAAGAGGAAGTGACCATCTCCTCGCTCAAAATGAGTATAATGAGTGCACGGTGCCACACAGCTCACCCGGCTTGACACCAGCAGTTTGTTTACCAAACCAGGCCTCAGAGCTGCTCATTTCCGACACTGGGGAAGATAACGGAGGGTGAGGAAGTCCCTCCTGGCAGGATGGAGGATGATAGTGACCGGCTTCCACAGATTAGAAAGAAATAATTGGCATGTGAAGGCGGGAGGAGTCACATGTGCAGAGCAGAGAGAAGAAGTTCCCGAGCTTCTGGAAGATTTTTAAAAAGCTGCAGCTGGAGAGATTTTTTTTTTATTGAAAGTGGGGCTGCGACAGACAAGAGTGTTCATAATGACAGAGCTGTAGATGTTTAAAAATGAAATTCTGGTGTCTGGCATGGTCGCAGAACGAACATTTTAATCGTAAAATCCCTTTAAATCCCTCACTGTGTATGTCTGTTTTTGCAGGATGATGCTGAGGGGCTGTACTGCCAGGAGCAGATCAACAGGTCAGACTTATGAAACTACTTGAGCGGGAATTTTAGTTAAACTCGATGTACTTAACTCATTTCTTTTAATAACTGTATAATAACTGGATTTCCAGGTCGATCTACTGGGCAGACGGTTACGTGCTGGTTTTCTCCATCACAGACCACAACAGCTACCGGACCATCCAACCACTCTACCAACACGTCAGACGCATACACCCCTCTGGAAACATTCCTGTTATACTGGTCAGTATCCAGTCTCAAAAAATGACAGTCCAGTTTAAACTAAACGTACGTGGTAAATTTGGGAAGAGGTGGTTTAATTTTGTTCAGTTTTGATCAGTTTATTTGATTTAATGGGATTAACTCATCTTTAAATGTCTGGATTATTCAGACAAACTGATTTAACGTTGAGCAGTGTCCAAGTCTCTCTCTCCTGTCTGGGACAGACAATAAGAGTTACCTACTAACCCTAATCCCTATAATGTAATCTACTCTATAATCTGTAATCTGCAGGTTGGCAACAAGAGTGACCTGCTCCGTGCCCGACAAGTGCCTGCAGACGAAGGCGAGACGTTAGCAGCCTCATTAGGTGGGACGTCCTCCTCCTCCTCCTCTTCCTCCTGTTTCTCCTTCCTCCGCTTCTTCTTCTTCTTCTTCTAATCATATGTTGTGTGATTGTGCACTCATGTAAACATGCTTCTTAAAATGTGATCACCACTTTAGAGAACATAACTGTCTTTATTTGAGTAAGAATTGAGAGATGAGATTGACAATGTGAACATTAGTTTGCACACAAAGAGTAATTCTATAGATAAGTTCAATGAGTTAAGTACGCAGCTGTTTTGGACAGTGCTGTTACAGGTGTTTTGTTCTGAATTAGCAGTTAAAGACCAGACTGGACTGAACTTTGCTGGAACAAACCCAGTCAGTTACAACTCATCTGTCCTCACTTTCCAAAGGCTCAATGCTGAAAATGTTCTGTTGTCTTACAGATATTTGACCAGAGAACTGCTGTAAATGCAGCTGACAGAATTCCCCACATTGTAAATACATGTTGACAAATTATAATGGTTATAGAAAAAAATAAAAAGTATGTCTAAACTATATCCTGCATGCTGCCTAATGAACGAGGAATGCTGAGAGCTGTCTGGAAGATAAGCCCTGATCTGAACACTGCCTCTGCTCACAGGAGGAGTTTACTTTGAGGCCTCGGCCAGAGAGAACCATGAAGGAGTCCACGCTGCCTTCCTTCATCTCTGTCAGGAGGTGGGACTTTTTGTCGTTGCTGTTAATTGGTTCTTTAGTTTGCCAGTGAGGAGTTTGGAAGGATGGTTTTGTTAACAGAAACATTTCTTTCTTACGATTGGCATTTTATAGAAATTTTGAATCCACCAAACTTTTCACTTCCTGTGGGATCTCTGGTGGCAGAGCATTTCCCACTGATGCCCAGAGTCACCAAATAATACAAATACAATATTAGTCCTTTAAGACAGAAAGAGGTGCACCAGCCCACAATGAACTGTTCTGTATATTTGTTTTTCTGTTGGAGGAACAGGACATTTTGCCCAGAGGCTCATTATATTTGGGTATGTTTAGATTGTCTGCTTCCTTTCTGGTATTTAAGGGAGCAGATTCTCAAACCTTCGCTCTGTTTAATGTCAGCATGTTTTAACTAATGAGGTGCTTTAAAGCTGCATGAATTTTTATTCGCACAGCCAACAGAGCCAATGACCGTGTGTAATGTGAAAGGTATCACTTGTAGTGAGCAACCCACTGAGAATTATCCCATAACTCTGCAGTTATGACATCCGTAATAATGTAAACAAAGCATGATTGTAGTAGTAATTCAGAAACTGAGTTCGTACAGATTATTATTCTGACTAAAATGTAGTGATTATACAAGTAGAAAAGGGAACTGAAGCGTTGACACTGACTTGTAGCTCGGTCAAAGTTAATTTAGTCACTTTATCTTATTTTGGCGAGTCACCGTGTTCTCTGTGCTTCAGGTGATCCGAGCGCTAGGAGGAGGTAATGGGGAGAAAAGAAGAGGAGGTCTCCACCTCGCCAGACCCAAGTCTCCCAACATGCAGGAGCTGAAGAGGAGGTTCAGACAGGTCCTCTCCTCAAAGGTCAAGTCAGCCACCACTCTCTGATCACAGGACTCTCTGATCCAAGAGATTCCTCGGAAAATAAAAGTCCTGGACTCTCTTTCATGGAAGGATGAAGAGAAAGTGCAAGAGGAGCTTGTGGCATTAACGTCATGAAAACGCACAGAATAACCTCTCTGCAGTGATCAAAGAGCACAAGTGGTTTTCTTCAGGTGGATGAATAAAGACAAAGACCAAGAGGAGCTTTCTGGCAGCTGAGCTCTTCTCTGTGTTTTGGACGAGAGTCACAGTCAACACGACCTCGTACGAGTACAGTACAACAAGGATGCTGCTCACAGCGGACATGTCAAAGCCTGCTAGACAAACAGCATGTGTTGTGTCAGAAACCTGGCATGTTTACCATGATGGATATTGAGTGTGTCAGCAGACATCACTGACAGGGTCACTGTAAACCTCTGAACATATTAGGAGCCCAGTTCATACAGAAATCAAACCAACACTGACACAATTCATGTCTCAGTTTTCCTGAGACTGAAAATACATCAGATCAATAAAGAATTATTGAGTCAGTCAATTTTCACAGAAAAAGCAGGTGTTGTTAAACACTTGTTATGAAATATGGAGTCTCTCATTTCAGACCCGATTTGTTTCTTGTTCATTTGTTTTTTTGTCTTTCTTTATGAAACTACTTTTTTTTGTACAATTCAGGTTAATTCTTGTGAAATATCAGGTCAGATTTCCATATCTGAACATAACTGATATCAAATAAATGTGAGCTTCTGTCCTCTCTGTTGCAGAACAGTCAAATCAAAACAGGAAATGGCTGTAAAATGCAAGTGTTAGAGGCTGTACACTGAGACAAATGCTGACATTTGACAGCTGGAAGTGAAGCCTGGTGTAATAGAACAAAGCAAGGGGCGACTCCTGATATAGAAATGGAATTCTATGGCTGCCAATAAGAAAATGCCGTCAGACTGAGATTTATTTTCTATTGCGTAATGTGTGAGAAAATGAAAAATGTAGAAACACCTTTGTTTCCACATTACTGAAATTCACTTTAAAATTTCACTTTAAAAATAAAAATTAAATTGACAAATATTTTTCAGTGCTATCCAGAGAATAACTCCATTATGTTAATGAAACTGAATCAGGAATTATATTCCCTCAACTCCCTAAAGACTCATACATCATGTGCACGAAAATGGAAAATCTCATTAAAATTTGGTGACATGATTTCATTTTCATACTGGTGGCCACAGACTTCCAGACGGTGCAGCTGTTCCGTTTGTTCCAGTTGGTATGAGCCAATTAATACGTTCCTAAAGTTACAAAAACTAAATTCATCACCAATATCTTTATACTGACACGTGCCAAAACTCCGTCCACTAAACAACATATTTGAGAATCCATGTCACTCTCGTTTACAAGCCCTTGTTTGCTTGTAACTGTGACAAAGTCAAGTTTTCCACTATAGCTCAGCACGAAGAATCCAAACTGAAGGTGTGACTTCTCCTTTAATGGTTCACAGTCTGGAGAATGTTTCTTTTCTATTGGTTTTAAAAGAAGGTTTTAGTGTTGTGAGGAGCTAATGTTGCCCCACAGGCTTTTTCTTCCTGACAAGAAGAAATTTCTGGGCAAGTTGCAGCTTCTTGTCTTTGTCTAGAAACACTGCTGAGCTTGAACAGTGATTAGTCCAGTAGTGCTCATCAATCATCATCATCATCAATAGTGATGAGCTGAGTATTAGTCCAGTTCTGTTCATGGGTCAAAATCCAAAACTGCTAATGAATCCACTGAATTCATGTAGTTCGGATGTGTGTGTGTGTGTGTGTGTGTGTGTGCGCGTGTGCGTGCGTGCATGTGTGTGTGGCTTCTGCTGTTCTCATGACCTCTCCTCTCACTGACATACACACAAAATTCCCAGTAAAGATAAATTCCTCAGCATCTGGAATTTCTTTCTTGGTCACTGAACCACCACTCTAACCCTTCTATACGCACACACACACACATACACACACACACACTCACACACACACACACACAAATGTCTGCTGACCCCCAACTCATGACCTTTTGCCCTCTGACCTTTAAAAAGCAGCAGGGCTCCATCAGAGTCTGGAAAAAAAAGATGAGACGAAGCCAGTCGTGTTGCTCACAGTCTATCTAGAAAAAAAATCCTGTGATGGTATTTGATAAAGACAAAAATAACAAGTGCACGAAAAAGTATGTGTGTGAGAGAGAAAATAAGAGGTTTCTCATTATTTTCAGCTACTTTAAGTCCAATTTCCTCTTGTGTTTTCTTTTGAGACCCAACTTTACTTCCTACAAACATACTTCTACTACTTCTTCTACAACACACACACACACACACACACACACACACACACACAGCATGTCGCTCTTAAAGACCTCTTTCCTGTGTGCCACTGGAACAAATGCTCCAACGTTCTCAAATGAACGATGAAATCCTCCCTTTTTCCCTTGAAGCCAGTAATCTTGTAACATGGTTTAAATGTGAGTTTATTTGATAGATGAAGAGGTAATGTGACATTTATGAGGCTAGATTTAGAAAATGGAGCCTTAACGAAATGTTCCCTTTTTCGGTAAGGATTAAGAAAGCTGAAGCTAATTTATGGGTTCTATTCTAGAAGTAAGAAAACATCAAAATAATATTGAAATTAATATTAAATACTCATTTCTTCTTGTCCAACAGTATGGCATGTAGTTCACTCCAGTTGCCAGGGGTGTTTTTGAGAGGATCACTGCGCTCACTGCACAGCGCTGAGGTGCAAGAAGGCCAAAAACATCATGTCTTGAGAAGGCACAGCTCTGCACACTTTGGTCCATGCAGGTATTTAATCACAAAGCCAAGATTTCTGTCTTAAACTCAGAGGGAACTGAGTTTAAGACAGAAATTATTCTTGCACACCGTAAAGTCTTACAGACAGGTGTGTGGGATCAAACACCCTTGACCGCACACTGCTGATTACGTGTACTCTCTAAAGTAACGTAGTTTCAGTCATTATACCTTCATCAAGCCAAATTCATCAAAGTCACCATATTTATGTAAATATAACCCAGGAAAAAAACACCAATCACTGGTTAAAGTGAGCTGGTTTCTTTGGTTTCTTTGTAGTCAGGACTCTGGCAAAGTGTTATCATTTTACAAGCAAAAAAAAAAAAAAAAAGCACCATAATTAGTTTTTAATTTTAAGGAATGAAATAATAAAAAGTGTAGTTTTTTGTTAACTATACACAGAGGGAAAAAAAAATCACAGCAAAATTAAATCTGTCAAAGTCAAACTGCTAAATGTTCTTTAATATTAGTTTGAGTTGGCACTGTGGTGCTTGTATAGAAATATGAGCACGGGAGTATTTAGGGTAGAGTTACAATTGATTCCACATTGCTGAAGTGTGTGGAAACATACATACACAAACACACCCCGTCAGTGAACCAGTAGCATATGGAAGTCATTCATCTTTCCAGGTAAGATAAAGTACACTGGGCCTTCCCTGGAGTCCCCAGTGTGTGTCACAAAAGAAGCACCATATGTGAATTTTTTCCACTCCAGTCCAGTATGTACCATCGACTTTACCCCCTCTGTTTCTCACACTGTAGTTTTAAGTGACTTTCAGAGAATTTAGTGTTCGATTTAAAGCATGTTGCTGCCAGCTGTTGGCACATTGCTTCATCTGTGAGGAAATGCTTGAAGTGCAAACAATGAGAAGCAAAAATAAGGTGTTCATCAACATCTGCCCTTTTCCATGCAGTGTTTTTATGAGCGTGCTTGGCATAATCTTTTGTGTCCCAAATGGGAAAGCTGTCCAATACTGAAGAATACAAACAAGCAAGAAATGGTCAAAATCCCCCGTTATGCACTTGATGTGCCAACTTCTTTGACTTGTTTAGTCTGTTGAGTCTGTGACTCTGGACATAAACAGACTCTTTCTTTGATCTGCTTGGCATAATAAAGGCACTGGTTGAACGTCCCCATTTTTAATCTAATGATGGCTACTTAAAGCTAAAAACCAGACCTTGGTCCAACCAAGCACACATACGTGGGTGTTCTGGTGTCCACTATGGGAAAGCTCTTCATCAGCAGCAGCAGTGTAGAGGACATAAACCAGCTGTGTCTGCATGCATGTGTGTGTGTTAATGCCCCATTCTCTTATCTGTAGTAGGCGGCAGGAAGTCAAGGTCCCGTCTGGGACGAAGTCAAGACCTAAACCGAGACAGAGAGCAAGACACAAAGGAAGGAAAGGACTGTTCCAGGAGGAGACAAGACTGAATCCAAGAAAAGAGACTGAAAATATAATCTGTAAAGAGACAGAGACAGCTGACAGAAAAAGGGAGGATGAGGAAAGAGACAGACAGAATAACGTGGAAACAGGAGCATTATCAGCGACCATGTCAGCTTTCAGCACGAGACAAGATCATAAGTGTTCAACACTTCTAGGTTTGAGACTTGGACTTGGACTTGACTCAAAACACCTCTGGACACTCCTGTTGAAAAGACTTGGGCAGCAGGGAGACCTGCTTACACATTAATTATTGTCATATTGCAGTTGTCTTGATCTTGGATTATGAATTTTGGCCTGACTCTATCTAAATGGCTGAAAACATAGAGTTAATGCATGAACAATATCTGAGGTCTGTCTCTATTTTTGGCTCCAAAGCTCCCAGTAGGCAGCTCATTTAGCCTCCCACCCCTCTTCCTGACTGCCCTTTTTCTCACTCTTGCCCTCTTCCTTCAGCATTTCCTGAGACTAAGCAGGACATTCAGACCATGTATTTACCTGACCTTGACCATGACTGTTTCCCACAGTGGTTGAAGGGGAAATTCTGGTCACAGTCTTTTTCTAATGCTGTAGTTTGGTTACTATATTTTGTTCGTATCTATTTCTTCCCGGACAGTTCATTTCCTACTGCTAATAGCTAGCTAATGATTTTTTAAAATACCCTGATTTATCACCACAAATTCAAGATAAGCAACTCCGATTTTGTTCTTGAATGCGAATATGAGGCTGATCAATTGATTATTGAAGCACGTGGAATAACTGGTGGATAACTGTCAGCTTCAGCCACCATTTTGAAATAAGACCACCTGCATTTCAGGAACATCTTCATATTCTCCTTAAGAGTCTTAATGTGAAAATCCGACAATGTTGCAGGTGTTTTCAAGCCTCCATGTGAAAATATTAAGCTTCAGTGTTATCTTTTATAGTGTTTAACAATAATATTGTCAGCAAAAACAACTCCAATACGTGTCCTAACTATGTAGCCTGTGAGCAGGGGGAAACAGCTAGCCTGGCTCTTTGGTTTTTGCTTGGATTAAACAAATATATAAGGTATGTAAGTGTTAAACAGTGAGCATTAGAGATGGTGGCAGGTTGAAGAAGAATGGTAATAATCTTCTCATGTTACTCTTGGCATGTAGGCCAATAAGTGTGTATTTCCTCAAATGCTGAACTAATCATTTAAGGTGAGATGGGCATGAATTGGGGTTTTTGGTGTTGTTAACATCATAACTGTAGAAATTTACTTTACGATGTTCTAGGAGCACAATTTTTACTTTTGTTCAGAGCTTTAACAAATCACCAGAATTTATAAAAACTGTCCAATCGATCTCATCTCTTGGATTATATGATAAAATGCCTGTTTCAGTGTTCGATCATAAACATATGTCTAACTGTGAATTCCACTCTTTGTGCTAACGTATTTCTCTATGGAGATTATCAGGAAAAAGCCTGAAAGCAATATTCATATGGTTCCTAAAGCAGGAGATGTTACTTCTCTTCAACACAGTCACATCAAAAAGATCCATCAGATAAGTCAGTTTAGATTACGACATATGCCAGTGCTTTGTCTATGTGTTTTCCATAAGAGTAAATGTTGAATATGTTCAGTGCAGCTACAGATCCTCTAGTTGCCATAACAAATAAACAGCAACCACAGTGACTTTGTGAGTGTGCTCACCAGCCATTCGTGCTAGCTGCCTCCTGGACACTATCTGATGGAGTGATACAGCTTCATAAGCCAAAGAAAGTCAAGCACAAAAAGGGGAATGAAAGATAGAAACCTTGTGCATTTGAGAAAGAAACTCTTGAATGTGCATGTTTTGCAGCTGGTTTGAGAGTTTACCACTCATAAAAGTGTCTTTTCCAGCGACACTATTAGCTCGACGCGCCTCTGTCTTTCTGCTTCTCCAAGATAAACAGGCAGATGGGAGGCAGAAAGGAGTCAGGGGGTGAGTCATGCTTACTGATTTATCAACACTACAAACACATCCCACAGGAAAGAGGAAATTCTTTGAGAGAGGGTGACAGAAGTTCACTAAACTGACATGACAAAAGTCATTTGATGAGGCTTGACTTTGAGCTGCTCATGTGACTTCCGTTACTTCAACATGTTCTTAAACCTTTTTTTTTTTTTTAATTTTTTAAAATAAATTTAAGTTTAGGCTGTGTGTGGTTGTTTCTGGGTGGCAGGGTCTTTTTTTTATCCTATTCATGACTGTTTTTCATCCTGTGCTTTTCTGCATTTCTGACTTTTCATCATCCCTCCTTTGATGTGTGGTCAAATTGCAGACCACATCAGATAAGGAAAATTTTTAGACTGACTGAGGTGGGGACGGCAAAGGAAAAGAAAGGCACTGAATGGATATTTCAACACATGTCAATGTGGAAGTGACTGCGATTAAGTACGGTATACTACTGTAAAAGCAGTAAAGAAGTTGAGTAGTGAATCATGTCCCAGAGTTTGTTTCACCAGCCACCAGTTTATAAATTCAAAATTATCCTGGAAAATATCAGTTTACTAAATTCAGATTTCTGCATCTTTAAATCTCCCATACAAAGTAGTTTAATGTCATAGTATAAATTTTCACCTCACGCCATTGATGCAGTGTGAAAACTTGTCCTGTTCATGGCCTCGTCAGCTCCCTCCACACCCCTCCAGCTCCCTCCAGCCCCCTCCAGCCCCCTCCAGCTCCCTCCACCTCCGTGGTGCCGGTCAATCTTGAGACCGAGGGCCCCTTTGTCAGTGACCGCTAAGTGGCTGTTTCATAAAGATAAGTGCCATTCAGAAAAGAAAGAGCTCATGATCAATTCAAAGAGTTGCTTATGGCAGAGACTGTCAGCACCTGGATATAAGGAGCGCGTTTGGATGGTACAGTCACCTGTGGGTGACCTCTGCTGTAGACTTGCTTCAGTGGAGTCTGGTTTATTTTCTGTTACCTGTCTGATGTTATCAGTCTGTAACTCAGTGTTACTGCTACCTGTCTAGATCTGGAAAAAAGACATTTCAAATCAATGAGGCCTTTCTGTAAGTTTAAAGTTTACAAATGACTTAAAATAAATAGATTAAAGGTTTGTCCTTGACTTAATGTTGGAACCAGAACTTTGACAAAATTTAGAACAAAAATCGAAACTCACATTTCATGGCCTTCATCAGCAGATTTCATACTTAGGTCATGTGATGTTTGCTCAATCTTATCATGTGTCATTTCTGAATTATTTTATCAAAGTTTTCCAAGTAACTGAATTTTAAAAATGAAATATCAGGGTGTTCAGGCAGCGTGCGTTTCAATGTGTGCTGCAGTGTTACAGTAACAGAGTCAAAGGGTTCATCTGGCAGGATCAGGACTTCACATCTGGACTGATTTGTCTTGGTTTTGACATAATGTTGGTAGAGTCAGGTTCATAGAGAGAGAGTATGGTAGAAGATACAAAATGGGATACAACTTTATAATCCAATTTGGAAAGTTGCCTTTAGTTTCACCTATGACAACATAAAACACACAGCAGATTAGTCTCATGTAGATGCTCAGGAAACATTTGACATTTGGGGAAAAACAAGTTAAACTGTGTGTTTGAATCAGAATGGAGAAGATGAATCTGAGAAAAAGGGCAAAATAGTGAATGAGATTATCAACATGAATCCATCAGCTCCACGAAAAGGCCGGAGCAGTGACGTTTACCCTGCAGTAATGTGCAGTTAGCTCTGCCACATTGTGCAACGCCTTGTAAGTTTTTATCACCTCTACGCTGAAGGAGCACGACTCAGTGAGAGAGAGCAGAGGAAGCCAAAATCTGCTCCATGTAGGCCCCATTTGGGTTCAAGCAGAATCCTTTGTTTTTTTCCAGAACACTCCACCACACACCACAGGACAGTTTCTGCAGGGTGGTGTTTCTGTGCTGTGCTGCCCTCTAGCTTACAGAGAGGCACTGTACTGTTATTAGTAGGCTTCTTCTATTAACTCTGCTCATACTATGGATCATCCTATATATACAACTACTACTATTCTGTTATTAGGCTGCAAGGCTTCTGCTAAAAATAATAAACATGTTAAGCTGTAATGTTAATGATGTTAATATTAATCATTTTCACTTTCCCCACTCGGTCAGTGTGGCTTACAGCTGCAAAGATCCTGATTGGATTTGATATAATCTGACTGGACAGGATAATTGTTCTAGGTCATCTCGCACACACACAAGGATGAGCTGTAAACCCTCTTGAGATTCACCACCAACTGTGTTACATGTATGTATTTTCACAGTGCAGTGGCACTGTGTTGGCTCCCAAATGTGAGGAGGTTTTTCAGGGATTTATTCATTGGATATAAACAAAAGGGAAAGTGATGAAACTGGCTTTCACTGTGGAGCTTTCGTGCAGAAGGAGCAAGATCTGTCCATCTCATCCATGCATGGTAGGAAACCTTTCATAAAATAATCCTAATAATAATGATGAAATTGATAGCACAGAGGAAACAAGGCAGGGCTATTTAGTTTTTTTTTGAGTGGTATAAATTTAAAATGCAAAAACGTTACGTGTACTGAGAAAACTGAACAATAACAAAAGAGGTGAAACAAAGACAAGAAAAAAACACCCACCTTGTTTTCCCATAATGTTCTCTGCTCTATCAGCAACAGGGAAAGTTGACTCAGACCTCTGACTGTGGAGGAGGGAGAGAAAAAGGATTTCAAAATCCAGGCTATTCAATATAAATTAAATCATTAAAAATGACCCATGACAGCAGGTTTAAGTAAAGTGGATACAGCAAATGTTGTGGTACAATATTTCCATTTATAATCTGTCACAGTGGAAGAGTTTCTCTTCAGTGAAACACTTTTCTCCAAATCCCTTGTTTTCCTAGGGAAGCAGCATCATCACCGTCAGACCTTCTTCCTCCAGGTTCCTGTGAGCTCTGGAGGCTGGGAGCCTTGAGATGCAACAACAGCACCGTGCCTTCATCTCCATACCTCAAACATGGCGGCAGACACCAGACAAAACGTCTCCCTCCCTTACTTTACCCCACCTTCCTCATCCTCCCTTACCTCTTCCCTTGTCTCCTTCACTCCATCCATCCCTCCGTGGGCCCCTGACGTTCCTCTTGGTTCTCCTGGCCTCAGTGTGTTTCATGCCTTGCCCAGCTGATGGAGCCTGGTTTCGTGTTGGGGTGGTGGGACCGTGGGGATGTGACCCTCTGTTTGCCAAGGCCCTTCCCAGTGTGGCAGCACAGCTCGCCGTCAACCGCATCAACAGGGACCCCTCGCTGACCTACGCTGCAACCTTCGACTATGCTGTGCTGCAGGTACAAGCCTCATCGCATTCATCTGCATTATGTGTGGTGATATACAGAAGTAATTTCACTGGCTCATTTGACTGTGATTTACTGGGACTCCCTCTTCAGGAGCCATGTGAGACATCAAGGGCGCTGGAGGCTTTTGTGGGTTTCCACACTAAGGCCTCAGGGTACACTGGACCAGCCAACCCCGGCTACTGTGATGCTGCTTCAATGCTAAGCAAAGGCTGGAACAAAGTAGGTGATTTTAGAGGCTGTTTAAATTTGTGCAAACACATTAGAAAAGCCATGATATAATTATTTTTCCTGTTTTTTCCTGCTTTGACATGTCCATTTTTGTCTTTTTTCCCTCTTCTAGGCGTTGTTTCCTTGGGGTTGTGTTGGCTACGAGTTGGACGATGTCCGGAGCCACCCGACCTTTGCCCGCTCCATGGCAAGGCCCACTTGGGTGCTGCTCAGCGTCATGAACTACTTCAGGTGGGCTCACATCGGCATCATCTCTTCCTCAGAAGACATTTGGGTGGAGACGGCCACAAAGGTGTGAATTTGCTTTATTTTTCACTATTCTGATACTGCAAACAACAGCTTCTGCCAACTAAAATACCAAATTATGAAACCAAAACCAATTACAATTTTTTAAAATAAGAAATTTAGGGGGAAAGTACATAAAAATGTTACAATTTTGTAAATTTGCTCTATTTTCTTGAGTTCATGGATTTCATCTGGGTGGTATGTGTGTTGTCTCTGGCCTGGTCAGGTTGCTGACTCCTTGAGAAGCCACGGTCTGCCGGTCAGGCTGGTCAGTTTTATGGAGAACACTCCTCACGGCATCAGGCGAACCCTGGCCAAGGTTCGCAAGATGAGAGAAATACGGGGTGCGTACTGATTTACCACAGAATTATTAGATCGATTTTTTACCATATACTTTTTTAATATATCTTTTATTTCTTGCTTTTGCTGACCCTCAGTGAGTGTAACTTATCACCTTGATACAGTGATGTAGTGGTGTAATCCACAGTGTATCATTACACCACAACATTACTTCAGCACACCTCTGACCACACCAATTGATGATGCTGGATGAGCAACATATTTTAAACTTACATATATTGACATTAGTATTGGCCTCAAACCTGTCAGGCTATGCTGTGTATGGTAAACCAGGAGACACATTAGTTGTGAGACATAGCAAAGGCAATGACAAAAGCATTTGTCATGTCATGTCATGTCCCATGCTAGTTGTGATCCTCTGCATGCACTCGGCGCTGATCGGTGGTGGAGTCCAGAAGCTGCTGTTGGAGACTGCCTACGACATGCAGATGATCGATGGCTCCCTGGTCTTTGTGCCCTATGACACCTTGCTCTACAGCCTTCCCTACCGTAACGTCTCCTACCCGGCTCTGAAGAGCAACAGCAAACTGCTGCGGGCCTACGACGCCGTGCTGACCGTCACCATCAACTCACCCCAGATGTCGTTCTATGAGGCCTACAGAGAGGCCATGGAGAAGGGGGAGGTGGCGAGGACGCTGAAGCCACAGCAGGTGATGCATGGAACCAAGGAGTCTGGAAAAGAGGAGTTGTCTGTAAGAATAAGACAGTTTGACCTGAAATCTGTGTCCTGTAGGTGTCTCCTCTGTTCGGGACCATCTACAACTCTGTTGTCTTCATGGCTCACGCAGTGCATCGTGTTCGTCAGTCTGGGGAGTGGATGTCTGGCGGAAACCTGGCTAGACACACCCGCAACCTGGCCTTTCAGGTACTGAGAGGACTTCGAAAAACAGTGATTGTTCAAACCCACAAGTTTAAGGTTCCTGACAAGATAAAAATGCTCATGATAAAAGGGCATTTCCACCTACATATTGTACTAATGTTGCAGGGCTTCAGTCACCCAATCAAAACCAACGGCTCCGGAGCAGCTCTGTTGGACTACCTCATACTGGACACAGACGGACTCTCCTGGGAGCTGAAGCCAGTGTACAGGTAAGTTTTTAGAGAGCCTAGTTTGAGTGTAAGTAAGGTCTCATTTCATTAATAACCTCTAATAGTGATCATATTGACTGGTGACAGGATCGACATGGAAGTCGGCATGGTGCATTTCCTGGGTCGAGACATCCACTTCCCTCGAGGCTACGGACCCAGGAAGGACTCTTCCTGCTGGTTTACTCCTGGAGTCATGTGCTCAGGGGGTAAGGACACACACACACACACACACACACACACACACACACACACACACACACACACACACACACACACACACACAC
>JBBMJY010000016.1:1495916-1568070 GCA_037833715.1 Toxotes lorentzi | reverse complement strand
ACACACACACACACACACACACACACACACACACACACACACACACACACACACACACACACACACACACACTACAGATAAACATATTCCTGCATACACACTTCCAAAAAGCTGTTTAGCTAAATGCATCTTATCTAGATAGGGTTAGTTATACAACAATCACAATTTGTATTCTCTAGTTTGTATTCTATTCTATTCTATTCTTTTTTTTTTTTTTAACTTCTCTTGTTTTCAGTCAAAACTCTTCTCTTTCTCTTCCAGGTGTGGATCTGTTCATGACCATCAGCATGTTTCTCGGGGCCATCGCCTTCTGTGTCTTTGCTGTGGCACTGATTTACTGCATCAGGTACAAAGTCAGCAGGAAGTCATATTGTTTGACCTGAAAAGTCAAGAGCAACAATAGAGACTAAAATGATCATTGATAGGTAATGAGATTATTAACACGTGGGCACTTGTGGCTGTTTGTTGCTCAGTTTGTTTTTACTATTTATCTCATATAAAGCTGTTTCTGTCCTACAGCTGTTAGTTTGTCACTTATTCCTATCTGTCTCCTCCTTTTCTCTTGTTGCCTAGGCGACGCATCAATCAGATTAGACTGGTCAGGGGTCCAAACAAGATCTTGCTGACTCTGGCAGATGTCACATTCATAAACCCGTCACTTAGCAACAAGGTCAGCCTCTGTTTGACGACTTGTTAGGGTCCAACTTATATCCATTAAAAAAATACACAACAGGAAGTTGTTGTAAATTTTATGTATTGCTATTTTATTCATTCAATAAATCAATATTTCTTTGTGCTTTTAAAATGTTTTTCAAGTGTTACATCAGATACCGAAGTTACAGTCAACTATTTGAAACTACAAAACTGATGTGACACTGAAACAAAAATGATTGTCTCACATCCTGAACTTAACTCTCTGCAGAAGTTGAGTCTGGACGACAGCAGAGCCAGCGGCATGAGGAGCGTGTCAGACCGCAGCCTTGCCTCACCCGTCTCCACCCAGTCCCCGGCCACCTATGAGAACACCAATGTTGTCATTTATGAGGTGATGCGAGTCAGTTTAATACGTGTAGCACAATAACGACAAAGTCAGTAAGGTGCAAAAATTAAAATCACTCATATGAAAACGTGGCAGCGTCAGTTTAGTATCTAAGACAAGAAAGAAGCTGTTTCTTAGAGCAACTGTTTATGTTTTGTTGGTGTTTCTCTCCTACAGGGTGATTGGGCATGGCTGAAGAGGCTTCCTGACGGGACGTTCAGCAGAATCACCCCCAAAACCAGCGATGTGTTTGAACTGGTATGTGATGTCGTTGTGAGACAAAGTCTCACCGTGTCATTTTTAGTTTGAACAGTTGTGTTAAGTCAACAACGTGTTTTTTATCTGCAGATGAAGGACATGCGTCATGAGAATGTCAACCCCTTCCTGGGCTTCTTTCACGACTGTGGCGTGTTCGCCATCGTGACCGAGTTTTGCTCCAGAGGCAGCTTGGAGGACCTGCTGCTGAACGACGACGTCAAACTCGACTGGATGTTCAAATCCTCTCTGCTGCTGGATCTGATTAAGGTTAATATAAACTAGATACATAGACATTTGAATCCTTGGATGAAATGGGGGAATCTTGGAAGTGTGCATAGTTTACCATGCACACTTGTGCAGCTACCATGCTCTTGTGCAGCTGACCCAGGAGACTGCTTGACCGCTGAAAACAAACCAACCTGTTTGTTTTCTTTCTCAGGGTATGAAGTACCTCCACCACCGCGGCATATCACACACTCGTCTGAAGTCCCGTAACTGTGTGGTGGACGGCCGCTTTGTCCTGAAGGTCACAGATTACGGCTACAATGAGGTTCTGGAGTCTCAGAGGTTCCCTTACGTTGAACCACCTGCAGAAGGTGAAAGAACAGATCAGATTATGAACCAGGGTCACACTCAGTTTGTCCCAGTGGAGACAGTTTATTCAGGTTGCCATTACAGAAGCTTTAACAGTTCTGTGTGTTCCAGAGCTGCTGTGGACGGCTCCAGAAATCCTGAGGACTGGGCAGCCGGGGCATCACGGGACTCTGCCCGGTGACGTGTTCAGCTTTGCCATCATCATGCAGGAGGTGGTGATCAGGGGGCCACCGTTCTGCATGCTGGACCTCTCTGCTGCAGGCAAGACAATCACCTTCCGAACCTGAAAATGCAGGACAATAGATGTGCTCTACAAACTGCTAGCATGGCAACAACAACACAACAGCTCATGTTTCTCTGTGTTTTAGAAATCGTAGAGAAGCTCTGTAAGCCTCCTCCTCTGTGTCGGCCGGTGGTCAGTCCAGACTACGCTCCGTTAGAGTGCATCCAGCTGATGAAACAGTGCTGGAACGAACAGCCGGACAAGAGGCCCAGCTTTGAAGACATCTTTGACCAGGTAGTGCTGGTTGATTGTAGGTGATTCACGCAGTGGTTCAAAAACTGATGAAAATCTTCATGTTTATCAGCTTCTAAAAAGAACAGTTTTCAACTTTTTGTGTCATAATTTGGGGGGAATTAATTCTACGTTTAAAGACCTACTCGTGTATTTTACAATGAGGTGTATACACTGCTCACATGAAAAAAAAACAGAAAGGGAGGTTTTGTGCTCTTGTGTTTTCAACAACTGGATTTTTGAACCATATGAGATTGAAAATGTTCTATTTTGCATTGTCAGAACCAAATGCAGGAGTCAGTACTGTAGTTATCAGGGAATTGTGTGCTTTTACTTAATTAATCTCTACAAACGGCTTCTTATTTCTCGTCCTCTGTACTTTTGTCTCATCTCTTCTTATCTCAGTTTAAGAACATCAACAAGGGGAAGAAGACCAACATCATAGACTCCATGCTGCGGATGCTGGAGCAGTACTCGTCTAACCTGGAGGAGCTGATCCGAGAGCGGACGGAGGAGCTGGAGATCGAGAAGCAGAAGACGGAGAAGCTGCTGACACAGATGCTGCCTCCGTGAGTTAATGTGAACACACTCGTACAAAACACACCCACATAAATGCACAAATTTAAACATGCACAGACACACACGATAACCAGTTTAGGCTGTTATTGTTATTCTTTTGCTTCGAAGTCAAGATAAATTAGAATAATGTCTGTCTGACTGTGAAAACACCAAATACAAATTAAGGCGAGTTGTTGAGTTAGGTGTTTTTAATGTGTAAAAATACATATTTTTAATTTCTCAGCTAGCAGTATTTACCATGTTAACCATCTTAGTTTAGCATGTTGCTAACTACAGCTAAACAGGAAGGACAGCTGAGGCAATATAAAAACTCAGAGGACCAGGTTATTACAGTTCATCCTGAGGGAGCATGAATATGTGTACCTGTTAGGACGTAGGCCTGAATTCAGGTAGTTATCAACTGCCAGTAAGCTGTTCCTGTGGCTACTTGGCACTTGGGGAAGACGAGTTTCTGTCATGTTGCGTCTAGGCCAACAGACAGGACACAAATTCCAAAATCTTCTCTGGAAATCCATATAATAATTCGAGATATTTTGAAAGTGGAAAATGTGAACATTGTGCTGGTCCTTGAGAAAAGGTCAAGGGATCCTCTGAAGACTCCATTCAAGAACTGAATTGGAGTAACCTCAAGTTTTGGTGCAGACTGACTGATCACTGCTTCTTGAATGTTTAGTTTTGACCCTGTGTGAGTTGCAATGTGAAGTTATGTTTAACTCACTACGATCATTTGTGAACTTTACGTTTCGCACTTGTTCTTCTTCTTCCCTTCAGATCTGTGGCAGAGGCTTTGAAGGTGGGCGGTACAGTCAAGCCAGAGTATTTTGACAACGTGTCGCTTTATTTCAGCGACATCGTCGGGTTCACCACCATCTCAGCAAACAGCGAACCCATCGAGGTGGTCGACTTGCTCAACGACCTCTACACGCTGTTCGATGCCATCATAGGAAACCACGATGTCTACAAGGTGCTCTTAACCTCTGTCTTCTGTTCAGTTCTGTTCATGCAGATATGATATTCTCAGACATTAAATCTCTTTAGATCACATTGTTGCTAATTCTGTTATGGTCTTCTTCAGGTGGAGACGATTGGTGACGCTTACATGGTGGCATCTGGTGTCCCCGTCCCTAATGGCAACCGTCACGCTGCAGAAATAGCGAACATGGCTCTTGACATCCTGAGCGCTGTGGGAACTTTCAAAATGAGACACATGCCTGATGTTCCCGTCAGGATACGTATAGGACTACACACAGGTGACAGATGATGGTGAAGACCTTTTAGCTAGCATTAATAAAGTATGCGTGTATGTGTACTATAACCTTTATAATAAAACGCTGTAAAAATCCAAACCAAATCTTTTCATAAAACTGTGTTTGAGTGTTTGTGCGTGTGTTGTAGGTCCATGTGTAGCAGGTGTGGTGGGTCTGACCATGCCTCGCTACTGTCTGTTTGGAGACACAGTGAACACTGCCTCTCGAATGGAGTCCGGAGGGATGCGTAAGTTACAGATCAACAAAAAACAGAACTGAAAAATTTATCGTGCATCTGTTTTTGGGAATCACAACCAGGCTGGGATGGTTTAAAATAAAGCGATCAGTGTGATAACATCACCTTCTCGTTTTTCACTGTGAAAGCCTACAGGATCCATGTCCACCAGAGTACAGTGAAGGTCCTGCGGGACCTAAATCTCGGCTACAAACTAGAATTAAGAGGCAGGGCAGAAATCAAGGTACAAACCTTTATCTGGTACAAGATTTGAACAACACGATCAGGCAACAGCAAAATATAGTATCTCAATATCTTTCTTCCTTTTTTTCTCAGGGGAAAGGCATAGAGGAGACCTACTGGCTTGTAGGGAGAGAGGGATTTACCAAACCTCTGCCTGTTCCTCCAGAGCTCAAGTCCGGGTAGGAATGACGTTTATTAACAAACCGATGAATGAAAGTGAACCTGGAACCTTTAACAGCCATTCAGCTCCCAGCTGGTAGAAAGAGGGATCTACAATCTGATCTAGCAGATAGATTACAGAGAGCAAGCAGCCGAACCACTGCAGGACTCCTGCGTGTGTGTGTGTGTGTGTGTGTGTGTGTGTGTGTGTGTGTGTGTGTGTGTGTGTGTGTGTGTGTGTGTGTGTGCGTGCTGTGTTCATGCTGTTTACTTCGTCCCAACAGGCAAATGGCCCACGGGCTGCAGATGGCCGAGATAGCCCAGTACAAGAAACGGAAAGCCGAGAAACAACAACAGGAACAACTTGCAAAGAAGAAAAACTGAGGTAATGTTATGCATTATAAAAAATGTATAACATTACTGGCTTGGTTGGCAACGTGACTCGTCCTTTGGCAAACATAGTTTGGGGACTTGTTAGCAAAGACTGTCTCGAGATGTCACTGCAGTTTGTTTGCATTTCGTTGCATCTTGAACACAACTCACTCAGAGTTTAGGAGGAACTCGTGGCCACAGAAAGAAGCAGCTGGTCAGACGTACGGTTCTGGTGCTATGGCTTTCTCTTTAAACTAATAATAACATTATGCTTTTAACTTCTTTGTTTAATTATTAGAAATGACACTCAGAGTTTATCTGCTTTCATGTGGTAACTTTCTTGTGCTAAAGGTCAAAATCTTTAGATTTTAGCTAAATTAAAAAAAGATTGTAGTGTTAACCTCTCGAAGACGTCTGTTTTACTGGTTTTACAGAACTAGTTTCTGACCAGCAGCTTCTTGCTGTAGGTTCTGCACTGAAGATTTCTTATAAGATTTTGAGCGGGTCATGTTTCTGTTCAAGTTTACAAGTAAATGCAAATGAAAATCAGCGACATCTAGAGACAGTTCAAGTGAGGGATGTGGGGATATCGTCCGTAAAATAAAAAACATCTCTTTTCATCAGACGGGGGGGAGAATCATCATCTTGAATTGTCACTTACAAATCTCAGTTCTTCTACTTTACAAGTTTTAAAAAAAAATTTAAATGTCACATGCTCACCATGTTGCTGCTGTCGCTCAGAAACATGAGAATGTTTGAGTTGATCATACACTTGATTTTTAGACTTTCTGTTTGCAGTAATAGGTCTTTGGATTCTATGACACACCTTCAGAATTTTACCAAAATGAGCAGCGACGTGCTGACACCGGTTAACCTGGGCTGCAATGGAAAGTCTAAAATGTCGTGGTGTTTTTTTTAAATCTTTAAGAGGTCCACTTGGATGAACAGGGGCAACACTTTCCTCTGCTGTGGCAGTAAAAATGTTAAGTTATGAGGTTCTTCATCAGGTGTACAGAGGAAAGATGTGATTAAAAACAGGTGATGACAAACACAATCAGTGCAGATTCAACATTTTCTCTTGGTGACCAAATTATCATGTTTAGTGACACAGTAAAATCACGTAATGTGTTGGGTCTGTTCATCTGTTCATAGCTAGCACTCCTTGTGATTAGCTATCCAGACTTGCTCTCTAGTGTTTGTAGTGAGTTGCTTCCCCCTGCTTCCAGTCTTTATGTTAAACTAACAACAAACAGACACAAGACTGATGTCAGAATTTTCATCTCTCAGCAAGAAAGCGATTCAGTGTATTTCCCAAAAATGTCGAGCTATTCCCCTAATGAATCCTTCCTTCTTGTATTTTAGGTTCGCAGTTCTCCTTTCCCATCTTGCGTTAATGTTCTGTCCATCTTTCCTCCCCTCCTCCTTCCTTCTTCCCCTTCATCCTTTTAGCACTCGAATCAGCATCGCAACAAGTGAGTCAAAGGACATGAAGCAGGTGTTTCACAAGGCGGTGAAGAAGATCTCTCACGTCCGCGTCGTGACTCAGCTCTACACGCCCGAAGACGAAGAGAACGTCATGATGTTGCACCACTGACGCTGACCTGTAACTCGCACATTAACCTGGACAGGACCTCTCATTGGCCCTCATTCTCTGACCCATCACATTGGAGAAAAAGTAGTGACAAACATCAGACCAAGGTCTGAAGTGTAACTTCAGTATTTTCATGGAACATCATCCAGATGTTTCCTTAGAAAACTCTCTGCTAGTGATGATCCACTGAGAGAAGTTAACAGGAGCAGAAAGGGGCAAGTGAAAGTGTTAGTTCAGATTAAAAGCAGTCACTGTGTGTATGTGTGTCTGTGTGTGCATTAACAGCTTGTGTTGAGGAGATGAAGTCCCGTGTGGATCTATGTATAGAGGCTGTGAGGTGGTGACTCAGCAAAGCAGGGATCTACAGAAACTGCACGTCAGCAGCCGAGGAACGGAGCTAATCTCTCGTTCATTTCCTCCTCCTTCGCTTCCCTGTTTCTCCGGCTAAGGAGAGGAGAGGAGGACAAACAGGTAAGGAAAAGAGGAGCGAGGAAATAGGAGAGGAGGGAAGTAAATTGAGGAGGAGATTAAACAGAGAGTTGAGAGGGAGGGGGGTAAGAAAAGATGGCCATCTTTTGCTTTCACATTCTTCTCTTTATTCTCCGTCCTGTTTGTTGAGCCACAGTGTGTGAGAATGAAAAATCAATCTCTAAACAGAAATAATTACCTTCTTTTTGCCTTTATTTAAACAGTGAACATCATAAACCCCCTCGGCCACAATGACGTCCCTGGATTATGAATGGCTTTGTGGTGAATTCTTCCTTTTTGAGGTTAAACCAGTGACACTGGTTCCCATAAAGGTTTCATGGCACAAAATGAAAATCTCAGTTCACCAAACGCAGTACTCAGTGTTTCTCTTCAGCTGCTCAGTTTGGGCTGACATGCTGCCAGATGTGAAAGTGTGTAACTGAATAAACATTAGTGGGTAATTAAAGGCTAATAATAGTGCAGATAGTGGGCAGATTGAGCAGAACTGGTCCCACGAGTGAGAAAGTTTTGTTATTTTACTTTCTCATGACCAAATCTCAGCTTTTTTTCTCCATCCCACAGCAGGAAGGAAATTCTTTCTCTCTGTCATTTTATTGTATCATCAGAAATACTTGACATACACAGATGTTTTCTTTGAATCTGGTCTGCCTGCTGTGGTTCATTTATCCAGGATGGAACATTTTAAAACTAAGAGTCTACTATCTGAAACTTAACATTTTGTTTTTGTCTTCAGTAATACCTCAAATAATGTTGTCTAACACGGTTACCTTCTTAACTTAGTGGGAAGCTTTACACAGGAAAGAGAAAGGAAAAAGATCTATGAATCTTTTTGAGTCCAGTTTTCTCCTCACTGCTGTTTAGGAGACAAGTTTGAATCTGTCACTTGAGCAGAGAGTTTACAAACCTGATACCAACATTTTATGTAGGCATATAGAAATAGAAATGTATGTTGTTACATAAAGAGGGGATTGGATAATTGTCAGTGTTATTCTTTAGATGCAATTACATACTGTATGATACCAGAATTTATCCAGGAGGGCTCATCCTCTCCACGTGCAGTTTTCCATCTTATAGCTCTGTTTTAATGTTTTATTGTTTTTTACAGACCTGTGTTGTTGTAAATATTACGTTATATCTGTTTATTGAACTTCAGACTATTGACTCCAAAGAGTTTAGAGTTTAATTTTGTTCTCATAATAGAACATATTCCTGAAAGTAGGTAAGGAATAATCAGGTTTTAGATTTTCCTGTCAATAGCAGCATTGAGCCCACTTTATTTTTGTAACCAAACCTGCCGAACAAACATTTCAATAAAGTCTGAATACAGTGCAGACTTGTTTCCCCTCACCCTACAGCTTTTTAGTGCAACTGAGAATCTGGTTTTAAAAATAATCCCACAGCGCCCTCTAGTCGTTCAACACAGAATAAACTCTGCTTGTTCAAGCTGCAGATGGCTTCCTGGAAGCTCTGGGGGATTATCCTTGCTGATCCTCACTGTGTTTGTGTGTTCAAAATCCATAAACGGGCAGGCAGCTTACCGCACTCTTTGACTGTAAAGACATTTCCAAATGGACTCCTCATGAATGGACTCCTCAATGAATCAGTGTGTTTGTGTGACCTGGTTTAATGTGTCTATAAGTCGTGTGCAGTTCAACCAAAGTGATTTTTCCGTCTCAAATGATTTCGTTTAAATAATTTTCATGGTCTGAAAGGCTAAAACTATTTCGTATTTCACATAAGGTAATTATAATGTGTAGAAGAAAAGATTCTCTCTCATGCAACTGATCATCGTATGTCCTCTCAGATTTGTGATGTGACCCCTTTTGGGAACCCCGACCCCCAGGTTTCATTGCAGACTATGCACCTATACACAGATGTTTTCAAGTCCTTTAAAATAATCAAAGAGTTGATGAGTTTCAAGTAAAACTCATCAACTCTTTGCAGCGGCAGACTGACAAATTGCAAAATTCTCATTTTTTGAATTTGTTTTCAAATGTTGTAAGAGCTTGGTCTTGTGAGTGTAACACATGTTCTTGTTTTGTTCTTGGTAGACACTGAAAGCAGGAAGGAAATAACATTTTGCTTACAAAACTTTTTTTGGTTGCCTAAACAACCACAAAACAGACTGAAAGTTTAAATTTCAACATATTTACTGCAAGAAAACTGTGAAGTTTAATTCATTGATTACAACTTTCACACAACTGCTTCTGAACACATGAAGGGTAGTGTATATGGTAAGTAGTAATAATATTAGCAGAAAATACACTTGAATGTGCACAATGGACTGTGTCTGGGGATCTTTATATACAGTCTATGGTATGCACCCAGTATCAACAGTACAGAGGCCAAAGTTAGTCTTGAAACTATATATGTTTCAGTAATACTGATCACAAATACTGTAGGGCTGAATGTTTTTGAACGTGCATAGATTTGAATAATTTGTTTTCAGTTGTATAAATAAACTGTGTGTCTGTTTAAATCGCAATGTCAACAGCAGCAATGTTGCAACTGTGCTTGTTCTGAAATAACAGACTGAGTCTGTAACAAAGGGAAGCATGCTTTCCTTTGTGTTTCCTGTGTGTGTGTGTTTTAGCTTTGTTGGCTCTGCTCCTTTGTTGCAAGTACAATAACAGCAGAGGTTTTGCTGTAAGGCTGAATCCAGACCAGCAGAGGGTGCTGTGCCATGGTGACTGCCAATAAGGAGAAGAGGAGAGAAGAGATGAGATGACTACAAAGAATCAAGCTTGAGTGGAAGGTAGAAACACAATACAACACAAATTAACATTACAAGCAGCAAAGCCTCCCAGGTTAACATGGCGCCCTATCCACTTATTTTCAAGGAAAGTACAAACTACAAAACATTGATTAAATTACTCCATGTTGAACTAATCTGTTAACCTGCAACGCTTATTTCATTTGCTTAATTCACACCAGAGAAAGCAGCTCAAATTGTCATCTTTTATTTCAGTAAGGTGTTGGTGTCACATTCTTCCTGCCTTCTTGTTATATTAGATTATTAATTCAGTTGGAGTTACAGGCTGTTTGGTCATGAAAATATCAGTCAAGTCCCTTCTGTGTGTCTGTAGACCCAGACAACTGGCGTCAATCATTATCCAAAGCACCAGTGCACATCAACCAAATAAATAACCTGATGTGAAAGCACAGGCCAAATTTGCATGATTAAACATACACTGTGGCTACTAGTTTGACTGGCACCAAGACTGACGCACAACCACGGCTATACATATGCAGTATTTGTTTTCTCTTCTCTAACACGGACCTCATATTCTGTAGCTAAATGGCTGCTAACCGCGCCTTAATTCTCATTAAATAATCACAAACCAGCTTTTTAAGACAGAAGCTGTGTTCTTGCCTTGATCACACCTATTCTCTGGAAAACTACTCAACATGACATGCAAGGTGGAATCACTGTCACAAAACAATTTTTATATCGCATAGTTCAACCTTAAGGAAAGCAAAAAAAAAAAAAACAGAAGTTGGGATTCTGGAGAATTTTAGGGGTAAGCTTTCAGATTTCTGCAGAATCAGAAATGCTCCTCCATTAAATATCAAAAGTGAGACAGAAAAAGGGGAAAAGGTTGAAGGCTACATGAGTTCAGCAGCAGAGTTTGCAGATGAAAGGATCAAAGGTTGAGGGGCTTTCGAACATTTGACTGGTCTCACGCCAGACGGAGGTTAGCAGAACCAGGTTTCCTTTGAAAAGCAGCTGATATTTCCCCCGGGAAGAGTTGGGTTGCCCATCGGCTCGACTGGTAGCTAGCCGTCATTGTAAGAGAGATTGGAGGCTGGTATTCCGGCTGTCACAATGCTGTCCCGTTTTTTCCATAGTGAGAGGTTAAAGAGGTGAAAGAGGTGAAAGAGGTGAAAGAGCGATGGAGAGAAACAGGCTAATACAAGAGTGTTAATGGACTATGACACCGTTTTGAGCCTTTTATGGCAAAAAGTTTCATTAAACTGTAGCATGATTCTCTGCAAAATCCACATAAATACCAGCTCCACACTTTAAAATAATGCAGCCTGTTTAGTGTAAGTCGACTGCACGGCTGTGAAGATGTTGCTGTGTTGCTGTTTATCATGGATATAGCCAGGCAGCTTTCTAGCTGTGTGTGAAAATGAGGCCCCCACTCTTAATCCTGCGAACAAAGCTCAAATAGTGGAGTATAATATTTTCCTCTGAAATGCAGTGGAGTAGAAGAGCAAAGCTTTCTGGACCAGGGTCAAGGTCAAGCGTGAACTTTCAGTCTCAACTTTTAAACCATCATGGATGAGAAGTCCTCAATGTGAACTTGAACAACTGAAAACTCAATCTGCAGAGGAAAGCCACAAACTATGACAAAAAGCTCCAGAGCGGCAACAAAACGGACCTTTAGATGAGAATGTTTAGTCAGCCAAGCTGAAATTTTTGACAGCAAAAAAACACAGTTCCCCAAAATTCAGAGAAGTCCTTTGTTTGTATTGTGAAGAGTTCTAATAATACACAGCATGCATGGACAGAAGTATATTGGCAATAACCATAAATGACTTTTTAGGTCTTTCTCGTTTACAGTGACAGATTCACAGGCAGACACAGACAGGTGGTCCAGCATTGCTCCATGGGTAAAACTAAGGGTATAATTCCCGCTGGTGCCAGCTGCACTACACATGATCCCACTCATGATACTGAAAGGTGTTTGGGGATAAAAGGGTCCAACAAATTGTTGCATGCAAACTGTAGTAGAGGCTCGGAAAGCCGAGCGTGGCATTCTCTGCAGCATGGAAGATCACAGATACCTCCCCAGGGCAAAGGGGGGAGTCTTCCTCGATTACCCTATCTAGGTTCCCATGGAACAGCGGGGGCTTGAATCACCACTGTCGCACATGCATGCTCGGAGGGAGTCCAAGTGACGGCAGATGCCATATATGGCATTGGAGCAACCAAACCTGGATTTGATCTGAATTTGCCACCTATGCCAAAGCCAGGTTTGAATTTAGCTTTAGGCAGAGAGGATGAAGGCCGTGTGAGGTCACCCCAGCTGGCTTGACCCTTGCTGACACTGTAGTTGGCCAGAGCCCAAACTCACCAGTGGGTTCTCACATGACTAGAGCAACAATGTGTTATAGTAAACCTCAGGCCGTGCAGGAAAGAGGTCCAGAGAATGGAGAGCTTTGTGTCCTCAGTGTATATGTATGAGGAAAAGATCTGAGGACACTAAACAAGCTTTTATCTACAGGTATCTACAATGAGAGGAAAAGGGATGATAATCATTTGTTAATTAGCAGGGTGGAATACAGGATACAGTGTCTGATGAAGAAACGAAAAGAAAAAAAGCACACATACTCATGGACAATTGGACAATTTTGAGGTACTTCTTGCATTTTTGTTGTGCAATTTTTACTTCTCAGCATTTCAAAACCTTGTGCTTTTTTCTGTATGTGTCTGACAAAATGGCTTCTAGTTACTTTGCAGAATGAGGTTTTACATGTATACATTGTTTAGAGATTAATCTAGCCACAAATGGCCTGATATGTGGTGTAAATCACATTGAAATACTCCCTGCAGGGTTACACTGATTTTACTGATTCTGTTACACCTTTAACGGTGGTGTAAGAATTATTCAGATTTTCAGTAACACAATGTAGACATTTTGCCTTACAAGCAAAACTCACAACTCTAATTTAATCTCACTAACAAAATTTTAACATATTTTACAAATCTGAAAGTTTCATTTATTTATTTACTGTTAATTTTAGTAATTTTAAACATCATTTCCTGTCTCTCATTTATTTTGTTTTTCAAGTTACTCCTTTTTTCTTTTGCATTTGATTATGTTTTGCGTACCTACAGTTGTCAGATAAGTATTGTTGTATGTAAAGTATATGTAGAGTAGTGTAGTGGAATTGGTATAATGCAGCATGAAATGGAAATACAAGTTCCTCACATTTGTACTGAACTACAATACTTAAATAAATGCATTTCCAGCACTGATAAAGACCTAAAAGTGTATCTGGACTGTGGGTCGGTGTCTGAAATGGGTCATTTGTAGAAATTACATACGATTTGATGCCAGGGCAATGGCTCATATAAAACTGCCTTTTCGGTTTGAATAAGGTTTAATAATAAGGTCTAAAATATAAAACTTGACCCAAGTCTTGTGTCTGCCCACAGCGACAGGGAGAAGACTCTGGGCGGCACTTTGGCTTGTCTACAGGTCTGGGAACAGTTTTCTACGTCTAAACACTTGCAGGAAAACCTAAGAACAGACTCCAGATATGCCTTACAAAGTCACCGCCTATTTTTAACCCAGTAAAACTCTTTGCAGTGTGATTGGCCAGAGCTATTGACGCAAAGCACTAATATCCAGTCACGATTGGTCTACACGCCTGTCAAGGGATGTCAGTCAAACTGATGGGCGAATCAGAGCTCGTGTTGGACTCTTTGTTCCTCCCGTTTGGTGACGCAGAGGATCATGTGTTGTTTGTGCTCTGGCCCGTAGAGATGTGTACAGGCGGAGAGGCGAGCGGATTGCTAACAGAGCTAGCCGGATCCTCCCGATTATAGAAACACGGCTGAGCGTGGTCATGTTGCACACGGTAGGCTTCACTTCGTGAAAAAAAAGCCCGCACTGGAATACCTGCCTCGCTGCTAAAAGGGCAAAGGGGCTTGTTTTGTTTTTCGGCGGAGTAACAAAGCCGGTCTGTGAGGATTGCAAATCTGAGCCGTGCGAGTCAACATTAGCTGGCCTAGCCGGACTCGGGAGCTCGTCTCCCAAAACAAGAATGGGGTCTAGGTCCACTCGGATTAGCTTGCTAGTAAAGTGACCTTTGATTGTACTCTCTGATGGCAAATTTCACGAATTACCAGGAAGGCAAGGCAGCGATGTTGATGGTGGAGACGCAGCAGAGGGACGTGGGGACGAAATCTGCGGCCGCCACCGCAAACGGAGACGGCTCGGTCGGGGAACCCCCTTCCCCGTTAATTAATATCGGCGGCGGCGGAGGAGGAGGAGGCGGATCTCGTTTCCATCAACATTTACCGCCCTCCAACCACCATCACCACCTCGGCCACCATCACCCGCCAAAGGATCAACAGCAGCACCATCACTACCAACTGGCACCGCAGCAGCATCTTTCCGGGGAAAACATCGCAGAGTCCCCGGGCAGGAAAGCCTCATCCTCGTCTCTCAGCCAGGTACACACGGCCGAGGACCCCGCCGCTTCCTCCGCCGCTAGCAGCAGCCATGTATACGCGGCTGTGAACGTCGCCAATACCTCGGACGTTGTGGATGATATTCGAAAATGTGGCTATTTAAGAAAGCAAAAACACGGACACAAGAGGTTTTTCGTGCTCCGGGCTGCCAGCCACCTCGGGCCGAGCCGCCTGGAGTACTACGACAGCGAGAAGAAATTCAGGAACAGCCTGCGCTCTGCTGCCGCGGCCGTCGCCAGCGGTGGAGCGGTCGCCCCTTCTCCCCCGAAAAGGGTTATTTACCTCTACCAGTGCTTCACTGTAAACAAAAGGGCGGATTCCAAAAACAAACACCTAATTGCTCTTTACACTAAGGACGAGTATTTTGCCATTGTGGCTGAAAACGAGCAGGAGCAAGAGGACTGGTACGTAGCTGTCAGTGAGTTGATGAGTGAGGGCAAAAAAGGGCACTTGGATTCTGATGATTTAGATGATGGATATGGTACAGTCACCCCTGGTACTGTCTTTAAAGAGGTGTGGCAGGTGAATGTGAAACCTAAAGGACTGGGTCAAACTAAAAACCTCACTGGTGTTTACAGGCTATGCCTCTCAACTAAAACCATTCACCTCGTTAAGTTGAACTCTGAAACCCCCTGTGTTAACCTTCAGCTGATGAATATCAGGCGTTGTGGACATTCAGAAAGCTTCTTTTTCATTGAGGTGGGTCGCTCCTCCTCGATTGGGCCCGGGGAGATATGGATGCAAGTGGATGATTCGGTTGTGGCCCAAAACATGCATGAGACCATCCTGGAGACAATGAAAGCCCTAAAAGCTTTTGCTGAGTTTCGGCCTAGGAGTAAGAGCCAGTCTTCAGGCTCCAACCCCATGCCATTTATCACGACACGGCGTCACCTGGGCAACCTGCCACCGAGTCAGACTGGACTGCAGCGGCGGTCGAGAACGGAGTCGGTCGTTGGCACACCACCATCAAGTAAGAGCTCTGGGGCTAGTGGTTATCGCTTCCGTACATCCAGTGAGGGTGAAGGAACGATGAACCGCCCGTTCCGTTCCGCCACAGGAAGTCTGGTTCACCTGAACTCAGCACGGGCCCATCATGGTCGTCAGGAGGGTGGCGGAGGCAGCAGTGGTAGTGGCGTCGCCACAGGAAATGCTGGCACGAGCACCAGTGGCGGGCGCTATGTCAGAGCCATCCCGGGGTCATCATCCACCTACCATGCCCGCTCCGCCTCTCTCCCAGTCTCTCACTTCCCCTCCACCACAAGTCCTGTGAGCGTCTCCTCCAGCAGCGGCCACGGCTCCGTCTCTGACACACTAACCCGCCCCTCAAGCGCCTCAATATGCGGCTCACCGTCTGATGGCGGCTTCAACTCCTCAGATGAGTATGGCTCCAGCCCTGGTGATTTCCGGTACTTCCGGGTGCGGAGCAACACACCAGACTCCCTTGGCAACACCCCACCAATCAGAGAGGAGAATTGTTTAAATGATTACATGGCCATGGGCTGGAACCGGGAGGTCTTTGGCACCAGTGGGGGGTCTGGAAACAACAGTGGAGGTGACACACCACGGGATGAGAGCACATCAACAACAGAGGATGAACGCTTTTCTTCATCGTCACTGAGGAGGAGGACACATTCTTTCTCCAGACCTGCTGGGGGTGCAACTGGTGGTTCTGGAGTGGCAGTTTACCAGAAAATGACCCAGACCAACTTTTCATTGGAGGAGGGGTCAGATGTCGTGTTACCATTTGGCAGTGGGCTGCTCCGTGGTGGCCCGTCCTCCTCCTCTTCCTCGCTCCGCTCTGACTACAGCTCCTGCTCCGAGCACAGCCAGCAGAGTCGCCCCTCCACGCTCTCCCGGACGGAGGCCAGTGGCGAGCGCCCTTCCCTTGCATCCTCCTCTGCCAAGGAAGACAGCGGCTACATGCCCATGATGTGTGGCGTGGCTGCGTCACCACGGGACACTCCCCCCGACTACATGCCTATGCAACCCAGTTCTTACTCCCATCACATCTCCCATTCTCCTCAGTTTCACAGTCCAGCTTTAGGTGCCCGTTCAGCCCACCCCCAGCTCCAGTCTCAATCCTCCACAGACTCCCACGGTTACATGATGATGCTCCCAGGGGGCAGTGGCAGTTCCCCCTCCCCGGTGCAGGCCTCTCCCAGCCCTCACAGTACCTCCAGTTTGGCAGGTGCCAGTGGGAGTGACAGTATAGCAGAGAGACCTGAGAATGGGGAATATATGGACATGTCGTGCAGTAGCAGTGGGGGGCGCAAGCTCTCTAATGAAGGGAGTAGTGGGTATTATACACCTGGCACACCTGAGAACACCCCAAAGTCTTACAGCCCTTATTTCTCCCTCCCTCGCTCCTACAAGGCCCCCACCAGAGAGAGGGATGAGAAAGAGTATGGGGAATATGTTCCTATGAGTTCTCCTGCCAAACCAGTCTATTCATCAGTTGCCGCAGCCTCAATGTCAACACCAGAGAAGAAGGGTGGGGGAGGAAGTAGTACCTCCACCCCCTCTCATCCACCACCGCCTTATGGAGCTCATCATACAACTGCAGCAATGGCTGACAGACGCATCGTGAGGCCTAACCGCCTCCCATTAGGTAGAAGGAGTTTCCATGGCCCACTGCGGGTTAGTGAGCCCTCCACAGCGTCTGCAGGCACCTCGACCTCAGTCCCTGTCACTGGTAGCTCATCTGAAGGGCCTTCCAGTCCCGGAGAATATATTAATATTGAGTTTGGTGATCACTACCCCCACCAACAACAGCCCCCCGCCTACCCTCTCTCTGCTCAAGATGAAACGCCTTCTTTGGCATCCAGTGACCACCGTCACTCTCCTCCACAGCCCCAGATTCACCAGGACTATATGAGTGTGGAGGTAGAGGCAGACCAGCAAGACAGTGCTGTATGTCTGGGTAAGAACCAGTCACCCAGGCCCAGCCTTGTTGCCCCATGGAACCCACCCAGCTATATCAGACCCCTGGCTAGCAATCCTGGTGCGCTGGCCTCCCCTGGAGTCCCTGCCGGAGGTCACTGGAGGTCAATGGGGGATGACTATACGGACATGACATTTAACCTCAGCAGAGGTGAAAGAACGCAGACAAGCCCCACAGCCATGCTGCAGCATCTCTGTGTAATAGAGGGACGTTATGGCCATGCTCCCTCAGCCTCGCCTTCATCCATTTCCCCGCCCCTCCCTCCATCGAGCCCAGGTAGGGCGCCAACACAGCAACTGGAGCCGAAGGTGGTTCGAGCTGACCCCCAAGGCAGGAGGAGACACAGCTCAGAGACATTCTCCTCCACTTCCTCCTCTAATTCAACTCCTTCTGGAGGAGGACTTGGAGCCTCATCTTCAGCCACCCACCCCATATTGACGAACCCCACAGCGCCCAATGGGTCTTACCTGACGGAAGGTCAGGCGTCCAGATGGGCCAGCTCAGCATCTTTTGACAGTGTGTGGATGTCTGTAGAGGGTCTTGGGGATTCACCGGCTCACCACGCTCCAGCAAGAGCCATGGAAGTTGGCACTGCCTCTGGGACCTCAGCATCCTCCTCACCCTCGGGGGTCGGAGCTGGTAGAATGTGCAGAAACATGTCTGTGGGCTACCAGAACGGCCTCAACTACATTGCCTTGGAGCTGAGAGAGGATGCAAGTAATGTGGGAGCCATGACATCGGGAGCTGGTAGCAGCAACGGAAGCTCAGCGGCGGTGGGGACAGTGCCTCTGCCAGAGAACGGCGCCTACGCCAGTATAGACTTCACCAAATCTGATGGAGTCACCACAACAACCAAGGGTGAGTTAAAACAAATGTATGACTGTATGTCTGTGTGTCAGGTTGGGAAACTGGCACTCACATTTCAGTGATGCTAAATGTTTTTTTGCCTGCTCTGACAGCCATTGTTTAAAGGCTTTTTTCTACTTTCATAATCATGTTTGGCAGGAAAATCTTTTACACAGCCACAGCAGCCACTTGGTGTGTGGAAAAACATTTTCCTGCTTTGTGTGCGTGCATGAGAATGAACTTTCATGTGTGAGTAAAAGAGAATAAGTGTTGGGGATATTTTTTTCTTCTCACTGAAATCCAAAATAACCCTAAATGCTGTATGCTATTATTAGTCACATAATATCAATTTGCAGCTCTTCTAGTGAATCTATTTTGGATCAAGTCTCTGTGATCTTGACAAGGCTGCGTTCAGGCGCGTTGAGCAGCCAGCCGTGTTCTTTGAAGGCATCTGTCCAGGGAGCTGAAGTCTGGGCTATAACAGTGCTGGTACAGGAAGTGGCACCAATATGCGGTTCATCTTGAGGTCTGTGTGTGCGTTATGTGCCAGCAGACTAGTAGACGATTAGCTTGCTGAATGAACGGAGGTTTATCTGAGGTCAAGTGTGGACTGAATCACCCCAGTGTGGCCCTGACTTCCTGTCTTTGTAGCTGGTAGTGTCTCTCTGTGCCTGTCTGAGCATGTGCTGCTGTTTTCTTTGTGTCAGCATGTACTGTAGTCAGAGTGTACTAATGTGTGGGTGTTTGTGTGTTTAAACTCTCTTTTTCTGTTGTAAGGCTGTTACTTGAGACACTTTTGTGCACCTTTGGAAAAAATATATTTATTTATACAAAACAAAGAAGAAATCCAGCGCCAGCAGGAGCAGCTAGTATGATGGCAAAACAAAAGAAACACCTTACGGTGCAGTAACCTGCCAGTAGTTTAGTGAAGCTCTTAGTCTTCACTTTATAAACAAATAATCTGTTAACTTTCTTTCAGCCAGTGTTAGTTCACATCTATACGTGACCACTGCCACTCTGTGCTAATTCGGTTTGCCACATTACAAAAATTACTTAGTAGTACTCGACATTATTAAATGATAACAATTAAATTAAAATGAAAGTTATTGTTTCATTCTCTCAATCAGTATGTCCATAATGTGTCAGAAAATAGTGAAAAATGTTTGTTATAAAGAAAAATTCAAGGTGACATCTTCAATTTTTGTGTTTGACCCAACCAGGAATCCACTACCCCAAAACCATCCAATTAAGCATCATATGTAACAAAGAACAGCCTCAGATCCTCACGTCTGAGCAGCTGGAACCACTGAATGTTTGGCATTTTTGCTTAGAAAATGAATTAAACAGTTAATCTATGTTTCTTGACAAGTAATAAGATTATTTGACAAATCATTTCAGCTTCAGTGTTACACAGGTGAGCTTTAAATGAGACCAAGCTCTTTGTGTGCGTGGACTACAGGATGACACGGATAAGTGTGTGCTTGAGAGAAGATGCGGTATTGACACTTAGTGCTGAGGTTAGGTCTACAGTCAGTCGCAGACAGCATGTACGAAGATCAAGAGTACGAAAAGAGGATGTTTTGACTCCGTCTTCAGTCTTTCACTTCCTCTTTGATCATCTCCGTCTCTCATTCACCCACTCGTTTTCTCTTATATTCTCTCCTCGCTGCTTTTCCCTCGCTTCCTCCCCGAGTCGTCTCTTTTCTCGCTGCATGTGTGTGTGCATGAGTCAGGATTCTCTGCGAGCACCGTCTGACTCATTTGTTTATCGTGGCACTGAACGGAGATGAAAGAGCGTGTGTGTGTGTGTGTGGTAAATCTACAGTGCTGAATGTAGGCCTGCGAGCACAGGAGATCAACTGACACTCAAACCACTCAAGCACATCCTATTGTGTGTGTTTGTCCGTCTGTCTGTGTGTGTGTACTTTTGTTTTCAGCCGCTGCCAGCAGGTTCATTAAGCATTTGTGTGCAATGTGTGTGTGTGAAGTGTTGGTTCATGCAGTGTTCAGAAATGTTAATCCATAGCCATATTCACTCACACACACACACGGACTATGGGAGCATGATCAGTCGTGGCCTGTGCGTGTTCTGTGTGTGATGGTGTGTGTTTACAGTGCATCTAGGTGTGTAGGCATGTGCGTGTGTTTGTACGCACTGAGTCATGGCAGGCAGCCTTTGATGTGGCGGCAATTGGCGGTAATTGCGGCAGCGGCATGTCAAGGCACACAGCGGGGCCGAGAGGAAACGCATCATCATCACTCAGGAATGCACTTCCTCTCAGCTGCGGTGTTGAACTGATAGAGGCACACCTGGATCCTTGACCCGAAGGAGAGAGGGAGGGAGGGAAGGAGGGAGGGAGGGATGAGCTTTCTGTCCAGCTGTCAAGGAAATTTTGTGCATGAAACGTTGGTGTAAATATGAAATAAAACTTGAGTCAGGTGTGTTAAGGAAATAACCTCAACCTCAAAGAAACTGTGTGAAAATAATTCGAAGATCTTCGAAGAAACTAAACCAACTTTCTGTTGAGGTTTGCGGGCTGCAACTAATGATTGTTTCCATTATGGATAAAACTGTAGATTATTTCTGTGATCAGTAATTAATTGTGTAGTCTTTAAATTGTGAAAACATAGAGAAAAATGCCTGTTGCAGATTCCTGGAGCTCAGGATGGTGTGTTTAAATTCCTTGTTTTATCCAACCAAATGCAAATGCAGGTTTTGAATAACTGTCCAAAACCAGATATTTAGTTTACTAAATATCTGGTTTTTAGTGATATTCAGTTTACTCTCATATATGACAAAGAAAAGCAGCAAATCTTCACGTTTAAAAAGTTGGAAATTTGCAGTTTATTATCATAATAGTGGCAGATTAATTTTCTCTCCATCATATTGACTAATTGTTTTAGCTCTGAAGGTTCAGCTTATTAATTACCAGTATTTATCAGTCTTGTAATAACAAATTATTTCTGTCGTTTCCCTGTTGGTTAGTTTCAGCCTGTGATCACTGCTGCATCAGTTTGTCTGTGTTTGATCTACATTGCCATGATGTTGCATGTGCTTCAGTGTTAAATGTTTTATAATGTTGAATTTCTTTACTGTTGTGATGCATAATTGAGGGAATTTTAGCCAGGGTTTTTCCTTATCAAGAGCTGAAACAATTAGTTGATTAATCGATTAGTCAGTCATTATAAAATTAGTCAAGAAATTGTCATTTTTTTTAAGAAAACATGCTGAACATTTTCTGCTTTTCTTGCTTCTTAAAATGATTTTCTTAGGTTTGTATTATTTTATGAGGAGCATCTCAAAACAAGTCATTAAATCAAGTTATTTGAACGTGTTAATCTGGGTTTTGTGAACATGTGATGGGCATTTTTCTGCCTCCTGATATTTACAAAGCTTAGTGATTTAGAGATTAAGCGTAAAAGTAGCTGACAGATTAATCAGTAATGAAAATAATCACTTTTAACAGTCCCGCTGTAATCACTGATAAAATCAGATATCTGCTGCAAACAAACAGGTGTTCGGGCACATTTGTGAGGAAACAAATTGCTTTGATTTTGAGATTTTTATGTTTTCACTTGTTTTTGAAAGAGTCCAGCTGAGAAACTGTGAGTAACGGTTTGGAAAGGGCAGCACGTCTCTACATAGATGCACATTTATGGTGTGGGTAACGTCTCTCTGCTGCAGGCTTTTCTTATCATAGACAGTGACTAGTCAGTGACTCAGACCCAGTGATGTCTGCTTTGTGCTTTTCTTTTTTCTCTTCACACCAACACTAGAGCTACTTGTGTTGATGCCAGAGAGCACCCTCACAAACCATGTGTCCAAACTATGGATAAAAGGGACGTCATTGTTGAATATGTACTCTTTGTTTTAGAGTGAGAGAAAGTGTTCACAAATGGAGTTAGTTGTTCTCACACTCCTGGTCAGAGAAGAAAGGAAAAGAAAACTCCTTTCCTCTGATTTGGGGTTTGGTCAGACAAAAGAAGAACTTTGGGATCTGTCAAACTTTGATCAGACCAAGTGATTTAATCAAGTAATCAATAGGTTAATTGAAATAATCAGAAACAGGAGCATGATGTGAAAGAAGGTGGTCCACCCCTCGTCACATTTGGTCAGGTGGATATAACCTAGGTCAGGAGAGGCAGTCGTGGACTTGAAGAGTACAGCAGCAAGGTTTCGAGATGTAAGTCGCTGCGGTGGGAACATGCCCTTTTCTCCCTCTGACCCCCCGACCCCCCAATGTCCCGGCCAAGTGGATATGAGGTGGTAAAGGGTTTTTCAGAGTCTGAGGCAGGGTATCAGGCTCAGAGTGAAGATGGTACGAGACTGCCCTTTCCTCTCTCGTTCCCACTTCCACGACCAGGCCCTTCTATATTTACAGGTCTATTTCCAGACTGACATGAATTTATGGGCCGATCGGAGGCATGTGCTGCTCGTAACAGGACCCCCCTTTTGGCTCGGAGTGTGTGTGTTGCATGTAGAGGTCTCTCTCTCTTAAAAAGCCAGATATGTACGCCCACAGATGTTAGACTTATTAACCGTCTTGCATGCACACAAAGCAGTTCTGATTTTAAGCAGCCCATTCTCACTGTCACAGGAAAGTATTTGTGGCTCTCTGAAAGCCCCCCAGAGGTTGAAGTTTTTCCTGCTGTGCCCATTTCATTGTCCATTTAGCGAATAAATAATCTTAAAATAACGTGCGAGTGTTTGATGAGCACCTTAATTCTAAGCACTGACGTGGTAGATGTACCTTTAGCATGGGTGGCCCTCACTGAGATGCATGGGAATCTATAAACCTGGCAGTGTTGGTGTCCGTTGAGCTAAACAGAGAATTGAACCCTGGGCATGTTGGTGCCAGCAGGGTTTCCCACTGGTCACTGAATTCTTGGAGTATTACAGTATTACAGTTAAGGTTTTTCCCAGAGTTTAAAATTTCAGGTTTGACCTCCTCTTTGGATCAGTTTTCTGCTTTTTCAGGGAAGTTTAAGGTATTTGGTAACTGACCTATGAAGAATTAAAGGATAATTAGGAATTTGTTACTAACAGCTGAGTTTGCATTAGAGCATTTTTCAGAGTTTAAATCACTGTGCCACGAACGACTCAGGGTTTTAGACTGTTTATCAAACAAACCAGGACATTTGACTTTGTCATCTTAGACTCTGGAAAAACTTATGAGGCACTTTTAGCTATTGTTTACAAATTGATTAATTGATAAAATTATTTTAAAAAAGCTGTTACTCTCCTCCATAGAAAGGGTCATCAGAACTCAAGACCTGTCTCAACTTTTTGAGCGTTAACAACAATAAATGAACCTGAGAGTTTGTCGAGTCGTGCAAAAAGTCACAGGCGCCGATTAAGAGCTGTGTGTCTAACTTCCTGCGGTGCTTACTCAAAGGGAAATGTTGTCTCATCACTAATAAATGGGCCTAAACACTGTCAGCTATGCGGTCTCTCTGTTCCATGAGTTTTTAGTTACTCTAAGTGTAGATTTCATAGGTGGTCCAGAGCATTACTCAATCAGTGAGGCTCCTGTTTCTCTCAAACATGCAGCAGCTCCCATTTCTTCTTTATGTCTCTTCTACCTCCATGTCTCTCCTGCTTTCTTTCTGGCTCTCTTCTTCCCTTCTTGTCTTTTTTTTTTTTTTCCCTCGCTGCCTCCCTCAGACACACGGTAATGATAAAGCAGGATTTTTACTGGAGTACCCCTCGACTTGCTGGAATGTGACATTAGATAACTTTATTAGACAAAGCCTGAATGTGTGTGCAAACCTGTGTTTGAGAGCAGCCCTCTGTGCGTCAGGCATTTTAACACACACCTTTGTTCGTCCTTTCAGTTGCAGTCATCAACCTTTGACCTTTCAAAATCCACAGTTTGAACAAAACAAATCAAAAACTTTACACTCTGCAGTAAGTTATGGGCATCATAGGAAGAGTTTTACATTTCTTCAGAGATGTTTTATTTCGGGAGCAATTCGTTTGAATTTTAATCTTTCACAGATTCTTATTTTAATTTTCCTTATGTCTGCTCTAAACGTTGTAAACATCTTGAAAAGATCTGAATACTTTAACCAAAAAAAGGTCTGTGTGTCCCTCAAAAGTGATCACTTATTTTACAAGAGCTTCGAAAACGATGTTGAAAATGTAAGAAAATTAGGAATTTCTTAAAATTAAAAGTTGGTACATGTAACTAACTAGTAGTTTAGGTGCACAATAATATTTATTATTCCCTTTTAATTGGATGTTATGAAATAAATAAAAAAATAAATATATATAAATAAAGCAAATGTCTGAAAATCAGATGAAACATTTATTTGATTGATATTTTTCTGGCTCTGACACAGGAAGATATCATCTCCGTTCTTAATCCCGTCTGTGAAGCTCAGATTTAATGTTTTCCAACATTGGGAACTGCAGTTTAAACAGCACCAGACCCATTTGAACCAGGTCTGGAAAAAGTAAATTAATTCACTGATGTATAAAAAAAATGTTTGTTACGTTTATTGTTACAGAGGTGAATGTGACAGTTAATCTCAGAGTAGATTTTAGGTCATATTTCTCTAATTCTATCTGGAATAGTCCTGATCAGGGTTCAGCTTTTCACACAAGCAGTTTGCACTTCTTAGGGCGTAAAGGGTGGAAATGAAAAAGATCAAAATAGATCTACTGCTCTAGGAAACTTTAACCCCGAATCCGTGGAACTTAAAAAGTCTAAAAACCGTTTATAAATGGCGATCCACATCAATGAGGAGGAAATCGAGCAGTTTGGAGTGCCCGATCAAATTTCGTTCCCCGATCTGCACTTAAAAGGCTGTCACGCCAGCCCGTGTCAGGTCAACACGTCACGCTCGCTGTTCACTCCCATGATGCCTTTCATCTGTTGTCCCAGCTGGGTGAATGGGCTTTACAGACAGAGAGAGAGGGAGAGATGGGCAGCGGGTCGGAGAGGGCAGATTGAACGAGGGAGAATGAGACAGACAGACAGTCACGGCTCTGAACACCTGCCTGTGTTGCAATGACACAACAAGCTGTTAGCTAATGCAGGTGTTTTTATAACCCGATTTTGTGGTGAGTGCGTCTGTGTATTTGTGTGTGTTTAACTGAGGTCAGTTCAGGTCGGTTGGGCCTGTGTCCCAAGAGCGTTGTTTTGATCAAAGTCCACGCCTGGACTGCAGAGAAACCCAGAGACCTCAGACTAGTCTCTCTCTCTCTCTCTCTCTGTCGCTCGGTCGGCCTCACATACACACAAATTCTAATTCAAGCCTGCGTTGTTGTCATGACCATAATTAAGAACAGTTTTGCCAAAGCTTGTTGTTTACAGTGTAAGTATAATGACAACTGGTTTGCACATTACTACGCTGTACACATGTATACAGAGACACTGCATACACTTTACACAGGACACGGCACTATAGTAATGTCAGTGTGTGTTTACAAAAGGTATAAAATATCCCAAACATTTGTGAGGTTTATTTAGTAAAGTAAATGATTTGTCTGTCAAACTGTTTGTGTGCTGAAGAAAGCCATTTGGAAAACTTTTAGAAAACCGTGATAAGAACTTTTCACCATTTTGTGACCAAACAATTAGTCGATTAATTGAGAAAATAAAATGCAGATTAATCGACAATGGAAATGAATGTCAGTCGCAGCCCTACATCACAACAAATAAAGTAAATCCAATTAAATAAATGTGCATTTGTTGCAAATGCAAGTCCATGATCAGATGTGAAAGAAGTATTTTAACAGCTGAAGGTTTGTTGTGTTCTCTCAGGCAGTGCTCTGACATATTATGCCACTTTTTGCTCAAGTAAATATTGAACTTTGTTTAGGTCTGAAATGAAATGAAAATAACCGTTAGTTTCAGCCCTAGCTGGACGGGTTGCCCTGTCTCTGCCTCTCGTTGTTGGCAGAAAGGAATCTGTTTTCTCTCGGTTGCCAGGTTTGTCTGTGTCCACCAGTGTCAATGTCCAGGTTGTGGTTTCTCAGTCTGAGTGTAGTTCATGTCTGTATCAGTTTCTGGTCACTCACGGTGCGCAAATAATCTGCTAAACAACACTAAAGTTTACTTTGTGTGTTTGTAGCAGATGTCCTGTGGTAGTTTTTCTTTGGCTGTCCTTTGGTTGGACCAGATTGTGTTTGGGCTGTGCTGAGTCCCTGTACTGTTACTTCTCTTCTCCGCGTACTCCTGTCTTTCTGTCTGTCTTTCTGTCTGTTCGTCTCTCCCTCTGTCCCTGTGGCTAACAAACAGAGGAGCAGCATTCCAGCAGTGCCCCCTGTCAAAGCATCTGTATTGTGGCGTGCTGCTCACATTGTTGTGTCAGACAAAGCCTTGCTCTCAGTGGAATAACCCAGCTGGACGTCGGCCATCGCTAGGGTCATTTGGGGCCGTTGGGCCGCACCAAAACAGCCGACCTGACAGCCCGGGCCCGGCCACGATAGCAGGGCAGGAAACACAGTTTATGTGTGTGTGTCTGCTGGAAGCGAGCTGAATCCAAAGTTCACCGGCCACGCTCACTTATTTACCAGACAAACAGATTTTTTTTATATGAGTAGTTTGAGCCAAGACGCCCACTCGGTCAGAGATGTCTCACATCTGTGCTGCTTCTTTGAAAAGCTTTCGCACAGTGAACATGCCTTAGTAACTGCTGGACCAAATCCAAAATACTCTGGATTTCACTGCGATTAGAAGCATTCATTGATGCCTGTCGGTTGATTCCATAATTTCACCTACTTGCATATTATTGCTGTGTTAAATAACTTTTATGGAAAAGGATTTTGTTTGTGCCAGATAAGGGTTTCATGATTCCCTTGGCCCCGTGGAGGATCCTGTAACCCTTCAGAAAGTCCCCATAGTTGGGAGAGGTGTGGTTTTCACCCCTCTGCATCGGTGTTTGAAAGATCGAGCCCAAATCAGACAGGTTCCAGTCAAAATTAATTAACTGTGTGTCAAGAAAAGACTGCAGCTTAGGCAGAGTGAACGAAAAAAAACTTAGCATACTTAGCAGAGGATAGCATCTAGAGATATTTTGACAAATAACAAACATGTTTTGCAGGTTAGATTAATACCTGCAGCTCCCCAACCCACAAGTGGCAGAGGAAGGCTTTGTTTAGCAGCACAGGCATATCTGATAGCTGTATTTGATGTATTTTTTAGCATTTTATTTAACTGTATTTAATATTATTAATGATTATATTAGTTATGTATTATTTTTAATAATTGTAGTTAGTATTACTAATGTGCTAAAAATGTACTGCTTTCCTTTTTACTCTGAAGGTTTTTGAAGGTGGATTACTTACTGTCTCTCTCTCTGGTTTCCTTCTCTCAGACTGAGCGAGGACGGCAGAGGCTCCCCACCCTCCTCCTCCTCCCCCTCCTCCTCAACTCTCTGCTCGGTGCACTTGACTCTGCCTGTGACCTTTGGCCTGCCGCGCCAGTGACCTCTGACCTTCACCCAAACCGAGAAGCCGCTCCCTTCTGGACGCAGAAAACAACAACAACATCATCATCACAACAGATGACAAAAACGCTTGCAGTTTTTTTATTTTTAAGTGTATTTCATCTTTTATTTTTCTTGCGTTTTATATACATATCTTGTCCTGTTTTTTGTTTTTTAAATAATTTACCCTCTCTCACAATCAGTGCTGACGGTGTGCGCTGCCCCCCCCTCCCCTCGTGTTCAACAGACTTAATCAACAGACAGTGGTCAGTGAACTTTGACTGAGGGGACATCAACAGAACCATAGATAGTCTTATTATCCGATGGTTCTGCTCCTCCGTACGGTATTAAAAAAGGGAGGCTGGAATACTAAGCAAAGGCATTATGGTACAGACTTTTATGTTGCATTGAACTTAAATATTAATTTTTATCTTTTATTATTACTTTTTTTTTTTTACCCCATGCGTAATCCATCCTCATTACGGTACCGTACAGTTATTACATTATGGACAAAGTTGTGGTAGAAAATGTATATTTTTCTGAATGAATTACCCCTCAAATGATTCAAGCTCGTGGCTGGATCCATTTTAGCTTCAGAGTTGACTAGTGGCATTGCACAAGTACCGTGCTTGATCCCATACTTTCCGCATCAGGTATGACACAGTACCAGAAACCTTTTGTTTACCATTTTTTCTCAGTGATCGCACCTCAGCGACACGATAGCATTCACTGCCTCAGCAGACCAGTTCTAAATAAAGAGTTGCGGTACTGGGCCAGTATGGGTTTATCACAGTGTACTAATTCAATGGGAAAACCTTAAAGCATTACTCTCCTCATGTTCTGTAGCACATATTATTTATTTGTTGTAATAGGTACAGATTTTCCCGTAACATTTCTTTGTTTGCCTTCATGACACAGGTGGTACTTAGCCAGGCGAAGAAATAACGTCGGCTACCGATCGAATGCTGGAAAGTTTTGTTGGTCTTAAATCTGTTTCCTTTACATGACACTTTGCAGAAAACTTAATCAAACTTCAAAGCAATAGTTCATTATTTTAGGAAGTACATGCATTTGCATAGAGTTAGATGAGAAGATTGATACCACTCATGTATCTATACTATAATTATGAAGCTACAGTAGCTGGTTAACTTAGTGTAACACAGTTAACAAGGACACAAGCAGAAAACACTAACACGTTTTATCTTGTTTATTTAATCCATTCAAAAACCAAACCTGAAAAAACTTTTACGGGGACTATTTCCTGAAATCTTGTCAACACTCATCCCTCCGTAAAGCGGCTTTACACTTACAACAAATGAGATACAGTGTTTAGTTTGTGAGCTGTAGCGGTGAGGCTAGGCTAATTTACTTACCAGGCTAGCTATTTTACTGTTTCCAATCTTTATGCTAAGCTAAGCTAACCGACGGCTGACTTCAGCTACACATTGAACAGACGTGCGAGTGGATTATCTTCTCATCTAACTCTGCAAAACAGCGAATAAGCGTCTTTTCCCAAATGTTGAACTATTCCTTAGAAAAACGTTTGGAAGTAAGTGGTTCATGGAGGTTTCGGGTGGAAAAAGTAATTTTCCCGCCCTGCTGCCGCTGCTCGGCTCGTCTGATTCAGTTTTCTGCACAAGGAAATGTTGAGTGAATCGAAGCAGGTGTTTGATATGTTTTACAATTTAAGTTTTACCTCATACGGTCCGTAGCACAGTTCAGGTCAGCGATGGAGAGTGGCGCCTACACAAACACAAACATATACACGCACACACAGACACACACAACGCTGTGAAGGGTACAAAGCACAAAGTACAGGCGACACTGGGATGCAAACACAAGTCTAATGCACACATGAAATCTCTGCAAGTGAACCGTATACTGTACTTTGAAGGCAGTGACATGCGCACACACACACACACACACACACACACGTACATCATGAAGACACATGCCACGGTCACGTGGCGTCTCCTGTGCCTGCTCTCAAAACGCACACACAGAGTAGTCATACAGCCTTATTTAGGCGAGGGTAACTTGTCTGCGCCCCTGTTTCGAGCTCTTTGTCAGCGGCTCTTGATGACGTCCGGGATTTTTCACTCGCACACACACACACACACACACACACACATATATGTGTGCTGGGGTGTTCGTCACTGGCTCTGGGTGACGTAAAGAGGTTTCCAGTAACCTGAGCTCCAGCTCCAGGTGCAGCGCGCTGGACATTCTTGCCCTGTTACAACCTCTCACACACACACACACACACACAGACAGATGCACACACACTTTTGGACAGGCAGTGAACACCCACATCAATCACAGTCTTAGCCAGAGCTTGCTGCCTCTTCTCTCTCACACTTTGGACTGATGCGCCCATATTTAGCAGTTCTACTCGCGCTACTCTCCCATGACTATTACCCACACAACTGTTTCCATAGAGAGAAACGTGCTGACAGAAAAGACTGACAGCTAACGTAGCCCACAGAATTTCAGTTTTTTGTTCAGTATTCACTCATCTAATGCTGTCTTCATCCTGTTTCTGATTTTTCCTTCTTTTTTTTTTTTTTTTTTAAATCAGCCCACTCTTTTTTTGTTGTTTTTAATTTGTTTGGACGGATAAAGGCCTGTCACTCTCACTGCTCTTTAGTGTGGGACGCATCATTGTCGTCCTTGCTGCGTCCCGCACAGCAGCGATGCTGAGCAGGGAGGAAGGGAGGGAGGGATGGAGCGGAAGTATCTCCAAATAATTGTTAATGTCGGGGTTACCCCATTCGGAGAGCGGCATGGACCGGTTTTTGTTGCACTGTCAGAAATTTGACTGATGTCGAAGTAAAGGTCAGTCAGCTGTGACTGACTCTGACTGAACTGCACAGATGCAGTGGACTCTGCACAGATGCAGTGGACTCTGCACAGATGCAGTGGACTCTGCACATCTGGTACTCCACGTTCATTAAAACTCATTTTCAGTTATTGTACTATATATTATTTTGTGGGTGCAAGATTAAAAAAAATCTTCCTGGTCTTCCCGGTCTATGGAAGTTACACTCAAAGTCTTGTTGAAATATATTTTATTGCTGAAACATAATTCTTTGTTGTCTATTTTACCAGTGCGCTGTTTTTTGGTCATTTTCTGTCCTACTTTTTGTGGCATGTGAACCAAGCAAAGCTCACAAGATGATTTTAGTGCCATGATTTCCATCCACATGTAGGACCAGGTTGTAGCTTTGAAACTAACACTTATTGTCAGTATTGTCTCAGAGATTAAAACAGTGAAAAGCAGCAAATTCTCACCGTTTGAGAAGCTGAAAATGGATATTGTTTTTCATTTTTGTTTGATAAATGATGTAAATGATTCATCAAGTATCAGATATTTCTACACCTGATTATCTGTCATCTGTCTTTTAATGAACTAATTATTACAGCCCTTGTTGTTTCTCTTGGTATGAATTACCAGATGGTTGGAGTTTACTGCATCAGGACATTTCTCTTATTGTACCTATTGAAGCTGTGACTCACTGACCAGCACTCTAGCTTATGGCTGAATCTTTCTGGACAAACGCACTCTGCTGAAAGCAGATTTCCAAAACATCCTCATCCGGTCCCTCCGTCCCATCTCCCTTTGTTTCTAAATCCCAGTGATGGCAGTGCCTGTAAGACAAGAAAAGGGCGTCTTTGAGCGAGATGTTCGTTGTGTCTGAAGGAGAAGAGATAAAGAAAACCTTGTTTTCCTGTCTGTGGAGGTTCATACAACGTCGGTACACAAACCGAAGAGATCGGAACCAGTGAATCACCCTCTGGAGGGGTTGGATAATTAAGCTCCTCAGCAGATCCATGTTTTAAATGGTCTGATTAAAAAGTCAATATCGACAAAATGCTGTTTAAAGATTTTAAGCCTGTGACATATCAAGAACAATTAGACATGTTTTCATTTGCCCCCTCTCCCCCTTCAAACGAGCAAAGAATTGAAGATCAGAATATTGAGGCTGCAGCGTCGTGTTGCTTTCGGCTTTATAACAATAGATCTCTTAACTCAAAAATGGATCTACGTCGTTCATGTCTGATTGCCTTCATGTTGAACTTTACCCCCTGTTTAATTCTTCCGTCACATCCGAATAAATTTACACACAATCTGTGTTTATTTTGGCAACAATTCAACCTCAGACTGTCCTCAGTGTTACTGATTCTGATGTTGAAAATCAGCCGTTGTGATTTTTTTCTTGTTAGGGGTGGAGAAATGAGAAAGAAATTAGACCTACGTAATATATAAATAAATATATATATATATATATATAATACTCGCAGAGAAGACTTAGGGTACTGCATCATTATGCAAACTTTTCTTTCCCTTTTCCTCTAATCTTTGATTTATTTTGTATTCTAGTTTACAGAGGGAAAACAATCATCTTATTTTTGGTTGTTTTGTTGTGTCGGAGCAACGTTGTTTCTCTGAAAACAGCGATACAAGGGTAGTATTTTTTTTAAGAGTACATAGGCATTTTGCAGTTATTTGTATAAAGAAATGGGTTACAACCTCTGCCTAATGTTTATTTTTTTGTAACTATATTACAGTTTATTTGCTGCTGTGTAGTACAGCTGGAGATGCTGTCGATGGTAACCATGGCGATGAGGATAACACGGAGATGATGTTCATTGCCCTGCTTTCAGGCGCGGGTCAGAGACTTTGGAGGATTTCAGCTGAAGGAGGGGGGAAAAAAGCAAATCCCACTCTACCCTGCTACCTGTGTTCTTATTTTCCGAGTTGAATGCTGTTGTTTATTAGCTTTACAGGACAGAGAAAGAGTTAAAAAAATACTGTGGAGGTGTGTATCCTTCGTATGTGCATTATTTTTCAGCGACGTACGTCCTATATACGAAAAAGAGTTAAAAAAAAGAGAGAAAACTGGTGGAAATGGGAATCCTTCTGTACATAAGGAAAACTCAAGTTGTCGCTTTTTCATGTTATGATCGGCGCCTCGCAAGGTGCCCCCACCCCCCTTTTGTTTTTGTTTTCTTCTCTCTTTCTTTCTCTTATTCTTTTCTTGTGGAGGGAAAGGGGGGTAGGAGGGGCACTCAGAGGCGATTTGAGCATCGGCATAGTGTTTATATTTATCAACTTTTTTGCTTTCGATAGAGCTATTGCAATAAAAATGTGTTCATGTAACCGCTGTGGTCTCAGGCGTCTTTTTTCTTCCAAACCCCGCTGCTTACTGTCCAAACGGTGCAGTCAGGCTGGCAACATGGAGATAGGATGGTGATCATGTTTTTAATAACCTGCTGATCTTTAAACCTGGTTGGGTAGACCTATTTTTCATGCAAATTGCAGGACTAATATCTATAAATAAAAATATTTTAAATGAAATTATTTATTTATTTATATTTATTTCCAAATCCTGCCTCAACTTTTGTACCTTTGTACCTGTTAGTCTCATGCTAACATTAGCATGCATGCATCTTTCATTTGGTTAGTGAATAAACCATGTGACCATGTTTATTACTTAACAAAGCCTGGGGTTACAGGCTAAATCCAGTCATATAAACAAAAATACTCTGTAGGTAAAACCCTGCTTGCATTGTGAATGAATGAGAGAGTGCACACACACACACACACACACACATGACACCACATGACTACAGATGTGTTGTTTTACTCAGCAGAACTGATAATCATGTGTTTTATTGAGTTTGTGACCCTTTGGTCCATGAAACCTGTTAAAAAAAGATGGCTGTCAACAAGAAAACAGGCATTTGTTTCCTCATTCCTGAAGCTCTTTTTGCAGATGAAGGGTTTTCGGACAATGACACGCAGTGTTTATCCAGCTCAGGTGACCAGCCCAGCATCCCAAAGTCCAACTGTCAAATCAATCCAAAGTCCACGTTGGTCATGACAGGCAGTCAGCTGAGAGGACACATTGCTCATAGGAAGAAGCTGATGAAGAAAATGAGTTTTCAGGACCTTTTAGCTGCAAGAAGGTCTTAGAAGCAAAATCTGAAAATCAGTCACAACAGTTTCATCTGTCCACATCAAAGATCTTCTATCCACTGGATGAAGTGAAATCAAATTTTGAATACATTTTGAAAAAGCAACTGTCCATCAATCATGTGGAAAACCTGTTTGATGAGTTTTCCCTTAATGTTGTGTTTTAGAAACGTAACGTTCATTGTTACATGAAAGAAACTGATTTACGGTGAAGATTCTGTAAAAGAGTTTAAGTACAATAAAACCATAAGAAGTCCACAAAACACAGACTGTCATCAGCTGATAAGAAGAACAGAAGTCAATATTTCAACACATTTCATGGACTAATTAGGCAGTCCAAATTCAGAGGATATAAATAAGGCTGAGAGGAACCATGTAGGAGAGTCACCGGGACGTGACTCTCCTACAGACTGTTAACCGACCCTCATTTGCCTCTCAAAGGTTTCAGCCAGTTTCAGCTCCTGGGTGTGTTTTTCTTATTTAAGAACATGCTGCCAAACCAGAGCGAATTACAGTTTGACAAAATAACAACTTAAATGTCAGTTGTTGATGGGAATTCCCCCTTCAACCAGCTTTCTGTGAGCTAATGAAGGGCTGGTGTTCAGCTCCGGGGTTAATGATGCTGACCACTGAAGCTATCAGCGGTCAGATCATCTAATATACTTATGTCTGACTAACAGAACTTTCGAGAAACTGGGGGCTTTTTAAACACACACAAGGGTCAAATGGTGGTCAGAGTCTAGGGTCTTATTCAGAGTTGATGGTGTCTCAGCACGTTATCAAAAATTATTTTAAAAACCCATTTGGCCCAAACCCAGATATAATGTTCTCTTCTCAGTGGCGTTTAGCGTCACTGTGTTGGTCTGGACGAGGTATCAGTAACTTTCCTTTGTGTCGTTAAATACGTCAGCATGAGTGTTTTCAAGATATCAGGCCTTTCTCATACATTTACACTTCTTGGGAACAAGCCACAGCACTGAGATGATAAAGTGAACCTGAAATATTTATGCTATCAAAAATGACATGTCCCAGTAGCTATTTGTCATGTGTCTGGGATATTAAACCCACTGCACGCTGCCTGTCCTGCATCAAGCAGCAGACAGACAAAGTGATCATAGTGGAACATGTAGTTGTTTTTCTAATGAATTAGCGGAGATTAAAACAGAGCTAAATGATGTACAATCCTACGAGTAAAATGTCAGAGGGGAGTAAGCTGTTATCTCAGCAGTTATTGTAGTTTATTAACCTTGTTTATCACCCCCTTTTCGAGCCCTGTGAGCAGTCATACATCAGCTATAACCACATACTTGGTTCTGCTGTGACGGGTGAATAAATGGGTGGATAAATATAGAATTACTGCAGCTGAAGTGGCTAAAAAAATATATATATATAAAAACACAATCTGAAGACATGACCTTTGTTGACAGCCATGGCTCTGCACACATTCACAGCTTAGGTTCCCCAATATGGCCACGAGAGGGTGAGTTACATCACCCAATTATACAAGGCTGACATATACTCATTCATATCATTCAGTGAGTGTGCAGGAAAAGGTTTAGGAGTTGATGGAGCAGGTTTGGCGGTTGCACAGACTGAAACTGTGACCTTTGGGTAATGGGACACTAACAAACCCTGTGATACTGCAGATGAAGCCCTGGATGTTTTTTGCCCAGTGCCCCTCTGCAGCCTGGGGGAGAGTGGCCACCGCTTCCCTGCTGACTGACAAACCTCCACATGGATGCTTGGAGGTAGGGTGAGATACGATGATGTATTCAAGTGTGTGTGTGTGTGTGTGGAGGATGAGAGCCGGGCCAGTGGACCAAGCAGGGGGCATTTCAACACCAGCATGTGACCCGCTAGAGTTTCATTACTGATGAACAAACCAGTGGGCCCACTGGGGATGTAGACTGGTGCTAGAGTTTCAAAACAACACCCAGTGTGTGTTTGTCAGTGTGTGTTTAAGTGCATGTGTGTCTATGTGCACAATGTGGGCCAAAGCTTGGAGTCCACTTGCCCAGGATAATGAGCAGATCTGATGTACCTGGCTTTTCAACTATTAGTGCGGCTATTAACATCTTCGTCAGCGAGTGTATTCAAAGTCCGTGGAATCCCCCTGCTAAGCCCTCACACGCGCACACACACACGCACACACACACAGTTTACCTAATGAGAGAGGATGCACAGAGTTTCACCTAACCACATCTCATTTCCATGTCACCCAGCAGGAGGCCTGACCTCATTGACGCTCAACAGCAGCATCCGTCTTCAAGAAAGACTCCATTGACAGGAGTGATGCCTCTGCTCTGCCTCCTCTTCCCATCGTAGAAAGTTTCCTTTTTAGGTAACACTGAGGAGCTTCCAGATCGGATCAGATACTACAGCCGTCTTATGATCAGATATGTATTGGAAGCTGTCAGCTGCAGAATGATTCAGCCTCCTCCACAGCCACTCGCTGTCACCACCTGTTTTCTCCCAGAGGTAAAATTTCTGTTTAATCCATTTTTTAATTTTGAATTCCCACCACAATACTCAGCTCATATCAGTGCATGGGAGATTTTCCTCTTGTTGGGGCTTCTCAGGTCATACACACAAATTTCATCTACACCTTTCTCACGCGGTAAGAAAATACAGTCAGAATGGGGACACGGTTGTAATGTGGCCTCAGCAGAAGTGGTGGACTGAACTGGAAGGAAAAATTGGTTTGTGGTCTGAGATAAAGCAGATGGAGAGGCCATGTGGTGGCAAAGGTGCAGGTTCAGGATTTCAGGATCTTTAAATGTCCTGCAAGCACATTAAACCTCTGTGATAATGATATTAGTGTAAATATTCATGCGCATTTAGATGATGCTCTTATCCTGAGAGCCTTACTGTAACTGAGCAGGGATTCCGCACCTTGCTTCAGGACACTCTGGCAGGACAGCTCGGCCTCTGAACTTGGGGAACATGTAATCTGTTTTTTGGTAATGAGATGGGCTCTCTAAGCACCGAGGAGCCGCCCCGCCGCCATCGGCCGTGTGATATGGTGCTCTGTGTTTTGCTGTGCGTCCCAAACCTACCTTTGTGCGCGGAGCGGAAGCCAGGGAAACATGCTCAGACAAAAGATCAGCAAGTCGTTCCAGGAACCAGAGGGCAGTAGTGGCTCTAAACAGCTTAGAGAGCTGAGACAACAGACCTGGACACAAACACAGACCACCTCACCTCTGATCCTCTATTGTCTATATAGCTCAGCCAAGTAGATTAGCCAAGAAAGCCTGAATCCTCAAATAGCTTATGAAGCTGAAACAATAGCTGCAGCTTCCACGTGGAGAAAAAGAAAAGGGGGAGAAGAAAGCCTCACAGTTTTTGGTTCCCTGGTTTTAATTTCTAGTATATATTTTTTTAATATTACATGAACCCTTGAGTATCTGTTTATCTGAGCTAAATGTGACCTTTTTTTAAAAAAGTGTTATCTGATGCACACCTGATGGACAGGTGTGCATTTGTTATTGTTTGTTACTCTTTTTATTCCATTCTTTTTCTTTTTTCTTTTTACTGTCTGATGTTCCTCCCCTTCCCTGTTACAAACCACTTTTCTAAATGATGAAATTCACTTATTCTGCATTGTCCAGTGTTTGTATTCTGTAGTTTCTGACACACATTGTTTGTCTCACTTTAAGGATATATATTGATTAACTCGGGCTGGGTCACCTTAGTGAGGGTATCAGGTTGTTGATTGTTGCTGATCATCCCAGGAAACATCACATGATGATGTCTGCTAAACGTGTCCTCCTGTAGTAAATGTCGACATCAGCGCCATCATCTGACTCTGTGCTGCGATGCTGCCATCTGCTGGTCAGTGGCTGTAATAAGAGTCCCCTGGGGATGATCTTTGGGAGGCAGCAACAAGGCCGGGGTCACCGCCTCTTTCTCCCTGTGTCGGTGTGGGTTTACCCCGAGGGCTGCAGTTTCCTCCCACACTCCCAAATTTAACAGTTAGAAATGTTGGATTATATTTTTGAAGTCTGAAAGAACTTTTCTTTAACTTAGAGCTATAAAGGCAGATCAGTGGTGACCTGGACACATTTTAAATCTAATTTAACTCTTTACAATACATATAGCAAAATAATGCATATGTAAAATATATATGATAAAATAATGGATATATACTGAAGATATATAACAGTAGTTTATATATTTCCTATATATTACCTATTTTATAATTTGTATATTAAATTATATTAATATATTAATTTAATAATGTTAATACTTAATATTTATGTTAAGTCAGGGAAGATATTAAACCTTCCTGGTGTTTTCTCTCCACAACATGTAGTTTTGTAGGATTGGAGACATGGTTTTATTATTTTTGTAGCATAAAAACAGTAGAATTAGGAGATTCTACTGTTGTGTCTTAGATAATCATAGTTTTTCGGTAGACGACACTTTGGACATAGTATTTATTTCAGTCTTAAAAGTTTATAACAACTTCTGGATAACATAACATGAAAACAAAACAAAAAAAAATATTACACATTTTTTAATCACACCCCAGGTTGACAAAATTAGAATTCATAAAAGCAGATCTGAAAAAATACAAACAACAATAAAATCACAGGAGGATATTTCTCTCTCCCCCCAAACAGCTCTTGTGGACTTACAGTACATCAGGAGTCTGTACACCTGATGTGAGAGAAGCGTCACATCAGGGACCTTAACACCTGATTTGAATGTTCAGACACGTGTGTTTCAACTGGGGCGAGTGTGAATACGTGAACCAGTTTTGGATACAAACTCAAGCAAGCAAAGTGGATTTGAAAGTTTTGGGTGCGAATGGGTAACACAAGAACCTCAGGCCCTCTTTTTACAGCAGAGCCCAGCACCTGGAAATGTTAAAAGACACAAAACAAATATCGTGGTTTTCTAATCAGGGAGCCAAGATTTAATTCACATCCTTTTTTTCACAAATATCAGTAACATTCCCCATTCATTTAACTACCTAAAAGCAAATCCCCTTTATTTCAGTTCAACATTAATTAATTCTACAAATTGAATACAAAAGGTTTAAGCGACTGGCTTTGTTAATATCATACAAGACTGTTATGTTCTAGGGAAAATGGCTCTGTCTGTGCTCAGTAGTTAGCTTTACTTTTCGGTGAAATGCATGACCTGTTTGTGGTTGAAAACAGCAAACAATCTCCCCACAGCCAAATAAAGTTTATATACCTTTTAAACCTCTTTGTTCAAATATATATTTATTATATATAAAATACTGTTTCATTCATAAAAGCCTTACTTTGTACAACGTCTGAGTTGATGTGTGTCACTGAGCAATGCAGTGAATGAATATGTGTGTTTGTGTGTGCATGCGTGAGTGTGTGAACTAAAAAGAACCTGGAAATCGTCTCATAACAAACAGCTGGTACTGACTCAAGACCTAATACTCTAAAAACAAAAGGTGTTTTACACAATATACACATTTTATTTCTTACAAAAAAAAAAAAAGAAGAGAAAGAAGGTGTTGGCTGATGGTTAGCAGGCGGGCTATAGCAGGGTTAGTACCATCAAATGTAACATAATACGACAGAAACATGACAGAAGGAGAAAGAGCGTGTGAATGAAGAGCTCGAAATAAAAAAGGCAGTCAGTATCGCTAAGGAAAGCTCATCGTCAGTGCATTTCATCTTGGATGTTCCGAAGTCAAAGTGCCGATTTGGTAACCATCCAGTCCTCATCAATAAGGCCGCAAACCGAAAAAAAAAAGAAAAATTAAAAAAAAAAGAGCACTTCAGTCTAGAAATGGATGTACAGTATCACATTTTTGTTGCACCAACGTCAAAAGTGATTTTTTTTTTAAAACAGAAAACTATGATCCTTTTGGGAAAGAAGGGAAAAGAATGAAAAATGCACTTTTGTTGTCACACATCCATCATGGCACCATTTAGTGGATATTTTTTCTGCTTTCATTTTGAGGTACTTCTTAAGAAAAACAAAGACTAAATGTAAGATTTATTTACGTCCGTTTTTTCTTTTTTTTTTAAGCTGTGTTGCACAGTAGCACCATTGTTTAAGTTGTAGTTTGGTTTTTTTTCCCGGAAGACAATGCACCATTGGAATTCCACCTCGTCCCCCTACTTGTCCCCCGTCATCCAATCATCTCTTGTTACTGATTGGGCGTCCCTGGCAACGGTGGGTTTGCTCATTGCCTTGTGCTGTTACGTCCTCTTCATGCAGACCACGCAACGGCTCACGCGTGTCCGTAGGTTACCCGCCTTTAGAGTCTCCGATTGGGGCTTCCTGTAAGGGTCAGTGGTTAAAGGTGGTTGAGATTATTTTCTTTTTAAAATCAAATTATGCTTCAAATGCAAGCTGCAGCCGCAAAATGCTTCATTTCCTGTAAAACCTTCTCTGTCTTAGTGAAAATCTATTTTCTTTCTCCTCATGACAAATTACACAACATCATGAGTGATCAGTTTAACTTGGCTGTAGCAGGAATCTGATGATTATAGCTTCACTAATCTGTACCTGAACATCTCATTGGGTTCTACAGTGGCCAGCCAGAAGCTGTACGAGTTGCCGTAGTAGTTGCATGTCCCTCTGCCGTGGCACTCTATGAAGGGAGCGCTGCGGAACTCCTCCAGGCAGGAGCCAGGGGAGGCCAGGGCCTGACCAGAGCCCTCTGCACCCGCACTGGTGTGCTGAGGAGAAAAGGGAGGACAGGTTACGTACTGCACTGCCCAGACAAGAATGCATGGTGTGTATATGTGTTGTGTTCTACCATCATGAAGGAGTATCCTATCCACAGGGGGTCCCAGTTTGAAGGGCACGAGGGAATCTGGATGGTCTGACTGTGGATTGCAATCACCATGGCTGGAGCTTCACACACTGTACACCTAGAAGAAATGTCAAATTAAATGCCACTCATCCAACTCTGCTCCTCTCTTTCTTCATAACTCCACCTGTACCTACCTGCTGATGTAAGGCTTGATGTCCTCCCCAGTGATGGGGGCCATGGACATGGGCATTGGCTTGGGAGTGGACAGCCAGTAGGAGTAGTCGTTGCGGGAGGCGAAGTTGCAGACGTTGTTGATGTTGCAGAACATGAAGGGCATGGTACTGAACCTGCGCAGACAGCTGCCGGCCGTGCCTGGAAGACGGAGGAAGAACATGCTCAAGTATAAGGTGAACTAAGGCTGTAACAATGGTCTAATTTGATAAAATGAAAATTAAATTCCTATTTACCAAGATCCTGTCCATGTGCTCTCTCATTGCCCTGCACATATAGAAGGGAGTATCCGTTATAGATAGCGCTGGTTTTTTCGGGACAGAAGGGAACTTCCTGACCCTGGCTGTGTCGGGTGATGAGGAAGCCATGGGCGGCAGTGACTGCACCTGGAATACCAGGAGGACCCTGTGGACCGTCTGAACCAGGGGGACCAGGGAGGCCACGCTGACCTGAGATAAGAGGAAAGGCATATATTTGAAATGGGAAGCCACTGGGGCACAGTTGAGGCTCAACGATCAGAGAGCTTGTTCCCTATCTGCAAAGTACTGTTGAAAAACAAATACACGTAATCACTAATTTAATCACTTACACAAATTCCAGCCTCTAGGTGGCAGCAAAGTTAGCCTTATGTCACTAAATAAAAATAATATGTTTATTCATTTTGTCTTGTTGATGAAAACCACCAGGGATGCTGGACTGGTGCTTCCAGGTAAGTTGTGACAGTCTCAGGTTCAAGTAGATGCTTTATGTACCAGGCTGTCCGCCGGGTCCAGGATCTCCCTTCCTGCCAGGTGTGCCGCTGAAGCCAGGAGGACCCTCCAAACCAGGATCTCCAGGGTTACCAGGCTGACCTGAGAACAGGGAGAGAGAGGAGTTTTCTTTTGTATGAAACAATGACTGAAACAGTTTATTACAATTAGAACAATTCTATTTTTTCAGCCCTAGCTGAAACTCATGCAACACTCCCATGAACATCTTCAGGTCTCATCAGAGAGTCCAGATTAACCCACCTGAGAGTCCCTCTCGTCCAGGAGAACCAGGTGGTCCTGGAGGACCGCGCTGGCCTGGAGGACCAGGGGGTCCTCGCTCTCCCTTCACCACGAAAGGAGCCGGAGGTACACCAGGGTCACCAGGAGGGCCTAGAGGTCAAATGTTACCGAGGAAAATCAAACTTAAAAACACTTTCATAAGATTCTTGTAAATGCTGACACTGGGGATTATTGATGTGCATCATGGTCCTCTATCTCATGAGCATATGTAGCTCACTGTTCACTATAACTTAAAAAGCCAGTGTGTTCACCCACCAGTAGGTCCCATTTCTCCAGGATCTCCAGGAAGACCAGTACCACCAGGGAGTCCTGAGTCTCCCTTTGGTCCTGGCAAAAAAAAAAAAAAAAAGTGAACAAAATCAATTTCTTTGCTTTGCTTATGAAGAACACTTCAGGATGAAATACACTTTTGGATGGTAGGAAGAATGAGAAGGTGCTGTTACAGTGTTGTGGACTAACCAGGGAATCCAGGGACACCGGGCAGACCGACGTCTCCTTTTATACCAGGGCCACCAGGAAGACCAGGGGCACCCTGGCAAGAAAGAAGTGCAGACACTTTTGAGTATCCCCAAGAAATTTAAGATGCAAATTCTTTAAGTTAGCTTTTCTTAGATCCTTCCAAACTAATTCAGTAAATTTAATGATTTGATCTTACTGGGGATCCTGGAAGACCACCCTCTCCCTTCTGTCCAGGGAAGCCAGGCTGGCCAGGAGCACCAGGAATACCCTTCTCTCCTTTAACACCGCCACTTCCGGCGGGTCCACGGGGACCCTCTCGGCCAGGCGGACCTTCAGATGCAGACATCAAAGGTTCAAAGGTCAGGTACAGTATAATAGAGAAAAAACACAATAATAATGTACATACAAGTTTCTGCCTGTTGTCTCCTAAACAGGACTGGGATCAGTGAATTTAGTTTAAGAACTGTTCAACACCGGAAATCCTGCTTTTGCTGCCACCACTTGTTTAATATTCTTGGCTCATCAAAAATGTTTAAAATTCCTGAAATTACATAAATATTAGCCTTTTTAATAAACTGAAAATTACAGTACAGCACATCTGCCTGTCATTTGCTGGTTCTATATATTTATACACCTGGCCAACCTGTACAGATCACCTGAACTCACTTAAATAATTATTAATATAGGATTATCTCAGGTAAACATATTAACTTATGTAGTTTAAACATGCAGAGTAGATATATAAAAGATATAGATATTTCTATATATATATGAAGTCATGTTACTAGACATCTTGAACCCCTCATTTACACATTTTATGTGCAATTTCAGTTGTAATTTCTAAGTCAAAATTTCTCAGAGGCAGAGCTGAAGTTTCTGTTTGGTTATTCAGGTTAGTCTGTTAGCAAACGTGTTTATTTCAACCCGTATAGCTTGAATTCAACCATTGAAATTTGTTTGTTTAGAGCAGCTTTACCTCTGAGAAACTTTTTCTCTGCCAGAAATGGAAAAGCAGAAGCAGAAGGTGTGGATAAAGAGTGGTGAGATAAAATCGGAAACTCTTCATGTACAGACGATCCTGTACAACAACTGGACTATATGTGTGTGGACATGATTTCTTTTGTGTGTGTGTTTATGTGAGACGTCCAGCCTGTCCTGCAGGGCACAGAGAGGGTAAAAACACAAGTCTTTCAATTTTCACTCACGCTCACAACACGATAACACAATATTGAACAACGTATTATGCTAGAGATCAGGATTAAAACCCGCTTCAAACATCGGCCCTTCATTTTCCCCACAGAGCCCATCGACGAGCATGTAGCACAGCTTCAATCAAAACCATCAAACCGCTGGAATCTAACCTGGGGGACCTAGGGTTTCCAGAATTCCCGGATAAAGTGGAGCCGAGTTGAAGGCGTGGGGCAAAAAAAGAAGAGGAGGTTTAGACTGAAGCAGGCATCAGTACAGAAACACAGTCAGACTAAACAATGACAGATATGTTCTCTTTACATAGGCAGGAGTAATAAACAAAAAGCCTAGTGAGGAAACAAGTATTTATAATATTCTCAAAAATATTTTATGCTTATGTACAAACTAAATTCCTACATTTCAATCATATCCAGCACAAATGAAATTACAGTATGTGACACATACTAAAATCAGTGATTTAATCCTTTTTTAATAAGTTAGTTATATTGTGTGTTTTTGTGCACAGACTGTATAATACCATGTGCATACACATTCTGACTGTTAGATTTGCGTTTAAAATGATCTACATGTGATTCAGGTAACATGCCGATTGGATTTAAAATCTTGGGTGGGTTATTTTTTCCATCACAAAACAGAAAACTTCTTTGCTTACTTGTTAAAGGTGCATTACACTACCATCAGTGTGCATGGAAGGTGAAAGAAGACAGTGGTTAGGAAGTTGCTGACAGACAGTTGTGTTTGAGAAATGAGACAGTACAGTGATTCCCCAACAGTTTTCAGGTGAAATTTGTTCCCAGTAGATCAGAGAGTGAGATTAGACTCAGTCGGTGTTGCTGTAAAGAACGTGCAGTACGAGTCTGGACGTCGTTGATCTGACCTGAGGGGCCTGCGACCGCCGGATGCACGTGTCATCACGCCAAGAGGCAGGGCCACACCACAGTGGGTGGGGCCAAGGCACAGGTAACAGGAGGTAAAATTTCATAGCATCAGCATTTATTACCCTGACACCCAGAATAACCTGAGTGTTTTTATTCTAGCCTGACACAGTGCTGTTGTGTGGTCAGTGCTGACATTTACTTTTAACAAGGACACAGTAAGGTGAATATTATGAGTGAATCTTATTACTTATCTGAATATCTGATTACGTAATGGCACATTCTCCTGACGCGTGCGTCAGGGTTGTCCACTCTTTCCAGCACTGTGTTAGGCTTGTTGTCATGTTTAAGAGTGTGTTTATGTCGGGACAAACAGTGCCCATGCAGACGACTGATTGGTGGAACAAAAAACAGCAGCAAAGCCGGACACAAACCCGCAATACTCACAACCTGACTCAAAGGTTGTTGTTGTTTATGACTCCTGTTTGCCCGGGTGTATTAGGAAATTATTTAGTAAAAAAAATATATATATATAATAATAATAAAACTACATATTTATAATCCACTGCTAAAGATGTATGACTTCAGTTGAGAGTGTTTGGAGTTTGTCTCAGGCTTGGCTGTTTCACACCAACATCTCTTTAAATCGACCTCCCACGACCACGAAAACACTGGACACACAACGGTAACAATGGCGACTGGAGACAACGAGCATACACACACATATACAGTACTGCAGGGCTGTGGAGAGATGAACAGATAACAGCTTCCCCCATTATGGGATCAGGAGCAGATCAGGGCAAAGGGGTGAGGAGACATGAGGACAGATGGATTGGTGGATGGGAAAAAAAAAAATTTAATTGGATGAAAAACTCATGCTCTTTCTGGGGGCGTGATCAAACCCCCCAGTGACAAACAGTGCTTGGTGTGTGAGGAGCACCCCAACCTTTCCTGGTGAGAAGGGGTGAAGGGGCGAGGAGGAGTGGCACAAACTTTTATCATCAGTGCTCAGTGTGCTGGACAATGACTGGACAGGTGTGTCAGTGCTCAAACAGTGACATAGCTCTGACACCGGTGGCAGCGATTGGTGCTTCGACGTCCCATGCAAATCAAATTGACATGGAGATGAAAGCGTTCACATTTAAAAGTGCAGTTTCTGCCACCTGCTGTCTGGTTTTCATTGGTTAAGAGAGGATTTGTGACCTGAACGGACTCGCTTCACCCGGGTGTATTTCCTACTACACTCGGGTCAGTCATCAGAGACATCTGTCTCATCTTTTTCTCATCAGTCTTCAGACTGCCACCGCTCATGTCTGCAGGGACTATTTTCTATTTCTTTATTGAGAGATTTTGTATTAAACTCCAGTAACAGACTGGACAGTCCTCTGAAAAAAACATTTCTTGACAGATCAGAAAACCAGACAGCAATTTCTGGCAGTGCAGATGGTGACAAATACAATATCCGAGTACTTCACCTGCTCGTCCAGGTGGTCCAGGAGGACCTTGAAGTCCTTTAGGGCCCTGTAAAGGCAGTCCTGGAGGTCCAGGAGGGCCGTTGCTTCCTGGAGGACCGGGGTTACCAGGGAAGCCAGCTTCTCCTTTAGTGCCAGGGAAACCAGGATTGCCAGGGGGACCGGGAAGACCTGGGTCGCCCTTAGCACCTGAACACATAGTGAGGGATAAAGTAGAGATTGTTATATCAGTGTAAATACTGAACTGTTGTTATTTGTTGTTGTTCTGTTGTTTTTTTCTGAACTGGCTGAGAGTTAAGGAAAACCGGAGTGGCAACTCACCTGCCAACCCTGGAAGACCAGAAGGACCGGGGACACCAAAACCTGGAAGCCCTGGAGAAGAAATAAATCAGAAGTGAAATAAATCAAATAAAAAATATACAGCATAATTATTTCTTCTGAGCAAGATGACACGTGACTTGCCTGGCTCTCCTTTGACTCCAGCTGGTCCTGGGATCCCATCCCGACCTGCCTGACCCTTTTCTCCTGGCAACCCTGGTGCTCCTGGTCGGCCCGGCTCTCCCGGTCTGCCGGAAGCTCCAGTGAGACCTGGGGCACCGGGCTCACCATCAAGACCCTTAGGACCCGGGATACCAGGAGGACCTGAAAGGAGAGCACACGGAGAAGACGGACAATGAATCAGGTTTGCTTTGGTTTAAATAGCAACGCTTGATCAAAATGACTATAAGTTCAGTCGCTGGCACTTCTATCACTTCTGAGTCTTTCTTAACCTACCTTGGAATCCTGGAAGGCCAGGATCGCCTTTGATGCCTGGTCCTCCAGGTAAACCTGGGAGACCAGGTGATCCTGGAGTTCCTTTGAGTCCTGGAGTTCCTGGGAACCCTGGCTGGCCTGGGTCACCCTTCAAGAAATACAAAGAAATGTTTGAACCCACACCTGCACTTTTATTTCATTCACCTGCATTTCAGTGGTTGAGCTCTGTACCTTGGGTCCAGGTAGTCCAGGTGGTCCGACCCCAGCAGAACCTGGTTCACCTTTAGATCCAGGGAAACCAGGTGCACCTGGCTGTCCCGAGGATCCTGGCCGTCCTGGCTGACCTGGTAGCCCCTTCTGCCCTGCTGGTCCTGTGACATGATCACAGTGCAACAGCATTTATGAAACAGAAATCAGGTGTTGTTTAAGTCAGTTAGTTTGACTCAAAGGCACATGAAATAACTAATATCAAAACCTTGTTGTAATGTTTGGTCCATCGTTCAGTTATGTATAAAATCCTCCCAGAATCCCAACTACGATGTACATTTTTACCAGAAAACGTTACTCATATATTAGTATTTTAGTGTTTACATCTGATTTCGGAAGAAATTTAGTAGCAACATTTAGTAAATCACTAATGACTAATTGGAAAACAGAGACTTAATGAAGAGATTTAAGACATTCAGACACACCTGGAAATCCCATTTCTCCCATGCTTCCTTTTGCTCCTGGGCCTCCAGGACCACCTGGGCTTCCTGGGATGCCAGGATCTCCCTTAGGACCTGCACACAATGGAAGCAGCACATGAGGGATCTATTTTCAGGAGTACATGTGTATTTGTACGCATTTGTGTGTGTATAGACTTATACCTGGTGGCCCGGGGAGTCCAGGGCGGCCATCTGATCCTGGCAATCCAGGGTCCCCAGTGAGACCAGGGATGCCTTTCTGTCCTGGAAAACCTGGTGCACCTGTAGAGCACACACAAGAGTGTATAAGAATACAGTGACTAGTCGTTGAAAAGATTTTGTGACAGTTTTAAAACTTCTTGAGGGGCAGTGAAGATTTTTTTCAGCTGTACCTGGTACTCCTTTATCTCCTTTGTCTCCCTTTGTAACCTGTGGCGGCTGACTGGCTCCTGGGGGTCCCTGGACACCGGGGTCACCCCTCTCTCCTTTAATGCCGGGAACACCAGGTGCACCGTCTCTACCTGGGAATCCGGATTCACCTGGAGAAGAGAGGACGATAATCAGAGATACGATACTGACATATCCGCAGTGGGCTAATAGTGGCCAGACGAACTTATCAGTCGGACTCTGCATGCTTTTAGGGCTTTCTGCAAGAGTTATGAGTAAGGTATTGAGTGTGTGTGTTTATGTGAATACCTTTAAGTCCAGGAGCTCCAGGTCCTCCTGGACCTCCTGGTCCTCCAGAAGGCCCTGGGGGTCCCATGGCACCCATGTCTCCTTTCTGACCTGCATTCAGTCAGACATGAGAGGGGAGTGAAGAGAAGTTAGAGCAGTGTTAAAACAAAAAACGGAAAAACATTCAGTCGATTCCAAATAAACCAACAGATGTTCACACAGCTACAGCACTCAGTCAGATGGTCAACTGGACAGTTAACAAGATTTCTACAGATAATTAATCACTTATTCATATAAATAATGTATATGACTGTAGTTTAATGATGTTAGAGATAAATTTTACCTGGCAGTCCAGGCAGGCCATCCCGCCCAGGTCCTCCAGGAGGTCCTGGTGGTCCGACTGGTCCTGGGGAACCTGTGAACCCGGGAGCTCCTCTGTCTCCTGGCAGACCTGGGATGTCTAGACCTGGAGGTCCTGGGTCTCCCTTCTCTCCGTTTGATCCAGGGAATCCTGTATTGACAATAAAAAGATTTCAGTCTCTGGATCTGGGAAAATTTTCAGCTTCCGAACGATCTGGAAATGATTCAGTTTTTACTTAAAGTTGCCTTGGGTTTTATTCCCCAAGAGATGAGTCCCACAACCAAATTCAATTTGAATATAAAATCTGAATATTCTCTGATCTGAAGACACGTGCCCAACACAGTCAAGATGCAGGATATTATGTGTTTGAAACAGACAAAGCAAAACGAAATACACACGCATACCAAATGGAGTCTTAGTCTCTAGAATAATCATTGTTATGGGCATTATCTTTTACCAGAAAATGGCCATCAACCAGCACCAGCACTGGGTTACAATACCTTTCTCGCCTTGGCATCAGAGGGTCACAGTAAGGGAGGGGCATGTTTCAAAGCGCAGATGGAGGAGGGTTGGATTAAGCCGAAGATGAGATGAAGAGAACAAAGTATAATGCATTAAATGCATTAAAACGTTCTGTGAAACCACTCTTTTTTTAACACTCTGAATGTGCACTGAAGCTCTTTTAGAAAAACATGGTGTCACAGTGTCATCTGTGTACCAGGAACATTGAATGTGTCCAGGAGCAACCAGTGTACGTTCAGAGTGTTCGAGCACTTCATTGGATGGGTTAGTTTGCACTTTGTGTGTAAATTCAAAGGAAGAGCAGTGGGAGGTTAAAGTGGTGAGAGAACAGGGTGACACAAACCCCGGTGAGCCGAAACTCTGTGACGTTAGTTTTCAATTGGTGTACTCGCGAAGAGAGAGCCTTGAGTGATGTTAAAATGGTGAGGTCTGATGTGCCCTGCTCAGTCCAACAAAGTGTGCAGCTGAGAAAGAGTGTGAGGACAGATCTCACAAACAATGGTGAAAGAAGTGACATTTAAGTAAAAGTTCCCCAGATCAAAGTACGGGTGCCATCCAGTAATGTGGTAACCACTGATACACAGACATTCAAGCTCACCAACACACCCAGAACAGTCACTGTGCTGATAAATCAACCAAACAAACCCCCAACACTCAGGCTGGTGCTCAGGTGCTTTGGGGTGCTCACGTGGAAAGTGTGCAATACATAGTTTGAAGCCCTGAACCAAAATGACAACCAGACACCTTTACATGCTCGGAATGTTGACAAGTCAGGGTCATGCACAATTCTGGGTGACTTTGCAAAGCCAAACAAACATATTTCCAAATTGTATGGACATAAAAACATGTATAGATACAGTACAAAATCAAAAACACAAAGAAATATCACAGTTGTTCTTTTATAAACTACAATATATGTTCTAATGTAACTGCAACCTTAAGTAGCCCTGTTTTTGAGAAAGCATATGCAGGAAAATGAAACCAATCCAACCTTATGCATCTTACCTGGTGGTCCCATTGGGCCTGGAGAACCAGGGGGGCCTGGGGGCCCCACTGAGCCAATGGAGGGGGATCCAGGAGGGCCACGAGCTCCAGGGATACCAGGTGTACCGGGCTCACCTGGATAGGAAGAAGAGGATGTGACGGTCAGCTTATTGTACTGTCAGATGGCTTTGTTTTGCTCCAGTATATCACACACAGACACACACGCTGTAATACACATGACCAGTAAAAGAACTAAAGAATACCTTTGGGTCCTGGGCTGCCATCCAATCCAGATCGTCCTGGTAAACCAGGGCTACCAGGGAAACCAGGATCTCCCTTTGATCCAGGGAAACCTTTAGCTCCAGGTACTCCTGGTAAACCAGGTGGGCCAGGAAGTCCAAAGCCAGGCTCACCCTGTCACACACACAAACACACAGGAAGCCAAAGGGTTTATTCAGGTCAGTCAAGCAAGCAGCCATTTAAAGTACAACTGTCCGGTTATACCTTCCTTGTATATATTTCATAGTTCAGTTTCTAAAATAAATTTAATTTCAGAATTTTTTTTTGTTATTTTATTCCTTATGTATCTCTTCTCTTCTCTTCTGGCATTGATCTAATACTTTATCTGTCTGTCCATCTCTTTTATCTACCTTGGGTCCAGAAATTCCAGGCTGGCCAGGTAGTCCATCTACTCCTGGTCTGCCCGGTCCTCCAGGAGCTCCTGGTTGGCCGGGGATACCTGGGAATCCTGGAGGAGAAAACAAGAGAGGGTGGCAAAAGGAGAAGGAAGAAAAGGTGGTCCAAGGTACGAAAGACAATTTGTGCAGAAAAAACAAACATGAGGACGAGTAAGATGTATTAAGAGAAGACTGTGGATGTGAAGGAGGAGTGGATGGAAGAGGAGCACAGGGAAAGGTAGGATAAAGAGAAAGAGGGAAAGAGCAGAAGTATGGGAGGAGTGTCTGTAGGTGTCTTTACCTTTTGCTCCTGGGGGTCCAGGAAGTCCGATGCCTGGGAGTCCAGGTTCACCCTTTGCTCCTGGCAAACCAGGGAAACCAGGCTGCCCGGGCTGACCTGCGTTGCCTGACAACAGAAAATTCCCAAAAAGCCAATCAGGTAATGGATACACAAGCACTGCATGTAAAAATGCACCATAAATCATGATTGTATACCTGGTGCACCAGACAGTCCAGGCTCGCCATCCAGTCCTCTGGGCCCTGGTAAGCCTTTCTCTGCCACCGACACACCTGATTCACCTTTAGGACCTGAATGGTGAGAGAAAGCACAGATAAAAGGTCAGAGAATTGGGAAGTGAGTTTAGTATAAATAATAATAATTAAAAACAAAAAGCAGATTTCCATTATTTGGATGGATAGGTGCCTTAATGGATGGTTGGCAGGCTGCTGTCTCTGTCAACTATCGAACATGGATTTAAGTCCCCATGGCAGCAGGTTCCATCCCTGCTGAAGTGTCTTTGAGCAGGGCACTGCTCTTGAGCCCCAGTATGGAGGGAAGCAGGAAATCGGTCAAATTTCTTATTTGGATCATCAATCAATAAAACTAACACAATCCTCTTACCAGGCGCACCAGGAGCTCCGGGTCTTCCTGAAACGCCCTGGATACCCTTCTCTCCTGGAGGCCCTTGAGGTCCAAACCCAGGGGAACCTGGGGGGCCCCTGTCCCCTGGAATACCAGGGACACCTGTCTCACCAGGGAGTCCTCGCTCTCCTTTCACCAGCAGAGATCCCTGTCAAACATAGTCACAAATACACATTAGTTATGGCATGAAGCATGGACGATTCAATAGATCTGAAGGCTGGAGTGAGTAAAGGCCACCTACAGGAGCTCCTTTGGGCCCAGGAGGTCCAGGCACTCCATCACGACCGGGTCGACCATCCAGACCAGGCAGACCAGGAGGTCCGGGGAAGCCGGTGTCACCCTTCTCGCCCCTTAGGCCATCAACTATGATCCGGTCACCTGGGTCACCCTTTTCTCCAGGGAATCCTGGAGCACCTTGAGGACCAGGGCTACCCTGGAAACAAAAGGATCAAAAATAATTTAGCTGGTTACTAGTGCTTTAGAGTTTACATTTTGATTTTAGGCTGGGCCATAAGAATTCAATTAAACTCTGAGTCAGGCATCACAGGTAATACTAGACAATTATCTAACAGATGCTATATTTTTGAGGCAATATTTGAGATTTTAATTCTGATAAAACTATAAATACAAATGCAAAGAAATTCAAATTTGGATACAGAATAGAGAGCACCAAAATGCCGGTTAAAAATCTGGAATTGATTTTCCAGGATAATGTGAGCTCTTTAAGGAAGTAAAACAAAAAAACTACTCACAGGGGGGCCCACAGCACCAGGTGTTCCTGAGAATCCTCTGTCTCCTTTGATACCCGGGTTGCCAGGAGATCCTGATGAAGGAGAGGAAAGGAATTATAAATACAATGATTCTATTTATAATAAAATGGCCACGCTTAGTTTGTTTAATGCTGTTATCTCAAGACAAACAGAAGGCAGGGGGTATTACCAGTGAATCCAGGTGGTCCAGGTGGTCCTGGGGGTCCTGGGATGGGACTGGTGCCACTAAAGCAGTTCACACAGGTGTCGCCCTTCTCACCTAAAACATCGTCAGATCATAAACATCAGTGTTTTTTGTGTAGCGTTGCACATCCAGGGTGGACCACCTTGTAATGACAGTCCTCTTGTTTTTTGTTATTTAATATTTTAGCTATAAGATCTGACATTAATCTTCCACAATATTTATTTAATAATATTGATTTTCTTCTGGTTTTCTTTTGACGTGACCTTATGCATCATTTATAATATAGCTCAGAGATTTGTGAATGAACAGCAGCATCTCTATATTCTCTCACCTTTCTGGCCAGTTTCTCCAGGGAAACCTTTCTCTCCCTGTGGACCAGGACGCCCAGGCTCTCCAGGGATGCAGTTCTGTCTTCCACTGGAATAGCCTGGAGGTCCAGGGGGCCCTGGTGCACCCTGGGCACCAGGAGTTCCTGGAACTCCAGGGGGACCTGGCAAGGAGAGCCCTGGAGGACCAAAGTCTCCCTTCTGACCTCTCTCTCCAGGAAAACCTGGAGGTCCAGGCAGACCAGTACCGCCGATGGCTGGAAGTCCTGGTGTTCCGGGGGGTCCTGTTAAGCCTGAGGAAGACAGGAGGACAAAGTAAAAAAAAAAAAAAAAAAGGTAGTCATGAGTAAATTAAGACATGAAACATATTTAAAATTTTTATTTGCAAAATAATTTGACAGAGGTTTCTCAACTATGATTCTCTTTTGTGATTCTTTTTTGCAAAAGAACATATTTGAATGTTTTGCGTCTGTTGCAGCACGTTTTGTGTTTACCTGGTGGTCCTCTCTCTCCTTTGGTCCCAGGTACTCCAGGGTACCCAGGCTCACCCTTAGGACCAACCCGACCCCCTGTTTGTGAGCCAATCACCTAAGTAACAAAATAAATCAAATAAATTCAGAGGAAAAGGATCACACTCAGTAATCACAGATCCAAGGCATCCAAAGAGAGAAATGTCACCACCCAGTGGTCAGAAGAAGGTAGAAGGTAAAAACACGACAACTGAGCAAACTGAGATGAAAAGCTTGAACTGCAGCTGAAAGTTAAAAAACAAAAAAAGCAATGAACTGACTTTGAGCTCAGATTATTTTGGAAAATGAGAAGAAAGAAGAATACACACCACTCCTGGTGGGCCTGGGAATCCACGCTCTCCTTTTAGACCCTGAAAACAAAGACAAAGGTGGAGTGTTAATAAAACAATAATGATATTACCGTATGACTTTTTTAAAATCTTCTAACAATGTGGAGAAAACCTACTTTCTCTCCATCCCTGCCTGGTGGACCCGGCAAGCCTGACTCCCCTTTGACTCCCTGATAGTGAAAAGTGAAAAAACAAAGAAAAGAAAGTTAGACAAGAGAATAAAACATTTAAAAGAATTGGCATGATTCTTTTAAATGTTATGAATTGTGTTAAGTGTTATGAATTGTGTTATATGTTGGCAGAACTCACAGGGAAGCCTGGAGGACCAGGGTCACCATCTTTGCCTGGTTTGCCCTGTAAAGAGAAGAAAATAGTGATCAGGGTTTGTGTTTATGTTAAAATGACATTAATGAAACCATTAAAATGTATTTGTGTTCTTGCACTTCCATCTTTGTAAGAACCACTTTGACTTAAGGCAGTCTGTCTTTGAAGGAATTCATAGTGCTGCGTCCGGTTGAAGAAACAAAAACTGACAGAAGTAGTAGTAGAAGAATAGTGAGGCCTTTATTGGGTTCGGGTTAAGTGAAGTGTCAGTGAAGTGGTTTGACATGTCGGGGTGATGGCTGAGCTTTGGGTGCGTCACTGAAGCACAGCTATATATCTGTTTATGTGTGAACTATACGTACCCGTTTGCCTGATTCTCCTGGTTCACCCTTCTCCCCTTTCTGGCCACCTGAGGGACCCTACAATGTAAACAATACAAAACACGTGTAAACAATATGGCTGTGAAAGATTCTTCTGTAGCTCACCAAAGAGCTTTCAGTGTTCTCTGTTTTTCTTGTATTTTCTTCCTTGATGTTTACATATGGTAATAGATACTCACAGGAAGTCCTGGATAGCCTGGGTCACCTGGGAGGCCAGGAGGTCCTGGGTCACCCTTGAGATAAACACACAAAACAGTAACTCCAGAGTTCAAAGATTTATCTAAATAATTTCACAGTTCAAAAATGTCCAGTGATGTGATGAAAAATTAGGGCAAAGTAAAGACAAAATAAATTTAAAAAGGACTTGTTCGGGGTCTAAACATTCTGTGAATATGCCGAGTTGGGAAACAGATGGAACTGCTGCAGCTATGATCTGCTGACATCAAGTGTCTAATGTGAACGTTGCAGCCTCTGCTGCTTTAAACTGCTTAATGCTGCGCTCTAGTGGTGAGACTCCTGCATCTGCGACTTTTTTCTCCAAAGATGTTATTGTAGAACTAATGTAGGAATAAATTTTGGAGAAATGAAAGTTTAAAAAAATAGATGAAGATGAAGCTAACATTTTTGTCAATATTTAGTTTGGTTTTTATGTTTAATTTGTTTTACTTTTCTTACGTTTATTAGGTTATTTTTTGTTGTGGTTTGATGCTAGTTTAATACCCTTATAACTATTTTACTGGCATTTTGTGGTTTCCTGATTTTTTTTTTTTTAAACAACTGAACTAAACTTAAAAAACTCCCTTGTTCAAGCACCTGTAACTCCAGTAATGCTTGGTGTCATTACCAAAGGATTGGTCACAAGAGTTATTCTCAGGTTGGTTGTATTACCTTGTCTCCTCTCTGAATCTCAGTCTCAGATGATCTCTTCTGTTCCCCCACCTGTCCTGGAGGACCAGGAGGTCCAGGCAAACCTGGTTCACCCTGGGTTCACACCAAGAAATACACAAAATGAGATCAAGGAGCACAGGAAAGAGCTTGACAGAGTGTTAATCTGTGGTTTTTGTTGTGGAGAATAATGACAGTCAGTACCTTCTCTCCTTTAGGTCCTTGAAAGTTCAAACCCATGTTTCCCTGCAAAGACACGGGATAAGAAAATGATGAAGAAGAGAAATGTAGAGCAAAGACACGATCATCTGCTCTTTGTTTTCTTGATTTTATGAAATGGCAACAAAATCAGATCAATGAAGAAGCGTCTGAACTCACCTTAGGTCCAGGAAGACCTGGAGGACCTGGACGACCCTGAAAAAAAAAAAACAGCAAAGACATTTTATTTCAACAACCATTTAATGCTGTTTGTACAACTGAGATAGAATTTTTTTGCAGCAGCAGCTCTCTTTTACCTCATAGCCTCTGGGTCCTGGAGGGCCGACTGGACCTTGCAAACCACTGGGACCAGGAGAGCCCTGTTCCATGAACACACACAGAAAACTGTCATACAGATAAATAGTCTATTAAACAAACCTTCAGACCTTCAAACCTTTTATTTAAAGTTTGAAAACAGACTTTTTGTGCTTCATCGTATGCTTCACCGAAAAGGCAATTAGTCTATTTTATCATGACTAGCATATGAACTCTCAAATTATGGCCAAAAAGACTGTGAGGACACAACGACCTTTGACCTCCAAATTCTAATCCATCCTGGAGTCCAAGAAAACATTGGTGCCAAATCTGAAGAACTGCCTTCAAAGCATTCACGAGAGTGGGACGTTCGGAAGGAGGGATGTTCAGACAACCCGAAAACATAACGCCTCCGGCCACAGCCATCCTCGCCACAGAGGCATAAAAACTTACAGGAACTCCCGGCAATCCGGGCAATCCCACTGATCCTTTCTCTCCAAAGCGATTGGTGGAGATTACATCCCCTGGGTCTCCCTGTAGGAAAAAAATGAATTAAAAAACATGCGCACACACATAAAATACTACTTACAATGGACAAGAAACCCGTACTTCATAAAGCAATGTTACTTCAAAATATCAGGTGCGGTTGATTTTATAATTTGCAGTGAAGAAGAAAGGTCTGTTAAGAGGATTTCTAAACACGTTAAAGACCAGATTCATCAGGACAGTTTTATCGGAAAAGCATTTATCATATCATGTATATTTTCTGATAAATGCTCCGCGATGTTCCGCGGTTGAACATTAATCAGTGAGAGTGAGGACAGTGGGGACAGTTCAGACTCTGCACACTGAGGATGGAGTTAGTGCTTGTTATTCTTTTACACTGTAAATTAATTATTACACAACAACCGCTACAGTATAACAGTCTGAAAGCTGTTAACTCTGAGTGAGTGTGATTTTACATACCTTTGGTCCTGGCAGACCAGGTGGACCCTATAAAGGAGAGAGGGAAAACAATATTCTTCAGGGAACAGATCAAAACCAAAGAGAGGTTGCGGATCATTGCGTTAAAAACTGTGACTCACTTGTAGTCCTTGCAGTCCAGGGAATCCTGGACTTCCTGGGAAACCCCTTTCACCCTGGAGAGCAAAAAAAATTGATTCTTGAACTTGGAAACAGTAATTTGACAAAAAGAAAAGCTCTATTTTATGCCATTGCTGAGACTTTTTCTAATGCTAGTGACCAAATGTTAAGATATTCAAAGTTGACATGAATAAGCTTTGATGCAAAATTATAGCTCCAAATGATTTGAGGATTCACATCTCATTCATCTAACAACATTCTGTCAGAACATTAGGTTACACACAACTTTAATCATATTCAGCTGAGTTTTGCTGAGGTTCCAAGCCTTTTTATATTTTCTGAATTGGATAATACCTTTGTCCCATTGCAACCTGGCACTCCTCTCGGGCCTGGAGGTCCGTCCTGCCCTGGCAGACCCTGGGAAAAAACAAGTAAACAGGAAGTTAGATCAAACATGTTGGTAAGGTAATCATTTGAGAAGGATTTTAGATGATGGAAAACTCACTGGAAGTCCTGGTGTTCCTGGAAATCCTGGCAAACCAGAAGGCCCCTGAAGGAAAACAACATGAGTCAGTCATTTAAAGTCTAAAGCCTGCACAGCATGTCAAAGACCGAGCATCCAGTTTGTAACGTCTCTGTGACCTCGCCGATTTTAAGATGAGGAGAAACGGGGACATCTGCTGGCCAGATGAGCGTATTACAACCCAAGGTCATTCTATGCTGAAACATCTCAGGAAGATTCATAATTTGAATCAACAGGGAAAACGAACTCCTAACTAAAATTAAGTTGTGATGTTTTACAAAGCCTTAGAAATGTGATAAATTTAGTAAAAGGATCAACAAAATAATCTAAACTGGTTAGAAAGAAACTGTTGTCTGCAAAAGGAACTCCAGAAAATGACAAGAGCAACAACCATGATGATACTTACTCTAATTCCTTTTGGACCAGGTGGTCCTTGAGGTCCATCACTACCCTGAGAGAGAACAACACAAATACAGACAGACATTATTTACTGGACGAGCTAAGTCACCTTTGACCAAACTAAGTAGCATCAAGGTCAGGGCATGTTAGACCTATAAACTCTTTGTGAAAAGGAAAAATACTCTCTATATTCTCTCTGCCCGGCCTAAAATTAGGTTCCTCTTCTCAGTTCTCTTTCTCTCCCCTCATTTGTTCAACTTAGCGTCATTCCCATGATCCCAGCATGGGAGCCCCCAGCTCACCCTCCCTCCTTGCCTCTGACGCTTGTCTGGTTGTTTCCTAATTACTGCTAAACTTTGGTCACATTGACCCCAACCCACCTTCTCTCCTCTGGGTCCAATCGCCCCTTCAGGTCCGGGGAACCCCGGGACTCCTGGCTGCCCGGGGAGACCTGGGAAACCCCGTTCACCCTGCACACGATGGCACAGAGAAACAAGCTGTCACTGCAATAGCCATGGACTGTGGATTCTTCTGTTTATAAAAGTATTTTCTCTTTTCTCCGCCTTATTGTTTCTCCTCTTACATACTCGCACATAAATAGAATACCAAGTTCTCATTCTGTATGTCATTAACATAAAGAAATATAAAATTAATTACAATTTATTTTAACCCACCTATTAGCAGAATACACACATTTAATAAATGGTTGAAAACACACTGTAGTGTAGTCGTAAGCAGGAAAAAATGTTTATTAATCTATTTGGCAACAACCATAACTCCTTCACCTGAAAGTGGAGGCTGGTGTATAAACAGATAATAAATGACAATGACACAGTGGTAATAATATAAAATATACCTTCAAAGGAGACATTAAAAAAACACTTTAAGCCTTATAGTGTGCAGTCCAGTACATCATGTAATTCTGTGTGTTGTGTGTCATCGTGCCTACCTTGGCTCCTTTCACTCCACTGCAGTCACAGTTGGACCCTGCACATCCATGGCAAGCCTGTCGAGAAACAAGACAGAAACAGACTTTGTTGTTAAAATGTTTTTATACAACTGGCCTTAAATTTTGTCAGGAGAACTCCTGTGGCATTAAATATATTTTTCTTTTTCACAAAATGAGCATTAAACCACAGGGGTTGGTGACACTGGACATCTAAAATGAGACTGTATAAAGTGAAACACAAGTACAATGTGCAAAAATCCCTTTAAATACTGTGCATCCTGATTTTTGTTTGCATGTTTTTGTTTACAGCTGATGCACTTCACGCACTAATGCCACTAGAGGGCACTCCATCATTATACATCGCCGCATGCCACAGACAGCATTTTCTCCCACAAGAAAGGAGGAAAGCCTGCAGATTTCCATTCAGGCTTTGTTTGATGATGAGAAGACCGGTGCAAGGTCAGTGAGAATCAAACAACAGACTAACCTCAAATCAAGTTTTTATCTACAACAAAACAAATTTATCTCCCAAAATGCTTCAGTTTTTCTCAGCAAAGATGACCAGTTAACTTCTACTTTTTTAGAGAAGACATTAAAATGAAGTTGAGAAGGGAGGGAGGGAAGGTGTGGGAGTGCCAAGCAGTTGATTAACTTTTCCCATGCTTGTTGACACAGTGAATGCCAGACGGGCATCGATTGCACGCATGCCAGGCAGTCAGCTTGTGAGAAAGACAGAGAGGCAGAGAGCGCACGAGTCACGACAGACGGGCAGGCAAGTCAGCTTTTTTCTGTGTCTGCAAAACCTATTGTGTGTCCATGTTTGTGTTGATGGTTTTCAGGGTATTACTGTTTTTTTGGCCTGTGCACTCAGTGACTGATTCTCATCACTTATTAATTTATCTGATATTTTTCTGATTAATTGATTCAATGTTTTGTCCAAAATATGTCAGAAAATTGTGAAAAATGCTCATCGTCTTCAGATTACACAAGACATTCAGTTTTTAATGAATTAAAATACAGAAAAGCAGGAAATTCTCACACTGTAGAAGTAAAAACAGCAAATATCATTCCAGCTCAGGGAAACAGGGCAGAGCAAACGGAAGCACAAAGTTTGTGCAAAACATCTTCATCAATTTATGACTGGGATGAATCTTCACAGACGTACTTTACCATGTATGTGGAGATTCTCTTTCACAGTTAACAACCAAACTCAGGGTATCACGTGACTTTGGAGGAAACATGAAGATGCTTGATAAAGACTGAAGCCCTTGGAGGAAGTGACCCTTCCATGCAGTCACATGTGCACATATGTGTCTGTATTTAGTTACAGTACAAGCCCGTATGTGTATTTCAACACTTTGTGGATGCAATATCAGGTTCCCTGCAGGCCTCGCTCCACTCTCACTGACAGCACTATCACACTTCTGTTGACCCAGGAAGGTCAAAGGTCAGCATCAGAGAAGACTGACAAAATCAACCCGTGCACATATACAGTACAAATACATATATATACATATATAATCTTCTCTAAATGGGTTCAGTGGGTGTTGTTCATTACATTTACTAAATGTGATTCCCTGGGATCTTTTCTATAGGTTTCTACTTTTCTTATTCAAGCTTGGTTTAGAACTATAATTGATTGATTAACTGAGTGACAGAAGATGAATAAACATTTTTAGTTGATTTGATTCGTAGTTCAAGCAATTTATTATTTTTATATTCTGAAAAATCAACTGTCGTGTGGCCTGTGTTTGTGTACATATAGATGAGAGTGTGTGTGTACATTACATTTGTCACATTCCTGTGTGTGTGTGTGTGTGTGTGTGTGCAGGATGTGTCCACAGTTATAAAACCAGGTGTTAACCACAGACTGACAGGCTGTGCTGTGTGCGGTGGCTCATCGGACTTCCTGTGCAGCTCGGGGGCTAAAGCAAGGCACTGTTCACAGGGTTGAGGGTTTGAGTCCCCTGTCAAAAAAAAACCATGTCAGGAGTTTTGGATTTAAAGACCCAAGCATTTTGGTCGTAAACACAAAACGTGTAAACTGTTTTCTTGGCCAGAGGGTAGAGGGGTTATCGATAGATACACACACACGCCTGAACACATCGGTACATGGGTAGTCAAGTGTGTGAGTGTGTTTGTGTGTGTGTGTGTTTGTGTGTGGAGGTGTTTTTACAAGCCCTGGATCTCCAGATTAGTCTCTGGTCTGGTTCAGCTCAATGCAGTCTGCTCTCCCACGCCCAGTCCTGCAGCTCACACTCTTTTCTCCTCCATCTCTCTCTCTCTCTCTCTGTGTCTTTCACTTTCTCTTCATCCATCTGTTTTCCTGTCCTGTGACCCCCTGTGAGGGTCCCAACCCCCAAGGGGTTTGTGAAGAGATGCATTTATAATGTAATTCTAATACTGACTAAAGGTGTTATATGGTTCATCTATTTTATCAAATGTGATAAACATCTTTTTGATATAATTAGTGGTTCATATAATTATGTGAGACTACTGCACAATCTGTTTCTTAAATGCTTTGTTGGTTTGGAATAATCTTATTGTACATTTTTGTTTAGTTACCTTCATGCTACAAAACAACATAATGAACACACTTCTGGTTTAGCTGCAGGTGGAGGTGCAGCACAGCTGAAACAAACTGAGCGTGCCTTAAAAATCTGCCTAAATACAGTGTTAAAAGCATCTCTCTCTCTCTCTTCTCTCTCTACCCTCGCTTTACCCCCACAGCACTGACGGGGCATGTAATCCACTTAGAAAGGTCAGTGAGCTGCAGATATTTGCTCCACTCCCTCCATCTGTATGGTTCTCTCTCTCTCTTTTAAGTCCATCTATCATTTCCCTCACTCTCTCCTCAGCATCGTCCCACTTTTTTTTCATCAACCATACAATCAGGTCCGAGGGGGGAGCACAGCCGGGCTCGTACTCTGAAGGTTGCTGACCTGAGCCGACAAGCCCTGGCCGGCACGGCTCAGCACCACTGGAGGTGAATGTTCGACACGTACAAACTGAGGTCAAGATGAGACAGTTCATGAACCTCAGGTCTCCTGAATTCATCCATAAAATCATGCTGATATACTTTTGATGTCTCATCTTTAGCTCAGGAGCGTGTACATACAGTAAGTGATTCGTGACGACGAATCTGCTCTGTCAAAACCGCATTACAGTAGGAGGTGTGTGTGTGTGTGTGTGTGTGTGTGTGTGTGTGTGTGTGTGAGGTGGGGGGGGGGGGAGGCAAGCGGAAGGCATGCACCCGGGGATTAGACTGGCGAGACTGGAATTCCCCTGCTCATCAAAGACTGATGATTAGACACCTATACACACTGCCCTGCCCTGGATAACACACATACACACACACATGCATACACTCATGCATAAGTACAAAGACAAACACATATGCATTCAAGCATCACAGAAATACACACACAAATACTGTAGATACACAAATACTCTCATAAACTGTACACGCAGCTGCAATGACAAGCTAATTATGCATGTCCCTCAATTGGACATCATTAGCACACACACACACACACACACACACACACACACACACACACACAGACGTGCAGCTTGCAAAACCCGCGATTTGACCACAGCACCACAACTAATAACTTCTGTTTTCCAACACTGATCGCAGCTCAGCAGTCAGTAACCACAATCTGAAACTAGAGTCAACATGTTCACATCAGGCAGCTGCAAAGTCACACACACACACACACACACACCCTCACACAGGCACATCAGACACAGTTCTGCTTCAAATATACAAAATTTCAAACAATAAAAATTGTATATTATTTTCAGTTTTCCCATTTTACAGGTAAATCTGGCTATGATCCAACAAGCAAAAAGTAGCTAACACAAGTGGACGACTGCATGAACGACAGATGAGGCAGAAGAACATGAGGCAACCTGGTGGCACGGGAGTTTCAGAGCTGTCCATCTAATGGAAAACTCTGGACATATTTGTTCCATGTATTCCCAGTATCCCTGTATCTCTGTTCCCATTCCTATCAGCTCTTTACTCTCTAATATAAAAGAAGTCATTAAAGTCATTAAAGTGATCAGCATTAAGTTTTAAATGTGTCAAACTAGAAGATTACGTTGTTGTAATGGTGTCACTTCATGGCTCAGCATCTGTGTGCGTGTCCTACTTTGTGTGTTAAATATCTGTGTGTCTAAGTGTGTGTGTGTGTGTTTACCCTGTTCTGGAGAGTGGCACTCCAGGCTCTGAGCCACCGCGTCAAACTGCTGATCCCTTTCATCGCGGCTGGACTTTGACTGCTTCAAGGTGCTGACGCCCCGAGAGCGATGACCAAACCAAATATTTTCACTTCAACAAAAATCCAAGAAAGTGTGTTTTGACTCACTGGCCCTTTGGAAGAGGAAGACCCCCCGACTGATGAACCCCATGTCCCACACTCACACACAAACACACACATGCGATCGTGGCACAGTGCCGGTCCAGGAATTCCATTGATATTCCAGGGAATTCTTTCTTCTGAATGCAATTTTCTCTCCTCTCTTTTCTTTTCATTTGGTCTAATGAATGTTGACCCCTGTGACCTCCCACTGTGAGATACCTGCAGGGAGAGGTTTTAAAGATTCGGAGGCACCGGGCAGCTGAGTGCCATCTCTGCCTCCCCTCCACAACTGGTTCAGATTGTATAACAGTAGTTTAGCGTATTCTTTTTGTATTCTTCTCCATTTACAAATAAAATGTTTGTTCCAGTATAAACATGTAACACAGTTCAAGGCTTGAATGAAACAAAATGCAGTAATGTTCATGCTGCAGCTGGACATGTTCCAAATCAGGTTTTACCTCTGACACGTGAATCAGATTTGATGCAAACAGCAGACAAATGCATTTAGCTGCATTTTTAAATGTTTATCTTTTCTGATCTAGTCTATAATGGTTCATTTCACAAAAGGGAATCCTGAGGAATACTAATAGCATGTGTGATGGTCACACACAAATCCTGTACATAGTGTCTCTGGTGGTGGTTTAAGTGGACACTTAAGTGGGACATGTGGCTCCTGCAGGGATTCATTCTTTGTCCCTTCAGGTACACGTCACCCTGCTGGCCATTTAACAGCCTCTTCAGTTTGACGTTACTTTGTCAAACTAACTGAAGGTGACGTTTCCGTCTCTCGCACAAACACAGACACTTTCTAGGGAGTGTTTGGAATTCCTAAAACATGGCCATCTGGATGGGACTTTATCTAAACAGGCCCTGAGAGGCGAAGGTAAACACACACATATGAATGGGAACAGAATCGGCGTGAAAACAGCATCAGAACCCACTCATTTTAATCTCCAGCATCGTTTGCAGGACAGGAACAGAAAACAAAAGTATGACCAAAAAAAAAAAGGATCTGATCTCGCTGATCTAAATCTAACCTGAGTGAGTTTGTCTTCAGTCGAACCATAAAGCATGTCTGAGGAGCAACAAAGCTGAGATAACAGCTCACCCCTCTGACTTTTGGGCTAAGCAGAGTTTTTAAGATAAAAATACAAATAATTCTTATTATCTCCCAGTTAGTGTAATTTGCAGGTTTGCACGTTTACAGGACTGTGATAGAAAAACCTCAAACATGCAAATTATGCCACCTGATGTATCAGTGGTTTCTATCAGTGCTTGTTCTAGAAAGTGTCCTTAGGTGGATCTTGTAAGCAGGAGGGGGTGGAATTCCTTCCTCTGGGAGAGAGGATAACCCACCCTAGCACAGCCCAGCCCAACTTAGCCCAACTTGGACCCGCCTGGCCCAGCCCTGCCTAGCACAGGTTTAAACATGTCCCGCTAGCTCTCTTTGCAATGCTCCACATACATCACCACTTGGCACAGCGCAGCATGGCTGCAGGCAGTAAGAAATTAGAGAGGGGAGCGGCAGCTTGCCAACTGAATACCTGGATATGTGTTGCCTGGGGACAGACTGAGGCAGGCAGGAGAGGGAGGAAGAAAAAATGTGTGACGGAAGTAAAAAGTTAAGAAGCAGGGAGAAAAAGATAGAGGAGGACAGGAAGTCACGGATGAAAGAGGGAAAGTTTCCCACCTTCACCCTCTAAATATGCATCAAAATCACACTGATAAGATCAGACCTGTGGGATTTGGTCTGATGGAAGATTTAAGTATGTGGTTCAGAGCAGACACCAAAACCGCAAAGTCAAAAACTGTAACTGCAAGAAGAAAACAAAACTGTGTGGCTCACGACAGTTAAAAGCACGAGGGCGTGACCGTTTGTACTACATGAGTATGAACCTTGTCTCAGTCCAGCAGTCATGAAATGAGGCACTGCAGAGGAACAAATGGATCTGTGTTTAAAGGAATCCCTGAGCGTTTCTTTTATCCTCACCAGCAGAGTTCAGATCTCCTCTTCAGATTTCCTGTGTGAGCATTTGTCTCAATCTGCATCTGATCAAGTTGTAGTTTAACTGGAAAATATGTCGCATTGTGATTCTGAATCCGTGTTCCCATTAATCACCACCTCCGCCCTCGACCAAAACTTGCACACTGGAAATGTATCACTGTTTGGACAAGCAGCAGCCTAATCTTAATATTTACCCAGGAGCTTTGGCTGTAAACAAAACAAGATAGCACTTGATGTCCAGATACTGTATCTGTGAGATGGTGGGACAGATAGGAGGGAAACACGTGGCTGCTCTGCACTCAACAGAGTTATTTTTCATTTTACGTTCAGCTGATGCGTCAGTGTGTTTATGATGCAAAGTGGGATTAACAGATGAATCGTCTGCATTCAGACACCTGCTTTAAGCTTCGTTCTGACTGGGACTGAGAGTTGGACGGTCTAATATTTGTGGGAAAGGCTTTATGCTCATATGCGATTCCTCAGTCCTCCGCTCTCCTGCAGGGATTTGCTCTCATTCAGCCATAAGAGCATTAGCTCTGTAGGGTGATGAGGCCTGGCTCGCAGTCAGTGTTATATAATGTATGGCTTTCTTTGTGATTCTTTGTAGTATTTTCTTCATTTTAATATTTTAAGCTTATTTGACTTCTGAAGTGTAAATCCCTCTCATTTCAGGATCGTATTATTGTTTTTGGTTTTTACCAAGTGTATGAATGATATTTTAATATTTTAAATATATTTTAATAAATGGTGGTTTTATTAGTAAGCTGAGTTAGATGTTGACCTGTCTGTTGTCTAAAATATACTTAAAGAGTTCCCTTCATTGGAACTGAGGGGCTTAGTTCAAACCATGGAAAACCACCATAAACCAAAAGTACACAAAACCGCAATACATCAGCAGGGGTGTCCATATACTTTTGGCAGTATAGCAATGTGATTCTACCTGTGCACCTGTAATTCCATGTCTTTACCACATGAGGGCGGTAACAAGAGTGGAAACGATGCAGGTGCCCAGTGAAAAGCACAGTTTTGCTCTGTGTCTCAGTCCCAGCTCAGAAATAAGAAATGTAAAGTCAAAAGCTGCTTCGGTTCATAACGACCTAAAGTCCTAAAGTGCTAAAACTGTAAATACAGGCTGATAAAATCCTGATTGTGACTTTATTTATTTATGTTATTTACTGAGTCAAACACAAGCATGTGTCCAGCCCCACACTGACACAAAGGACACCAAGAACACAACTTCTTACATGTAACATAACAATGCAAACTAAACACTTTGTCTCCTTCTCCAAGCTTTAAAAATACAATCTGCCACAGAACAGGTTCCCTTACTGAAGCTCAGCTATAGCTTGTTGTTCCAATATTATCTGGTGAAATCGGTTTATGACGCCTTCTATATGTTGGTTGTGACTCAGTTTGGATTTGTGAATGAGTTACATTTATATTTTAGTTGCCGACTGTGTTTTTGAACTGCAGCTCGACTCAGATCCTCACAGCTAAACATGCTCTCTCACGCTTTGGCAGCCCTGCACTGTCTGATCTGATCTTGCGAAGAGGCAGGTCACAGCAGGCTCCTGCCCTGCCTACATTTCTCCTAAATATCCTCACTTAAACAGCCTCTCTAATGAGGACAGACACAACTGTTGCAGAGCTGTTCAGCTATGCAGCTGTACAACACTCAACATTAGCTTTAAACATACATTTGAGAAAGCTTACTATGGATGTTCTCTCTCTCTCTTCCTCTTTTTCTTTCTGTTTCTCTCAAAATTTTCTCTTATCTGTCTCTTTTCCACCCCACCACCTCTCTGTCCCTCCGACCCTCTCATCCTCTTCTTCTTCTTCTTCTCTCTGTGACAGATGTCTGATATTTCCTGTTGTTCTGGCCAGCGGGGGACTGTTTATCTAGAGGAGATGAGGAATGTCATGCGTTCAGTGTTGACATGCACAAACACACACATATACACACACAGACATGCACTTACAATCAAATACAATCAAGATCACCAGCCAGAAAAAGAAAACAAATGAAGGCATGTCTTGTCCTCATCCTTCAAATTTCATTCTGAATCCTGACAATAAAGATAGTAAAACCATCACGACCATCATCAAATCACCAATATTAATGGAAAAATGATGTTCATCCCTCCACTGGGGCCCCAGAGACTCTGGGAAAAAACTCTGACAAGGAGCATTAAAGATGTTCTGAAGGCCTGTGATGGAGCAACACCTCACTAAGACACATAATACCTGTATCTACTAAAACAGAGACAAAGGAGGGTTCAAAGTAATCAAAGAGGGATAAAGTGAGAAAAAGATATTCAAAAGAAAGTAAAAACACATTGCCCTGAACAGAACTGCTCCCAAAAATGTCCCTAAAATGGAGAGGAAGAGAGGAAGTGGGAGGATGTACAAACAACTTACAACAAATAACTAAATAAATCTGTAAACAAGCAGTTTAAACAAGCTGCTGCAACCTCAACCTAACACACACACATACACACACACACATACATGCACCTTGCTCAGTGCTGCTGAACATTATCCTCCGACTGCATGCTAAAGGCTTAGCCGCATACCAGCCGGCACATTGACCTGGGATTAACTAAAACCAGGCTCCACCTGAGGTACACACACACACACACACACTGAAACATAGCAGTGTTGAGCTTAGTGTATAGTACAAACAGTATTAATGTATGTACAGTACAAGTTATTAGGATCTGACCGAATTCTGATCTGATGTAGAAGCAAAGGGCAGAGAGCAAAGAGAGAAAATAGAAGGAGAGTGAATGAGAAAAGGAACAGAAAGACATCAAGGACATGGAGATAAAGAGAGAAGGAAAGGAGGGGAGAACAGAAGAGAAAGCTGAAAGTGACGAGAAAAGAGGAAAGTAGAATAAAAATCAAAGCTGAGGCCGTTCAGACAGAAGTCACAGAGAAGAATCACCTGACTGCAGCTCCCCTCAGCTGTGGAGCTAAGTGGTTAATGCTATATTTCATCAGCATAAACTCCAGACAGTTGTAAACACAGCTCAGTTGTTTTAGGTGAGGAATGAAGGAGGGATGGGATCAAATATTTTGGTATGGCCTTCTCTTTACTGTGAAACGACTATGACTCCATCTGGACGAAGTATCTAAAAGGTAATGTGGTAACTCTATACACTGAAATATGTAAAGAAGCTATAGTCTCTCTCTATCTCTCTCTCTCACAGCGTTGGCCCACCCTTTTTTCCCATGTGGTTGTTGGGGAAGCCCTGTTTCCCCCTCAGAAGTGTGATGAAAGAAGCAGGTGGCCAAAATGGAAGAGCGAGCATTAAAAGTAGTGAGAGAATGAGAGAGAGGGAGAACAAGGAGAGAAAAACAGTGAAGAAGAGAGAACCAGACGCCCTCCCACGCCACCTGAAGTCGACTGAGCGACTTCTTCTTGCATTCGCGCTTTTGTTCATGTGTCTTCTGTTGTATGACGCAGAGCAGTCAAAACAGCTTTCTGCCTGTCTGAAAGCTGTTCTGATGACTTCATTTGTCTACAGGCATGTACAGACTACACATTAACACATGCTGTGTGTGTCTGCTATAGCACTGTGTATATGTGTGTTGTGCATTATCATTCCCTGCCATCAGCTTCTCTCTGGCAAACATGAGCTGTGGTGGCTCATGAAAGGTGAACAGATAAGGACCTGAATTTTCATTTCAGGTCTCTCCCACCGTTTAAGTGAGCTTTACAGGCAGAACGATTGGTGGATCTCGCTGTCAATCAAAGTATCAATAGCCCTGTTCCTTATGAGCAAAGTGAGTTATCATACATGGCTGTAAAATGACGAGAAAATGATAAATCACAGATTCGTTTGAGCAAAACCACACAAAAAAACATTTCCCTTGATGGTTTCTTATATTAAGGGTGCTCTCTCATGGTGTATGCTTTTACCTAGCTTTTACCCTGTCAAAGAGCAGCAAAGATTGGAAAAGTCGACACCAGGCAGGTTTGATTTGTGCTTTTAGAAGAAGGACGAGTGAGAAGAGGGGGAAAGATAACAAGACAACAGGCAAGACTGTATTAGAAGAGGGCAAAGGTGGAGAATTAAGACAGGGAGAGGGAAGACAGGGAGTGGACCCAGGACAGATAGTAATAAAAAGGTGCTGAGTGATATAAAGACTGGACGAGTCGGTTCAGGTCAGGACAGAATTCACAAATATAAGTTAGCAGGTTCACTTCATTCTGCCATCAGGGAAGCTGTAAAACACACAACTGTGTATTCAGCAGGTAAGAGAAAAAGCAGAAGAAGTTGATATCTGTAGATCGAGGTCATGATCTGATCACAGACAGATTAAGAGTCCTCTTCCACTCTCGCCTCCCTCCCTTCGTCTCCGTAAAAAGAAAGAATGCAAAACAATGCACGTTTCCACTTACAGGGAAATTTGTCTTATATTTCTCTTATTCTTTATTTGATTGTTCTCCTTCTACCCATCTCATTTCACTGTGTCCCTGAGCAGCTCCCTGTGTTTCCTTTAAGCTGTAAATTTCTCTTTTCCTGAGGAAAAAAAAGAGGCAAAATGAAGAAAAAAGAAAGAAAGGAATGATGTTCTCTCTGAAAAGGAGGTCAGGAAAACAGAGGAAGAAGGAAAAGGCAGGAGGTAAGGAGGACAGCATGTCTTGTGACTGTTCTGTGTAGGTGGACTTGTCAGGTAGCCCAGTGGATTGCAGCCACTCGCTCACAAGCGAACACACAACCACAGTGTGTGTTCAGATGAAGCTGCTCACAGGAAACAAAAAACATGCTGTCTAGGTTCAAGAGCCAATGTGTGACCACACGGTATTTTATGTTGAAGTTCCAGATGTCTGGCTTTTCCATTATCACCTGAACACATCATAATAGTGGGCCAAGCACACACACACACACCAAAAAAACACAAACAAACAAAACAAAAACTAACAAACACTAAGTGGTGGTGCAAATGCAAATTCCAGACCAGGATGATGACCAAAACTCATCGCAGGGGTCGAATGAAACGAGCTGAATCGGACATCTGGGGACTGTCTCCCACTGTCGCACATATGGATGAATATAAATCCAAAACAAGGTTCACTCTCTCCAGTGTTTCTGCTCGTCTCAAGGAAAGAAAAACACTGCAAGTGTGAAAAGATGAAAAGAAGTGTTCTGTAGAATAAGAGTCAAGCAGGAGGAACAAGATGAAGCAGATACAGACGGAGATATGGACGCAGAAAAAACACAATTAGTAAGACAAACTTTAAAATGTGTTAAGAAATACAATTTTGAGCTGCTATGACATTAGAAAATACATAAACATTAGTGTTATTTAGCTCTGTCGCTCAGTTTGGATTGATTCAGATCGAGTGCAGATGTTTCTAACAACATGAGGGGAGGATGAGTCATCGTATGCAAGCATAGTGTACAGCCACTTTCTGCTGTTCCACTTTGAGGATGAGTTCCTGGAACTACATTTCAGTTTTGCCCTGGAGGTGATACTGAAGACGACTTGCAGGTGCCTTCATGGGTCGCTGGCACTGCTGCTGATCTGACCTAAGCCTAACCCTAACCGCACTAGGAAAGACAGCCAAAACCAATGCTAACACAAGATGTTAAAAATGAAGGAGTTGGAGAGGGGAGGCCACTCAGAGGGACCTGGATTCAGCAGCCCAGAGGTGGAGGAGGCATACAACACACAGCTGCTCAGCTCTGATTTTCACTTGTATATGAGATGTTGCATAAAAATAGTTGTCTCTGCTGTCTCCTTTTTAATGAAGTATATAACCCAACCAACCAAGTCTTACTAACCTTAATCTGTAACCTAATTCAGCTCAAACCCACAAAGAGCTCTGCTTTAATCGAAACAGTCTCACCGGTCTGCAAAGAAAGGCTGCTCAAACCTTTAAGTGACCGCACTTTAACCACCCTGACCAGGGATTTCTGACCCTGAACAGATTTCGAGAAACTTTAAGTCTCTCACACGAAGCACACAGACCGGTTAAAGCTCACGGCTGTTGTCATGTGGGGACACATGAATAACATGGCTATGAAAATTCAGTCTAGACTGCTCAGAGATGTGGTTACTGATGACCGGGGAAAGGCATATAGAGAAAATATGATAAGAAAGACAGATAAAGTGGGAAGACATGGTTGACCTTTAAAGCCTCAGAGCAAACAACAAGGGATGGGGTAAATAAAGAGGGCTCTAATAAACACAATATGTTTATCCTCCTCTTAACGCTGAATGGAGGAGGGTGAGGGGGGAGGCAGAATTAGGGGGTAATTAGCTGTCTAAACATTTGGTGTTAGCTCTCATTGACTTTTGTCCACCTGTTAATCCTAACAGCATCTTCAGCTCATTGCCACCGCAGTGTGAGTTCTACCAGGAAAGGCACACGGACACACACACATATACACACACACAGACACATTTGTGCACACACAAAGTACAAATACCTTCCTTTATAATGTGTAACAACACAAGCTGCCTGTTTAAGGAGCTGTTCTCTCAAAGCTGCTGAGATAAAGATGGAATTTTGTCTTCGAAAACAGATTAGACGGCATGGGAGGGAGATATAGACGATGGAGAGTCCAAAAAAAAAGCTGCATATAGGTACACACAGGAAAATAAAGTCAGTAAAAAGCTGAAACAGAACGGGCAATTCTGAAATGAATCTTTTATCATTCAGTCTTTTCAGAATCTCCAGAGGTTTTTTTTTTTTTTTTGAGATTGCTGCTGAATTTAAAGCTGTTTTTTCCCCCCAAAAATGAAAACATTTTTAATTTAACTTTTCAGCAGAAATTGATTATTACTCATATGTGTTTCTTCACACACAGGAAAAGAGAACAAGAGCAGCAGGTGGATGGAGAAAGAAAAGAAGAGTCAAAAGCAGAGAAAAGAAGAAATCCACACAAACAAACGACAGAAACTCAACCTCCTCTCACTCTCTCACTGGCAGATAGAGCTATGCAGTGTGAGTTAACATCACAGACTTATATCAGCAATCTGAGGATGTTATGGCTGGCTAAAATCTCTCTCACACACACAAACACACATATACACACAAGCAGACGCATACACATGCATGACTGCCCAACCACCCACATGGGTTTATGGGTTCCCTAACCTTTCACGTGACCCTCATCCCAGGTGGAGTTTGTGGTGGGGAATCTGCCTGCTGTGTGTGTGTGTGTGTGTGTGTGTGTGTGTGTGTGTGTGTGTGTGTGTGTGTGTGTGTGTGTGTGTGTGTG
>JBBMJY010000016.1:1466110-1495816 GCA_037833715.1 Toxotes lorentzi | reverse complement strand
TGTGTGTGTGTGTGTGTGTGTGTGTGTGTGTGTGTGTGTGTGTGTGTGTGTGTGTGTGTGTGTGTGTGTGAGCGTGCGTTTGTGTGTGGGTGTACCTCCATACGCACAGGAAAGCATGCATCAAATTAAGTGTGTGTTTGTGGCTGTGCGGCATTACGGGTTCAAAGGAATGCTCCCAGGTATACATTACTGCTGAACTCCCTCACCTGGCTGAATGGAGATTCATATCTAGGCAACATGCACACATGCACACACACACACACACACACCACCTCCACCACCAAACAACTATGAAACAGTGATGTATAACAGACTCCACTTATAACAAGCTAATGATTAAAAACTAAATGACAGTCAGATGCCTTTCTGCATGTGCATGTGTTTTTATTCTGAACTGCTGTGTTCAGTCCTTCTGTCCTTGTTCTCACTGTGAAAACCATGTATCGCCCAAACTATAACTTTAGATGCACTGGAGGAAAAAACAGCCATGTTTACTCTTCAGCTCTGTGAACGTGCATTTATGAGGCAGCCCAGTGGATTTTATTTTTATTAGGATAAGAATTGCAGGGATTCTACACACACATGGCATAAAGGAGAATTACATAATGAAACCCATCTGTTATATTGAGTCATGAGCCCTGTTTGGAGATACATGTTTTTATTGGAGAGGGACATCAGAGGCAGGTTGAATTCCAGCAGATAAGACTGGGTCATGCACGCTGCTTCCACTGGGGGGCCTCAGCGAGAGCACTGTCACAGATAAGACATACCCAGGAATATGTGTGTGTGTGTGTGTGTGTGTGTGTGTGTGTGTGTGTGAGAGAGAGAAAAAACCTTCCTTGTAACAACCCCCTGCATCTTCCTTTTATCAGCATCTCATCCTTAGTAATCGTAGTAAGTAAGTAATCTCAACTCAAGGTTTTTTTTTCCCCAGAGCTTTTCAACTGCATCTCACAGCCTGAGCAAACTCGGCTCAGTCATGAAAGCCATGAGAAGTGGTTGAAAGCTCATAATTGGACCAAACTTCTTTTTCCAAAATCAAAGGACCTTCACGCTTTCCCTCTTTCTCCAAATCCTCTCTCCTCCTTTTCCGTCTCTTCTTCTTCATCCAGACCCTCTCGGAGAGGGTGGGCTCAGCCACATTCCTGGGTACAAACCCTCAACTTTACATCTCCATGGCAACAATAACAGCCGGTCTACCAGCTCAATGAGTCAACAAGTAAATTAACAAGGCACCCTGGACTCACTGATGATTTTTCAGACTTGTTAATAACCTAAAACAAAAACTCTCTCAGATGATGTGAAGTTGCCATGGAAACATGGGAAGCAAATAAAGAATGAAGATGTATAAAGTTTTCCTGCATGACTTGAAATATTTAAATTTCTATCTAAATGTACTTACAGGCTCATACCTTACATAGCTGCATTATAAACCTGAAAAACTCCGAGTCTACAGGCTTGATTGGACACGCCTTATGTGGGCGGGGTCACGTTAATCAGCATGCAGCCAGTCCTCATGCATTATTAATGAATCGTGAATATTCAGCCTAACTGTGGCACACAAACACACAGCGGACAGATTCTGACTCTGACTCGCAGTTTGATGATACAGCTGCGCCATACAGAGATGTCAAAGATGTGAGGTTAGAGAGCTGCAGCTGGGATGAGGAGCCAGTCATTTCAACAAATACACCGTGAAGAGGGGTAAAGTATGCGAAGTCACAAACACATCACACTCCTCCTGGATCTCTGCTCCTAAATACATCTGCAGTGCAAAGAGGATTTCACCTTGATTCCGTATTAACTGATACTAGAGCCAATGAAGTCATGCTCCTGCTGCCCTGACTGCACAGAATCCAGACCTACAGGATGCTGGGAGCAAAATCAAGCAATAAACGCGGCTATTATTTATACGTACACTTCAACAGGTGTCAGTGACCAGCTACTGTCAACGTAAAATACACCTGCGCAAACTTTCTCACTTCAGGGATGGAAAAAGTCTTTCATTAGGATGTTATAACACTAAACCAACAACAACAACAACAACAACAACACGTCTTATAAGAGAGGTAGCCGGGTGTGTAATCACTGACAGAGCAGCAGTGCTGGAGTTGATGTTTTAATTCGCAGACAAGCGGGTTTCTAAAGAAAGACAGCGCGCAGGCTGCACCGCCGCCGCGTTCCTCGAGACACAGACCTGATATTTTGTCTGAATCTCTGTTTGATAACACGAATATAAGACAGATGCAGGCTTGGAAAAGTGCGGCGTGGTTGGCATGTTGCTGCAGGTTGCCTCCTGCTGCGTGGAACAGGGAAGAACAAACGTGATGTGCAGGGAACAGGACAGACACTTCGCCCGATCTTCCATAAAACTACAAAGCAGATCTCATGAAGGTGCTCATGGATCCCCGTCGTTCCAAAGTGCCATAAAAGCTCAGCACCACGGTGTACAACTGCCTCAGTTACAAGGTTATTATTTCCATTGCAACAAAACGGAAACCGTAATTTGATTATTATTAGAGCAGAAGGTTACGCGCTTGTTATAAAGCAGCCTCTCTATTTATAAACTTTAGATGAGCTCGCTGGGAGAGCGGTGGTGTCCACGGCGCCGGCTGAGTGAGAGCGGCAGGTCTCTCGGCTTCTTCATGCGGTTATCTTGCGGGAGGGGGGCCGTTAGTAGGCTCTAAATCTCTACAAAAAAACTGGAAAGGCACTTACCGCAGAGTCGGATCGCTGCACCGCGACGCACAAGGCGAGGAAAAGCACGGGCACGGCGACCTGTCGCAGGCTCTTCAAGTCTTTATTCATCTTGAGGGAATAAAAACGATCCGCCTGTGTTAACACTGACAAACTCTGCGCTTTTCTACTCGCATGTCATAGCTCTGCTCCGCCCTGCACACTTGCTCTCAGTAAAATTGAAATATTAAGAAAAACAGTTCTCGGCGTGGTGGCTGTTGTTGCGCTTGCAGGGGCTTCCAGTGGTCCTGGCTCTGGCACCGTGCGCCTCTGCGATCGCCCTCTCTAACTTTTCCTCTTCTCGCCTTAGAACCTGCCCAGGATCTACTTTCCATAACCCCTGGCGCACTGATATCTGTCGCCTGCACCTACACCGGGGCAGAAAATGTATTTAAAATAAAGTGTCAGGATAATTTGCGCCCAAAAGTGTGGATGGAACGATCGATTTTTTAATTTTATTTAAGCCCAGTTGGCGTTTCATGTGTTTTATTTTATTATCCCAATTGAATAGTACCTAGAAAGGGCGGAGGGATTTGGGATTCGTACTTCATGCCCGAGGCTGCAAAAAAAAAAAAAAAAAAAGTTTTGTCATTAAACCTTTATTTGACATTTTCTATACGCCCGGACACGTTGCATTCCTGCCAGATGATTAAAGGTCAGATTCTCACTTTTAACTCCTGACAGAGGGATGCTGCTGGTAGAATGGGAGAGAGTGAAATGATTTTTTATGAACTGACTGCATCATCCTGTCCTTCTTATTTTACTGATGCATTCTTTTAAATGGGGTGCGAAGCACGAGAGACTTATATGAATGGGAAAAGTCATATACTGTGAAATCAAGAGAAAGTTAGTGACTAATCAACCTGGATGAGATCATACATACACAAAAGTGATGTGCTAACACTTGGAATCACTTGAAAGTAGGTGAATATTTTTTTTAATTTTAGATAAAATTTAGATTACATCCTTTATTTTGTCTAGTTGGCTTAGACATGTGTCTTAATGTATTTACAGCCAGTTACAGACCATAGTTTTAAAAAATTAGTGTGTACACAAAAATCTACCTTTGTGGGGTTTGGAGAAACAAAGTGATGCCAGCTCATCCATGTCGAGGATTGATGGAAGAAGTTACCTTTGCATATTAAAATTAAACCCAACCAACAGATTTTGAAAAAGAAGGTCAAACAATGACCTCAACAAACACATGAAAGTCTACACTTGCAAATTACACTGTAAATTTCCATAAAACATATTTCTTGCATGTTCACTTGGTGTTGCCCAGTCGCTTGGATGTTTGCATTTTTCAGTCTTTACATCACAATGGAAATGAGAATAGGTCTTCATTGTGTTACCCTTGACATTTCTGTTTGCGTGTGATTTGGTGTCAGTGATCAAATGTGATGCACTTCTCCATTCGTCACTCGTTATGAGACCAAGCTTTGCATTTTACGGTTCTTCCACCTTGTAAGACGAAAACAATATTGGAACTATTGGAACTTTCTGAAACTTTCAAGCAGCTTGATGCTGTTCGAAGGTCGCCAGCATGATCATAGATTCAATTTGATGAGCCAGTGCTGGTTAACTTTGAAGAGCGTTTTGAGACACTGAGGTTTGAGCTATTTTAGGAGTTCAGGGTTCAGAGTAAAATTATGGGGAAGTGATATTTTGATTCAGGCAACAATGCAAATAGACAATATGTCTGCAAATTGTGTGACAAAAAACGATTAAGGTCCCAGGTAGGAAACAATCTGCAAGGAGGACAAAGCTGCCTTTATCTAACAAGACACTGTTCAAACAGGAACATGAGTGTAATTTTAGCTAAATCAATCATTAGAAAAATGAACATGCTGAGATAAACAGTGCTGAGACACTCGCCTGCGTCAAGTTGAACTAAAATAGAACATTCATGAGCTAAAAAGAGGACTGTTTGCAACCTGAGTATCTCTGTGCCTGCACCATGTTTCGAGAGCAGATCAGGACAGAGGTGCTCAAAAAAGGCTTTTTATTTTATTTATTTAAAATAGACCTGACCCTCACAACACAAGGCCGAGATGATCTGTTGTACGCTCTTGACATTAGAGGAAAAACTATATTATTGTAAATGTGTGATGTCCCACACAAATGTCCTGCAGGTTAAATGAGAGTCATTGTTTGGTGTCAGATGTAGTGTCTTCATAGAGACTGACAGGACTAATATATTGATTATATCGGTGCTAATGATAAAGTTTGATAAAGTTTCATATGGTCACTTCTCACTTCTATAATTACTGGGAAAATCACTTCTTAGTGATTTTATTGTGGTGTCACAGAGCAATGAGGAAAGACAAAAATAAAATAACTTTTTTCTCTTAACTCATAACTGATCACAATATCAGTTATAGTTTCATAATTTCTTTATTTCTTTCTTTTTCTTTTTTACTTTCCATGGATTAAACCTTGGTTTGGAGACTTGCTGGGTCACCTTTGCTGGACCCAACGGTGTGAAGAGCTTATGGACTCTGTGCATGAGTAGAATTCTCCTGCTGTAGCCAAAGGTACGGGGGCATGAATGACATGTGTTGGCCCCTCCTCTCCCTCTGCTGTGGTGCGCTGCTGAGTTGAAGCGCAACAGCCCGGAGAGCGCAGCAGCGACTTCACCGCTGCAACTTTGGTGAGTTGGATAAGCTCTGATATTATGAAAGAAATCACCCAGAAAGTGGGTTTCCGTGCTGGCTGTGTTTCAGTGCTGAGAGCGGGGTGTGAACGGGGGTCTTGTGTTTGGCGGTAGGACTACTTTATCTTATTCTTTCTCTGTCTGTCTCCGGGTAGATGACTGGGTTTTTGGAGCCGTCGATGAGCGTTTGAAGTGCCTTGCTGGTGAAGACAGGGGGATCGAGTATCGACCTGCGGTTCCCTCTCTGCCAGTCGGATCAAGATGAAATTCCTGTAAGCATTTTTTTTATCCCTCTCAGACTCACTCTCTAAACTCATTTCTACAGTTAGTTCTCGGGTTTGCGAGCTGCCGCAGCGTTGGCCGCGGCTGTGGCTTTTTATTCAGCCTAATAGCTCCGCATTTACCTGCCAGAGAATCACTGGAGAGAAACGCACTAACCAGAACGTTTATATCTCCAGCAGGATTTGTGTGATAGCAGTCGCCCTGGCGATGAGATCTGCGCACGGAGTAAGTCCCACTTGTTTACTATTGCAGTCCTTCAGGTGAATTGCCTTCTCCAATCTGTTTATGTATAGCGCTGATGCAAACTATGAACGACCAGGCTGAAATTTTATTTATTTATTTTTTGCATTGTGACCGGGTAATTGCTGGAGAAGATACTTTTCACGAATCTGTTGCACGTAAATGGCGCCTGTGAATCAGCAGCTGACCTACTGCGACCAAATGGGGAGCGCACTGTCCCGAAAGCCACTCTAAAAAGTACCATTTGAAACTGCTGCAGCCTCTTGTAGCATAAATGACATGTTTATGTGCTTATGAAGTGATTTTCATACCTATGCTGTTCCCAGCAGACACCTTGCACTCTGCACAGGTTTCTGACGTGCTTCACTCCTCTAGGCGTCACGTTGTGTATTTTTTTTTTTTTTAGTCACTTTACAAAACTTCACTCACTTCAGTCAGTGCTCAGTCGTACTTTTCACTGTGTCTTTATTGGAAATTAAAGTTCCAGATGTCTTTCATCCTTCACCATTTGTGCCAAACACTCTTTAAACTATGTGGATGATTTTTTTTTTTAAGCTTTGGCTCTTCAGTCTGCAGTTATATGTCGCCCCAGGGAGTGAAAAAGCAGTTCGTGTTTGAGTGGGCCCGCTCACAGTCATTTGCTATTAAAACCCCGCCCTGCTGATGAATATTTATGATACAGAGATTACTAGGGGAAACAAGCCACACCTATACAAGTGTTCTGCATGGGGACACATCTGCTGCAGGGCTAGAATGCAAGCAAATAAGGGATAACTGCTTTCTGCACACCACTCAAAAGTTACAGATCACTCCTTTTAGACTTTTTATGTTTAATGTTATTCATTAGTATATTGGAGCTGTTTGATTTTTAAAGTGCTGAAAGTCAGACTGCAAGTTGAACCTCTTAAGCTGCATAAAACATTTAAAAACAACAGAAGAAGAGTGTAGTGAAGTTGCAAAAGCACTGAGACGCAGATTGACATCTGTGATGATAAGGGTCAGGTTAAGGTAGAAACAGGGTAAATGCAGCACTGCGCTGAGCTGTGGCTGTGTTTGATGGTGTCATTTAGGTTGATGGGAGGCAACGTGGCTTCTTTCCGGTTAATTTTGCAGGATATTTGGCGGATAAGGTTGAAAACATCCACAGTGTGTCACAGGCCTGATAAAATGCAATATCACCCAGAATCCTCTGCTGTCAGAGGGAGTTGAACCCTGCCAGTGTCAGTAGCTTCCTCAGCTGTGATAGAGACGCTGAGGAACATGAAAGCGAGACAGCATCTAAAAGCTTCCTGCGTCTCAATAGGACTCAGCCGATGGAGCTGCATTGACTTTGAATTGACTCCTCCACCCACTTCCCACCTCCCTGTTGTTTTGTGTGGGTGACTGGGTGGCTGAGTGGATGGAAGTGTGTGTGCGTGTGGGTTGAGTGAGTGACAGATGAGTTCATTGGGTGGTCTTGGTTGCTTGTAACCTTGGTAACCATCGCTCTGGTGTGGCAGTGGTCCAACTCAGAGTTGGTGTGTGTTCTCGGCTGGACCAGATTCTGACTCCTGAGTGTTACGACAGCCAGATTATTCTCATACTGCATTTAGCAGCAACTCTCATTGGCACCATGTCATACTGTTAAAACATTAATCATACTTTTGTTACTGTGAGAGGATATTTAAAGGAAAAGTTTTTTTCCAGAGACAGAGTTGTTTTATGCACAGTTTTGATGCTTAAACTAGCAGTTTGCTCATTATTTATTTGCGGATAATGTTTCAGTGAACATACAGAGAGTCGGTAGTAGCTTCTCCAGAGTGTTTGTTAGGGCTGACACAGCTGTTGGCACGGGGAAAACATCACACACAGGTGAGGAGGAATGGTGAGGACAGAGGAGGAGGCGTGACGGGAAGGAGAGGAGTAAGAGCAAATGATTCTTTCGAACCTGGGCAGATAGGAAATCATCAGAAATGTGCTTTTTCACTGAGTTGGAATGTAAGATGGGTGGGTGTACATGTTTGTATTGTACATTCACAGTGACAGATGACCCTATATTGATTGATAAAACTACATTGGAACAGGTTTGGCCTCTTGGATATGTTACAATGTCGAACTGACTGAGCAGGTTTTTGTCTAATTCACATTATTTTATGACGGGAAATAAAATGGTCCCTTGTCAGCTTCAAACAGGTGCAGGCAGGGAGTGACCGACTGAGCCAGTGAAGGAAGGTATTACTTTCAACCACAGTGGCTGGGAATGTTATACTGTACGTGTATTGTAGGCAATGCTTACAACACAGAGATAGAGGAACTCTCATTCACAAAAAAAAGTGTGCGACCAAATCCAGAAACTGAGAAAGTTGGTTGCACCACTGCCTCCAGTGGAAAAGCTTGTTGCAGAACAGTTACACCTTCTCTCCTTGATTTTTCTTTCCTCCTTGTGTCTAATGTGTTTTCTGTGATGGTGATATTATTAAATGTCTCTGGGACAACCATTTACACCTTCTCTCCTCTCCTCTCTTGCCCCCCACCCTCTCGGTTGAATTCCTCCAGAGCTTGGCAGGACTTGTCAGGCTGTCTCCTACTCCCTGCAGGTGCTATAGGCTGAAACATTCCAGAAACACTAAGGCGACTGATCAGTGCTTGATTTGTGGTTCACTGCATGTTGATTTATGGTGTGATATTCTGAGCAGTGGTCACCGCAGGCTCTTCAGCCTTCATGTGGTGTTGCAGCTTCTTTCTTTCTTCGTGTCTTTATGCAGTGAAGGAGCTGAAAATAATCAATTTTCAAACAAAGTGACAATCAAGAAATGATAAACCACACGATTGGATAGAAAGCTGTCAAACTTAACAAAATATGATTTATGGCTTTACTGTCAGGTAGAAAATGGTTTATACATCAGCATGTTCCTGGATGTTTAAAGGTGGCAGCAGGAGTAGGTGGGGCTGTACTGCGGTTTACATTCCCCCAAAGGCTTTTGCCTGAAAACAAGAATGAATACTGATGATCTGGGTCAGGATGAGATTAGTCAAGTTTATGAAAAAGTTCTGACGTTGTTTTGAAATGTGATAGCTGACTGGTAAATCCAGAGAGACAGAGGAATGGTGTGTGTTTGATGTGACGGGGTCATGCTGCTTTGTCTCAGTTTGCGGTCCATGTTGTGGGTCAACATGCAGATGGCTCTATCCTCGTCATCTTCATCCTTTTATTCCTCTACTGTCTTCTTTCATTCACTTTCTCTGTCCTGGTGTAAAGCTGGAATATCCCTTTTCCTCTCTTTCCCTCCAGTTTAAACCTACTTTTCTCTCTGCGTATTTCCTCAGAGCAAAGCCTAAAATACTTTGTCACTAAGTGCATTAGGAAACCTATAAACCACACATAGCAGGTTTAACATACCATAGAAAAGCCCCTGCTGTTCCTCTCCCACGCCCACACTTAAAGCTCTGCTACCTGTGTGGTGCTTGCATGCAGTGGTGTATGTTTCCCCATCCCCATAAACTCATATGCGTCTGTGTTTGTGTTACCATCGCAGGTGGGATGAGAGACGTCTTGAGCTTGGTTTCCTTTGGGAAATACCCTCGTCAAATTATTTAAGAGGACAGACTGACTGTTGGACCATTTATTGCCACAGCAGTGTTACACAAAGGCAACTTGCACTAAACGTATCCTATTCTTTCCACTACACTTTTCCTATTCTATGTTGTATATATCCTACACACATGTTTGCACTGAGGAAGGAGTTGCTTTTCATCTCATTGTACATGTAAAAACGTAGAGTGACAAAATGCACAGTGGTTTAATACAGCTGGAAGACCTGAACACACCAAAGGATGAAACATTACTAACTCTGCTTCTTTAGAAGTAAGCGCCCGTTTGGAAGGAACCTTTGACCATTTACAATCTTTGTTTGAACTTTTAATCCGTCATGAATGACAGCAACCTTGCACAGGCCTGTCTGTAGCTCTGAGGAACATTACACAATCTTTGTAATGCTTAAATACAATTAGCTGCTTGTGAGAATGTCCAACAACAACAGAGTGAGAGAGGTTTGTTGATGTAGCTGTTGACAGATGCTGCCTCCTCCTCTCCTCTCTTCATCTTTGCTTGCGATTTCATAACACTATTTTCATTTGTCAATCCTCACTGGCATCCACCCATTCATTTTTCACTTGCATCACTTAAAATCATAACTACATCAGTTTTTCCCCTGGCACAGTAATAGACATATTTAAAAGACGTGATCAGTCTGTTATCTTTCATGTAAAAATGCAGCAGCTTGTTTGGAACGATCGATTGGCTTGATTCTGTTTCTCTCTCTGTGATCATTTGTCATCTTCTTTTCTTCTTTCTTCTTTTATTTATGTGGTTTACTTGTTGTCGTTGAAGGTTTTTAATCAGACCTGTGATTGGGATTGATTGGAACACTGGAATTCCCATGTTTTTGTCAAACCAATCAAATGTAGTGGGTTGTGTCACACCATTGTGTCAAGGTTGTGGCAACACCATCAGCACCATCTGCTGAGCCTTGGCACAGTCACTTTCACATATCAGACCCCCACCTTCTCTTTTGATGGAGCACACGCTGTCAGTTTGTCCCCCGATTGGTCGCGGTGAACTCCAGAGGTCAGAGGTCGTCCGAGCACAAAGGCAGCGGGGGCTCGTGACCACGCCGATGCTTCACATTCCATCGCCCGCTCTCCAGATTTGTCTATTGCACTTTGTCTTGTGCTTTTCTGCCTCTCATGAAAGGAGGATGAGTGAAAACACAGAAGATTTAGAGGCAGAAGGAAGAAGCAGAGAAAAGACAAGAGATGGGAGGGAAAGGAGGGGGTCTATTCTCTATATCTGCAGGCCCTGGGGGGGGGGTGTTTGTGAAGGTCTTTAGGTTTGTCAGAGAGGAGCTGAGGTGGGGCAGTGTGTGGCTGGCTGGATGCTCGGTGGGAGTGCTGTCTTAGCTTGTTCGACGTGCCCGGTCCCTTCTCCTTAATGCCACCGCTCCCCTCTGGCCTGTTTGCACTTCACAGGGATTAGACCTCCAATCTACTTCTCCTCATTTGTTGGGTTTTCTCCTCTGTCTGTCTTTCATTCTTCCTTTTCTTGCTTCATTTTGTGTATTTTGTCCCTTTCAGACTCCCCACTTGTTGCTCCTTTACTTCTCGATGTTTCCCCTTTTCACTCCCAAAAGTCCCTCATGTCTCTATTAGATTCAATCAGTATTTTCATTCAACAGCTGATTAAATGTGTGTGTGTAATGTGAGAGAGGTCTCAACTCAGTTTTTTGTCTTTGATTTCCTAACCGGGTTCCACAGAAACCTTATTTGCCTTATTTGAGCTTCAAACCAGAAAACATGGCAACTGAACCCCTCTGAGGACTTCACGTTTGTTTTGAAGTCAGGAAGCCTGACAGGTTCAGTTCCCGCTTTGCTTTGATGCTCCACTTTTTCCACTGCAACATCATTACTTTGGCATTAGACACCAACATCAGCCCTTTAAGTCAAACATTTTCCCTCTTCACTGCAATTATCATATGCATGCCTGTGCAAGGGGAACACATCTTCTTTTGTTTCCCAGTTTACTGTGGTGGTGGTCTGAACAACGTTGTTGGGACATGGTGTGTGTTTATGTGACTGAGTGGCTTTCTAATTACCATTAATGTTCTTTAATCGAAACATTAATGACACGCCCGAGTCCACGTTAATGCTGTGGTTGTGGTGCAGGTGCAGATATTTGCCCACTTTGTACCAGCCTGATATATTTGGCCGGCAGCTGATGTAAACCAAACCAAAGACAAATGTGTGCACTGCAGTTCTAATGTCTGTTTAACTTTACCTTTAGCACAGCAGTGCTAACTTTAACTCGTCTTTTTAAGGGTGAAAAGCTTGACCAGAGCTCTCTGTCTTACCTTTTCGAGACACTGAAGTATTTTTAGCTTATTCCTTGTGTTCAGTGAAACTATCATGGGCTAAAACATCCATTTAGTTAGTGTCTAACTAACCAAAGTTAGTTAGTTAGACACAATATAATCAAGTTTAACGCAGGAAATTGTTAGCTTTTGATTTTTTCACTTGGAAGATAAACTGTGGCGGCTGTGAGTATTTATGGACACATTTTCTCCTGTTTTTTCTGTTTTTAAATCGGAGATGATTTTTTTCTCTGATTTTTTTTGTAGTTGGCATCAGAGCGCGTTTCCCGCCTCCCCAGTCCCTCTATCCACGGTTATCGTATCTGTGGCGAGGCAACCCCCGGCTGCAGCCCACTAATGTACCGCTGTGATAGGAACACTATCATTGGCACATCAGATGTGTCAGTTATTGTGTGCTATTACCGCCTCACTGTGTCTCTGCCTGTCCCTGTAATTACGGATACCTCCGCTCTGTTTTTCCACCTCTTTGTCTCACACTCATCCTTCACTCCCTCCTCTGTGCCAGCCAGCTAATCCAGGTAGCCAGGTAACTACCTCATCCATTCTTCCCTCCCTCCAACTGTTCCCTGAGTGGTTTGACATAACTTTGGTACATCGGGTCCCTTCTTTATTAGAGTTCTTGCCCGTGATGCCAGCTTGTTTGTGTTTGTCTCGCTCCCGCTTTTTGTCATAACTTTACTGAAGCAGCTGCCAGAGTTAATGATGCCACTGCTTTGAGGAAAACAAAGCCTGTGGCTATGGAAGTGCCATAGCTTATTGCTGTATGAGCAGACACAACTATGAAGGCAATAACTTGTAGATTTAATGCCTTAAAACACTTTTTTTATAGAGCTGGATTCTTGTCTGACCAGAAGATAAGTTGTTGCTTGCAAAACACTGTTCTGTCATGTTGCCATGTTGTTGTTTTACTGGAAGGCAATTTGTGCATCTTACTTTAAAAGTACTATAAAAACAAGATTGCCATTCTTCTTCCTGTGGTACTGGATTATGGAAAAGGTCAAATGCAGTGGACTGGATAGAAAGGGAACCAGTAAAATTGTGAAAGTCCGCTGTGGATCTACAGAAATCTAAGATCCTATCAGGGTGGTCAAGCAAAAGAAAAGGCTTCTTCACTCAGCTCCCACTGAGTAACCTTTGTCAATCAGCATTGTCTTGCGAATGGTCATAAATCAGAAAGACTTCCCAATTTGGGAGGGGAAAATATCAGTCAGGTGCAATTTACTGTGCTTGGTAGCTGAGTGTGAAGCCATCACCCTGCAGTTGAACACTCACCAGCACCGTTCATCATCTGTGACAGGCCTGATGAGCAGCAGTAACTTCTCTTGTCTTTTAAACTGTCGCTATTTTATCAGTAAAAGTCTCAAATCAGTCTCTTAAGCCTTGACTTGTACCAGTATATGCAACGTGTGAAAACCTCAAGACCTCATCAGCAGATGTTTGTATCCCTCTTAAGTCTGTTCGGGTATTTCATGAGCGGAACTCCCAGAGCGATACAGAATCTTGTTTACGAGGGAGTAGTGGTTGCTTTTAAAAGGCCTAGGAGGGGATATTTTCAGGGACTGGGTCACTCTGTCCTCTGGCACGCACTCATAAAACAGCTTTAGCCCGCTGCCTTGACCTAATGTTGGTGGGACTCCATCCTCACTCGCAAGTCCTGTCCCAGTTTCTCCTGCACTAACTCATACCTCATACCTGGCAGAGTTAGTATAAGCGAGCGTAAGACAACTTTTGGCAGGTGTAACACTAACGTCACACGTAACAGAGAGCTCTTGTTACCTGTTTCAGTGCCCAGTCTCCTCAAAGCACTGATTGAGTAACCTGTTCAAAGAGCTGAAGAAATCCAACAAAGCTAATATCCTTTCTTTTATTTGCACAGCATTAACCTTTCACGGTGTAAGAAATTAAATTGTCCACATCGTTTTTTAACGTCATTAGATCTGGAAAGTTTATATAGTGCAGATTTCAAATTTAGAGGCATTTTAAAGTGTAATAATGTGAGGTATATAAATGCATTTAAACACTTGAAAGTAGCCTTACAAAAAAGGACAATGTGAATTATCATATTTTACATGTGAAATGCCTGAAGACCACATGCACCTAAATATGAATTCATCACATGTGAAATGTTTGGTTTCACGTTTCACATGTGAAAAATGTTCACATGCTGTTGGTTAAAATAAAATTAAAAATAGGCTGAATTTGACGATACAGAAATAAAATGTGTGAAACAATAATACATAGAGAACACAGATTTTGTGCAGTGGTAAATCTAAATCTAAAACCTAAATTAACTTTAGTTTACCTAAGAAAACTGCTGTCATCTAGTTTTGTAACCTCAAAAACATCAATTTAACTGGTTAACAAAGGCTGGCCATCATCATTGGGATTTTCACCCCACAGCATAGTGTTCATTGTAGCGCTGCTGACTGAAGTGCTTTGCAGCTTAGCACTACCTGGCGCCGTTCCCTTCAACTTCACCCTGAGCCTTTGCTCTTAGCTTTAACTCCATTCATTATGGAGTGAAGGTCCTCAGTGAGTCCTCTGGCTCTGTTCCCTGTCACCCACAGTGGCCCCAAATGGCCACTAATGAGGGGGGACAGATGATCATTGTGCCAACCTACGCTGCAAAACATGGCCGCTTCCTGGGGTGATTTGATCTCGGACTTAGCCTTTTTATATTCATTTGCATTAGAAACAGCTTCAGATATCTCCCTTCATTGGAGGGCTTGTGTCGGTCTGTGTGATCATCATATTTTTTTGTTCTGTAATCTGAAGGCGTCCTGTAACTGGGGTCAGTGTGTTTGTCAACAGAGTGCAGTTGCCCCACATATTTATTTAGCCGACTCCTCTTGTTCTTAAAATAGCACACTCACTCGCTCACTAGCTGGCCAGAGAGCAGCTTCAACTGTGCGTGTGTGTGTGGGCCAAGTGGAAGGGGGTGAGGCGAGGTTTCATTATGTCTGTGAATGGTCAGTGTGTGAGTGTGTGTACATGTGACACAGAAAATACAAACACACTACGAACTAATACAAAGAACATCTGTCTCTGTCGTGAAAGTTTAGCAAAGTAAAATCATGTAAGCCAAATCCTGTACACGTGTCTACCATGTCTGCATTAAGTTATTGATTCACTGATATGTTTTTCAATTAGCTATGAAACTGGTTGGAAGAAAAGAAGAACAAAGACAAAATAAAAAGATTTATTGATGATCAATTGTCTATAAAATATCAGAAAATAGTGAAAAATTACCACCGTATTTAGATGTACAAGTCTGAGCCTAAGTTCTTCAACACTCTGGCCAATTTAATTTCATACTCTGGAATGTTTTCACATAATTAATAATAATATTAGACTGAAACTGTTCCAAAAGTGGGTCAGAAAGTGAAACGACTGGTTTTAAATACTTTAGAAAAAGTGCAATCGCAACAAAAAGACATATCAGTGAGCATGAACTCAACAGAGGACGGGGTGATGAGAAGAAACATACCCTAGACAAAGAAAGGATCAGGAGAGGATCAATTAGGTAACGGAAAAGACATTTATTGACCTTTTAACAATCTACTGTCTCTTGTCAGCTTGTTGCAGCCCTTAGGTATGTGCCCTTACAGCAGCCCATAGGTATGTGCACCTGGGGTAATGACATGGTGCAATACTTAGCTGAGCATGTTGCCATTTACGTGACTCTCAGCTACAGACGTGATTGGCAGCGAGTGATTCGATTGACTTTTCACTTTATTTGACTTTAAAGGCGGAGTTGACATTCACTGCCAAGATCTTTACTGTAGAAAAGTGTGCAAAGTGTGGAAAAAAAAGCTTATGGAAGACAATCATGAAGTGCTTTTTGATTTTACAGCACTTTGCATACCTCCTCTATTGCCTGATAAGAGTTCTGTTACATCTCCCTGGTCTCCCTTGTTACACCTTCCTTGTTAGATGTTTGACAGGGTTTAAATATTCATGGCTTTAACACACTTATTTCTGCAGGGTAGAAGATGAGGTGATCCAGAGTTTGAGCGGCAGTAATTTAGTAATTTTGCGAGAGCAGGATTTGGATTGTTTGTGAGGAAAATGGTTTAATTTGCCAACATTTTTCATTCAAACTGATTCTGAAAATACCAGCAGAGAAAACACAGTAAGGAGAGAAGGTTTTCCCCCCGACAGCCCTCGACTGTAACTTTCTCTCCTTTTTCTCAACTTGAGGTCAGCTGGAGGATTCCAAATCCTGTTTTTGCTGACTTCATATTTGTCTTTGTCCGACCTGAAACTCTGCCATCAGGCAGCGGTGATAACTTCTACATACGGTACATTTACCGTTTCAGTCTGTGCAGTGGAATGAGCAGGCATTTGCAATATTTTGTAGACAGTATAAGCTTATTAACTGCATACTTCAAAACAACCTCTGCTTCTGCATAGTAAAGAAAATCTCTTCACGGCCTTGTTGACATTCGGACAGCGCCTCAAAACCTTCTTCACCTTAGTTCAGACAGAAGTGAGGTCAACCAAATAAGAGTTGTTTTTAAAGTTGCATCGATCGGTCAGTTAATCTGCAGCTATTTTGATAATCGATGAACAGTTTGAACGCATCTTTTTTTCACAGAGAAGTGTTTAACCGTTGACATTTCCAGCTTCTCAAATGGGAGAATTCACTTCCTTTTGTATTGTTTTGCAGCTCTAGTCTTCTTTTAAATTGTGTCTAGAATTGGAAAAATATGATACGATAGACTTTTAAAATTAATCATTTCCTTAGATCGTTTTTTTTTTTTTTTTTTACTTCAGAAAAAAAGGGTTTTATAAAGTGTAACTGAGAAGCTGTTGTCATGATACTTGACATTTCAGCACCTTGAGGTCATTTCCTAGAGCTTCGCAAATCCAGCGCCGGTGTGTTCCGGTGCAAACTGTGTCTTCAGTGTAACTTTTGTCTTTAGGAATGCTCAGGCATTCCCGATCCCACCGGCATTCCAGATGACATTTAGGCTCTTGGAATCTGTGACAGACAGCAGGGGGACAGGTCTGGGCTTAGGACCCATCAGCCTTTGAGAGCTAATAGCTAATGAACTGTTGCCAGGGGCGACATGAACATTCCATGTCATCGCCATAGCTACAACCTTCCCTCCCCCTCCTCCCCCCCCTCGGCCACCACCCGCACCCACCCCCGCTGCCCTCCAGCTCCTTGAAGAGGTCGCACACCTGTCTGCACCTCTTCTTTCCTTTACTCACCCACCCCCCCCCGGCCTTCTCTCCTTCCCCTTTTCTTTCACTTTTTTCCTCTTCACCATCACCCTCCAACCTCCTTTAGTCTCATTTGAACTCAGTGACTCCACTGCTTTTTCTCTTCATGAGGTTTTTGTTGAATTATCTGTTAACACCAGCAATTTTTTTAAGCACGGGACAATTTTAAAAGTTAGATTAAATAAATTAATTCCAGATTTATCTAACTAATAATACATATCAATGAAAAACTATGGCTAAATGAAAAGTGTTGATGCGCAAAATATTATATATATTATAAGAAAGAACAGAGAAAAAGAGAAGCAGACAACAAATTCAAACTTCTTGGTTAGACACTAAAAGTTGAGAATGTGCAGCATATAGTTATAACAGCCACCATGAATGCACGTAAGTGTATGGAGTGCTTACTTGCTGCTGTTGGGATTCATCACTCCCTTCACATTCAGAATTTGATGTAGGCAAATAGAACAAACATACAGTGTCACAGTTAAATCTGCTGTTGGTGATTCAAGCTGAAAAGACTGGTGCATTTTTATGTTTCTTTAAGCTTCAGTGTCTGACCACTTCTAGTGAGTCAGATGTGACTGGACTCAGTGTTTAGTCTCAAAGAGGAAGTTTGTTTTGTCGTCAAAGACTCATTAGATGTAAAAGCAAATTGCGTATTCTTGACTACATACTCACATGAGTCACAAAACATCTTTGAGACTATTCACTCTACATTTCTTTCCCTTTCTCTCATTTTGCTTCTCCCTGTCCTCGAGCAGATGACGGCCTGTTTCATAGGTGAATTCTCCCCTGGAGCATAAGAGGAAAAAAAAAGTTGTATTTTTAAATGACTACAATACCCATAAGTCCCTCTGTGTGGGAACCTAATTCTTGGGTCACTGAGAAATACTGTGAGGGGTCAGAGTGGGAGCTGGAGGTCAAAGGTGACCGAGCGCCAGCAGGTAGGCTCTGTGTGTTTGTTACTTGCGCTGTACAAGGATCACAGCTAAAAAGGCAGGACTTCAATTACATAACATTACATGTTGCGTTCAGGAATTTGACATCGAGCACACACGCATTTTAGGATTTGAATTGTACACACAGCTTGTCATAAAGGCAAACAGCCTGCTGTGACCTCTACAGACCTTATCAAGGGTCTTCGTTTCATCTGTTTATTGACTTGGAAGTGTGTTTTCTTTGGGTTGTAGCTGATAAGAGGAGAGATGACTGATGCAGGTGCTGGAGTCACCTCTGTGTTTATTAGAGTGCAATAGTGACGAGGCAGATAAGAGAAGCAGTATATCTTGTGATGGTAGGATCAAGAAATCAGGATTTCTGCAATTGTCTTTGAGATGAATCCCAAAATTAGCCACCCAGCAGCTGAAAAAAGACACCTACTTTTGGACAATTATTGAAAGTGACAGTTCCTGGCTGTTGGAGAGGCTACTATTTTGTGAACAAAAGGCCTAAATTACCCAGCATTCTTTCAAAAGCACCATCATTTGTTTTAGCACCATGATGTTCTGCTGTCAGTCTTTCTTTTTGTTCTAGGCTTCACTCTGGTTGAAGCTAAACTCTCAAGAGGGGTAACCTCTTGCCCAGACTTGATCTCCGGCCATGGACTTAGGTTCAAGGAACAACAGATACAAACAGGTACAAGCAAAGGTACTTCAGCTTTAATAGCTGCTTCAAATGGCTAAACGGACCATGGATGACCTTAAGATAGAAAGGTAAAACTGAGGCCAAGACATGTCTCTGCATAGAGGGACTGTTCAGGTCAAACACCTGGAGGAAGTATGACCTATATAAGTGGTGATGGACTGACCTTTAGCTGGAGGTCTACAGATAGTATCAGCTGAAGATGGCAATGATGAGTCCTTAGACAGGATTTAAGATGTTATGCAGACAAGGCTGGCTAAGGATCGTCTTAAGAGTTGGAAGTTAAAGTCTCAAGAGAATAATTACAGTCAAATGATCTTGCCTTGTTTAACCTTGTTTTGGCGGAGGTCATTTTGGTGTCCATCCATCTCAGGGTGCATTCGGCTAATGCCCTCCAAAAACCAGACAAAGGTGGATTGAAAAAAAAAAACTAGGAAGGAGCTACACAGAAGGTGGGAGGATGTAGAAGGAAAGAGAAAGCCTGAAAGAAACAGAGATGGGGAGATGTTGAAAGGTAAAGAAGAATAACAAAAGATTGCAATAAAAACATGCAAAACATGCCCCAGATGCTTTTTGTAACCCCTCTGTCTTTTAACACCAAAACCTTGTCTATAGAAAAGAACACAAAAAGAAAGCAAAATGGGGCCTGGGCCTCTTCACCATAACTCAGCCACTGTTTACGACCAAATTAAACCAATGCTCTGCCTTCCTTCTCCTTAACAGACTTTCCCATGACGCTCTTTCACATCATAAGGTCATTGTATACACCTCGACACTCACTATAACCATCCAACATGGCCAGCAGTCCTTCTTGCTGTTCTTGATTTTGCTTGTAATATAATAAATATTCCTCCTGTTCATACCGGCCATTACATGATCCTTCATTTTAATGTATGTGGAAAAAAACCAACAGTCCTCCGAGAAAGGTTTATCTAAAGTTTATGCCAGGCTTTATCAGTCTTAGTAAATGAAGTGAAGTTACATTCTTTTTAGTACAAAGTTCCCTGTTTGTGTTACTATCCCTCCACTGGAGTTCAGGAAGGAAACACTCTCTGTGTCCCACGCAATGATTCATAGCAGGTTTTCATGGATTGTTTTCAAAAGGGAGAAGTGACCAAATGAAGTACACTCAAACCAGACAGTGCGCATACTAAATACAGTCTGTTTTTGAGAGTACTCTCCCACAATGCAAAGCACAAAGGAAATGGAGCAGCTTCTCACAGCTGGGAAAAAAATGATCTACAAAAAGGCTTGGAAAACAAATATATTAAATCAGATATCAGCCTCTAAGAAGATGTGCTGCTTTTCTTATTCATATATGGCCTTAATGACCAGTATGAACTAAAGGAATGATTACTACCAACCAACCAAACAAAACCAACATGAAAAAACGTGTCCCTATCTGTAATAGAGCAACTTAATGTGCAGTAGTGAGCCACTCAGCTACAGCTGTGCGTTTACTCGCCTGGTCACTCTCTCTCTCTCCCTTTCTTGACCTAATGTCGAACGTCCACTGAGCATTCCATTCCATCCACTTGTCCCAACCTCTCCACAGACAAGGTCAAAGGTCAACCAGTAGAAGAGAGGGAAAAGGGAGGGATGTTGTTGGTGGCGGTTGGCAGGGAGTGTCCTTTGTTTCCCCTGTGTGTTGTGTTAGTTTGCAGGTTCTTCTGTGTCCATGTTCTAGTTTTGTCTTCAAAGGCCTGTCGTTTTTCACAGAGCGAGGGAGGGAGAAAGAGAAAGTACATGGGAAGGATGTTTTTCTTTTTCTGAACTCTCCGGGCATGTGAGTGCACTGACATTCAGTGCTTCATGGGTAATTAACCCGAGCTGCTTGATGTGTTACTGATTGGCTTATGGTCAAGATTTTCATAGCAGTTCGTTGGAAACCCAGTGTTATTAGGTAACCTAGTTAAACGAACCTTTAAGCATCAGCTTGGTTTTCAAAAGAAAGAAAAAGAAAAGTTTGCTTTTATTTTCAATAATACAAAGTTAAAATCATGACTTATCTGCAGTATATTCTGTACTGATGTAGTTTGTAGATTTTCTTTTAATCCTTTTTAGGGCTTGACCAATTATTTTATTATTGACTATTCTGCCATATATTCCCTTGATTGATCAGTGAATTGATCAGAAATACCCATCAGAGTTTCCCAGAGTCCAAAATGACATCTTCAAATATAATGTTTTGTCTGAACAGTCCAGAATCATAAAATATGAAGAAAACCAGCAAAGAATCACACTGGAAATAGCACAAAACCATTAATCAATTATCAAAATAGTTGGTGATTATTTGTTTTGTCAATCTGTCAGTCAGCCAATAGCTGTAGCTCAAAGAATTTGAGCTCTTTTCAAGCAAATGGTCCTGAGAACTAAGGCCTCAATTATACTCCCTTACGGACGCACACACGGACATGCCTAGTTGTTGCCCTTGTAGCACAACAAATTGGAGGGTACACAGACGTCCGCACAGAGCCTGTCATAGTGTGAAAGTATAGTGCTTACAACTCGTATAAACATTTCCTGCCTCACATTCCTGTTTGCTCCACATGAGCAGAACTGTGTAGATTAGGGAGATTAGTACGAAAACGTATGAGATGCTGTTATCATAACGTATGAGATGCACCCACATCATGGTCATTGTAGTTTACTGTTGCATGACCGTGATGCTTGAATGTAAAGGAGACATGCAGAGACTGCTGACTGAGTGTTTTTACATTGTTTTACATTATAAAACATCTCTCTAAATTGATTCTACTGGCAGACAGTTGTTTTTGGCCATTTGGTTATTCTCAATATAGAAAAGTGTGTCCTAGTTAGTGCTGGAAAGCACTGCCTCTAGAGCAGGGACGTTTTTGGCACTGTATGTAGATCTGGTTTTCTCTGGTCTAAATGCAGGTCAAGGTTCCTGGATTTTTGATGGATGTTCCTGCGATGAAAAAGGGCAGAGTTGACAGTGATTTTATACATTTTTCAGCTCTGCTGGGTTCACCATAGGTTGTAAATCCCACTCTCCGAACACCCAAGTAGAACAAAGTCAAGCATTAATGTGTTTGATCCACACATAAACTCGCTCTCACTGTGCCAAGACCAGGATCAAACGGCTTCCTATATCTGCACCATTACCCCTGCCTGTCTTGTGTATGAAACACTTTACCCTCCATGCAGCATCTCAAACAATCATCCTATGTTATTTCAGTGCGGTTCAAAATGTCTCCTATCTGGAGGTCGGTACGTCTGGTTTCTCCTTTAATCGCTGATTTTCTCTGCTGCATCACTGCAGTGGCCTCTCAATGGGGCTGCAGCCTGTAAATATTGTCACAGTAATGCACAGGGTTGTTTTAAACTGTATGTCTATTCATCATCTTTAAGTCGCTCTGTATCTCACTGTGCTGATGGGTGAGCTGTAATGGCTCACGCTTAACCTCCAGTCGGCCTGTATTATTTCAGTGTAGTTTGATCCAAAATGGTTCCCCCTATGGGATTCGTCACTTCTGAGTCACCCCCCCCTCCATGCACCACAGCAGAGTGGTGGTTTCCTGTGGAGAGGGAGTCTAGGGGCTGACAGCAGGCGGCTTGTGCAGGCAGGACTCCTGTTGTGTGTGAGACCGCGGCGTCTGCCAGCTGTACAAAGCTCAGCTAAGTCCCCGTGTTTCTTAAAAAAACAAAATGCTTTCATTGTACATTGGAAAATATGTCCATCAGCCTCGCATCCCTGTGTTTTCACTACAGTTTCAGTCGTTTCAAGAATGTTCTCAATACAAGCGGTGATCCGTCTTAGATAGGCAGTGCATTTCAAACTTGGTCTTCTGTGTTTAAAAGAGAAAAACTTTTTCACGTGCTCAGATTGTAAGCTTCTTATCGTCTCATACACAAATGAAATAATATCAGCTTAATAAACCACAAATGAGCCAATCTTACATTAAATAGATTCTTTTCTTTTTTCTTATCCATACCTGATGCACTGTTTTGGACCCAAGTAATTGCTACGGCAACGCTGACTGGGCGAGCACACTTCAGCAAACTCTTCGGTCGTGTGGCTACAGTCATGCTAAAGTGGTTAGCAGCCTACGGAGTGCTTCACTTAGGCCGCACCGACCCAGGAAACTCACACCATGTCTTTAGCTGAAACCACGTGCTCACTCCTGCGAGGCCCACAAAAATCTGCACAGTTGAAATGTTGCACCACTAAAGCTACAAGGACAATCAGTATCATCATGACTGCTGTTGTTGTTGATTTGTGTCAAAAATGAATTTTCCATAACTAAACAGAAATATGACCACCATGCTCGTACGTCCGTTCCTGTCACTGATATTTACAATACGTCCCCTCTTCCCTTCAGACAGTCGGTTTACATACCGACCATTATGCTGTGACTGTAAGTCTTTCAGTATACACACTGTCACATCCTGCGTCTGTGATTCCAGAAATGGCTTTAAACCTCATAGTTTCAGTAAACTCTGCTGCCCCTGTGTGCACGCATTTGTTTATTAAACACCACCACCCATAATGCAGTGCAGATGCAGTTCAGTCACGGCTTTAAGATGTCCCCAGAGCTGGGGTTTGATTTCCCTCCCGAGTGTCTTTGAGCAAGGTGAAATGTGTTCTAGTCTTGGGGCTGCTGGTCTGCAGCTGATTCTTTGGATGGGAGGAAGAAGAAGAATTAACCCTCTTAGGGATGAACAGAAAGGAAAAGCTTTTAGAGTGCGAATTAAATCTTTTTCTTGTCTCTTCTCCAGAAATAACATCGTCCAGCCTGTGACTGTGCTGCTGTTTTGTTAGTCCAGGATTTATGTAGCCTGTTCTGATTTAAAGATGTGACCACAAATTGATCTGTTATCAGTCGTCTTCTGATTGATGTCTAATTTGTGACTGAAATGGTTCAGCTGAGGTTGATACTGACATATGGTGTTATCATTTTGTCAAACTGTAAATGTTTACTCACCTTTGGATTACCTCCATGACAGAGTCTTTAAAACTTTATCACTCATCACCTCATTGATGTTAAATATGATTGTGTAGTCATCCTCTGTGGGCGTATAAGTCATTTATCACCTGTCACATCTTACTGCGCTTCCCTGCCCAACATCATGCTACACATCTTCTTTTACCTGTTTTCCAGTCGACACTCCACTCTCAGTTTTCAGACTTCAGACAGAAATTTTAAACAGTAACTGTGAGTTTGTCTTTAAAGCTACACACAGCACCAGACAGGTGGAATTCAATACATTCAAAATAAAGATTGTAACAGGGAGAAAGTTTCACATACCTTGCAGTTAATTTTTACGTGAAAGTTAATTTTCAACGTGCAGCTGTCCAGGTTTAAATATTCCTGGTGATCCTGTGGCAGTCAGTGTATGTTGGTCTATAAAAGCAATAGGTTGGACTGGTTAAAGTTTTACTCAGGCCGGCTTTGCTCCAACAGGGCTGCAACTAATGAGTATACTTATGATGACTCATCTCATGAGTATTTTCCAAAATTAATTAGTGTTTAAAAAAAAAAAAAAAAAAAAGTTAAATGCCAGTGTCACATGTTACTGCAGCTTAAATATATATGATTTAAAATAAGGAAATTAATAAAACCAAGCAAATCTTCTTTTTTTTTTTAAATGAATGTTTGATGTTTACTTCTCACCGCTCACTAGGGGCGAGTTTATCATTATATTAGAGTTTATATTAAGGTTTATTACTGATTCTGGCTCATCTCAGTATGTGCTTTGCGTACAGTTTCCAGCAGCACATGTGCATCAGTGATAAAAATGTTACAATCAGTAGGGAGACGCTGTTATTGCTTCATGGCTAATCTCACATCTGACAGTATTATTACTTGCATGGCTTCTTATTTGGTCTGTGCTATATCTCATCATATCTCTTAGGCTATAACTAATTCTTCTGTCCTCCTCTTCCTGCCTTTTGTTTCGTGAAAGCATGGTGGCTCTCTCCATTCAGCCGCCTCATGTCATATATTACACAGTGGTCTATGTCTAACTCACTGAGACAAATGAGAAATCTCTCTGTGGATTAAAAGGATCGTAGCACAGGGCGCTCCATGGCTGATTTACTGTGTGTGTGTGTGTGTGTGTGTGTGTGTGTGTGTGTGTGTGTGTGTGTGTGTGTGTGAGTGTGAGAGAGAAATGTACCTGCTCCTGTATTGTCTGCCTGATTCTCTCTGTCTCTGGATCTTCTCCTGTTTGACCAGTTGCTGCTGGAATAAGGCCTGTTCTGCATACCTGCCTGATAACTTCTGTGCACTGTGTGTGTGTGTGTGTGTGTGTGTTGTGTCTGACCGCCCAGACGAAGAACTGGACTGTGTGTATCATGTGTTTGGGGACAGGTTTGAACAATAAAGGAATTGTTTGTTGAACAGAGAGTTGGGAGGAAAAAAAAAATGTATGTATTTTGTAAAATATTAGTTCTCCTGTAGCTGTAACGTCTTTATTTACAGTGAATGCTTCCTGTTATTTTAAGTCTAATTATTAGTCTGCTGAGTCACCAGGACAACTCCACGTCTCTGTTTCACTTTAGCTAAATTCGACTTCTCTCCGAGGTCCTGCTAGCCAAATATCGCCTCAGCTCTATGTACGTGGTTGCTATGCCAACCGCTGCCCATCACAAGGCGAACAATCTCTCTCCATTCTGTGATGGTGTCTCTGTGTCACTCTCTCGTCCCCTTCCTTGACAAGCTGCTGTGACATTGCTGTGGCTTTTCATGTCCAGCCTTCGCACCACCCAGTCAACTTCCACAGCGTATAACTCAGCAACTGGCTGTGTGTGTGTCACAGTAAGATGACTAAGGATCCATTGGAGTAAATAGTTGCTATTTTTAACTTTTTCCAAGGTGTAGAGTTTTCTCTTTTAGCAATAAAGCAAAAATGACCTGACAAATATTGTTCAGTATTTTATTTCCATTTTTCCTTTGCTGGACAGGCGACAGTGCAGAGACAGACAGGAAGCTAAGGGACAGAGAGATGGGTGTGATATTATATGGTTTGCATTTTAACCTTTCAACACCCCCAAAATTTAAGTGAATTTTTAAAAAGTTAACAACTTAAAAATGACTGTTATGCAAATGTACTTAAGAGGAATTGACAAAATGACTTTATATTGACTTTATTTGAATAACATCATCTCTTCCCGTCCCGCACTGCTGTTTCTATTATTTCATTTTTTCGTCTTCATGATGGAGTGGAGGAAAAAAAAAATACACATAAAAACTAGGTCTTTATTTAGTGCTTGAACTCATGTTTCTCAACCAAACCTCTTTCATACATGTCTGAACTCCTTAGACGACCACCACAGCAATAACACATTTACATTGAGCACTTATCCAAAAATATACTGAAAAGACTGTTCGTGTATGCTATCACATACGTGTAAACAGACATGTATTGGTCATGTCAGCTGATTTGCTGCTGACGTTGGTGGTCCAGCCTTTAGTTTAGATGTACTTAGCTTTATGTTGCTGTTTCCAGGAAAACAAATGTGACTGTCACAGAGACACGGTTAAAGATTATACAAACCAGAGAGAGGGGGAGGCAGAGGGTGTGAAGGGTTTGTATATACTGTCAGTTTACCTGAGGTTTCCAGTGTTGTGAAGCTTTAGGTCTGTGGAATGCCATTTTGTACATGGTGTTGGACGGCTCTGTAAACAGAGGTATACAAATACAGTAGGACTGAAGCCGGTTGGAGGGCTAAGTAAGGACACAGAGTCTTTGAAATTGGCATGATTCTGTTTTTCTTCGGCCAGGTGCTTTGTTGATTTCAAAGATGAAGATGATCTGTAAACCTGTGGAGAGAGTGAAAGTTTCTAAATTTCTTTTTTTGTAGTGCTTTGGTTTTGGGAACGTTAATGGAAGGGCTGCCTTTTCCCTTCACTTATATCTATATAAAATATATAAAAACTTTATTTACCATCTTTTAAAATAATATTCAGTTGTCTGCAAATTCACCAAAACTTGTGAACCTGAAAGCATCTTATATCTGATAAATCATCTTAACCACAGGCGGATAGGTGGATTTTCATCAGCGTGAAACAAGCAGAGAGATGTAGGACATCAGATATTGCAACCAGCTCTAAATGTCAACACTTTAGCTCCAGGGCCATGTTATTTATGGGGGTGAGAAATATGCCAACTACTAAATTCAGAGCTGCCACAAACACTTAACAGGAGCAATCTGATGCTCGCTCCTACATGTTCAGTCGTATGGCGCTCCATATATTTTCATATCAGTGACCATATGATCATGACCATGTGATGAGAGTGTCTGTGTCAGCGGGGGGTCATGGGGTTGTAGGTTTTGCAGCAGTGGTTTTAAATAGAGCCAATGATCTAAAAAGTACACATCAAATAGTGTGTGTTTGGAATAAAAGCCAGCACGTGGAATGTTGTTTTGTGGCATGTTGACTGAAGCCAAATTAATGTACTGTAATGTTTCAGTTCTTTCTCCTTCATTATCCTTCTTATTCCCTCTCTGTTTCTTCTTACCTCTCTTTGTCACACACACACATACACACATGCCTACAGGTGTAGGGATGGGGGGAGAGGGAGAGTTGGTGTTTTCATCCCTGTCCTCGCCCGGGGCTGTGAACTGACAGCTATACCCAGCTTGTGATGGGAGGAATGTGAGGAGGACAAAAGGAAAGAGGGAGAGCCTTAGGAGGAGATGGGGGGGGGGGTTCAGGTAGAGAAAGGAGATAAAGACTTCATTACTTTCTTCTCCCCTTTCTTTTTCTTCCACCTCTTTCTTTTAAGTTTGGTACTTCTAACACTATATTTCTCATTTTCTATGTTTTCTCTTTTCTCACACAATTTCTGTCCTTTCCCTCTCATCCCTCCTTTCACTTCCTCCTGTCATCAATCCCAGCTTGTCATTTTTAAGCGAACAAGCTGTGGATTGATGTGCTCTGTAGACTACAAACACACTGGTCACATTCCTCAGCTTTTCAAACATGCATGCCCACTCCTCCATGTCCTAACCTGGTGATTGTCAGTGTACACTCCCTCAAGCGTAGCCATGCCTTTTTACTGTCAACAAAAGATGCTTAATGAATTTCACTCCTTCTTTTCGGAGGTAAACACGCTGCTTTTACAGTTCCTTGTAACTGCAGTCAAAGGCTGCAAACGACCCGAGACAGGAATTCCTCAGGAGGAAGAGGAGGGAGAGTGGAAACGAAGGGCAAGGAGTTAAATGAGGGAGTAGAAGTGAACAAAAAGAAATAGGAGCAGAAAGAAAAGGAGGAAAGGATCATGAGGTGGAGGAATCGAATGGCTCTGGGAAGTTGAAGTAGGAGAAGGAAGGGAAAGAGGGAATAAGTTGAAAAGGAGGAGGTTTTAAAGGGCGAAGGCTAGGAGCTGCAAGACAAAGAGGTGGAAAAGGAGAAAAAAAGGAGAGTCTGCAGAGAATAACAAATGAAAGGTGGAAGGAGAAAGCAAAAGGTGAAGGCTTGTTTCTCATCAACAAACGTTTCACCTGACGGGAATGACAAAGTTCACCTGTTAGGGCGGGTCTGTCATCTGGTCTTACACAGCAGCCTCTGCTCTGTCTTACCTCAGCCTTCACCTCAGTTCCTCAGAACAGACATGTTTAAAATGACATGTTTAAAAAGGCACACTTGAACCGTGGTAGATGCCTTCACTGAACCAGAACTATTACTGGTTATGATGCTCTTTGTTTTTTCCTGTTTTTGCTCTTATATATACATAAGCTCATATTACTTATGTAATAGGCGCCTGACCTGTTAAATCAAATTCATCATTCAACTCATATGTTACCTAAGTGTCTCTGTTTACATTCTGTTATAGAGTCGAAAAAGCAATCAGAGCAATCACAGTCTGACATTGTCTAGACTAAACTGATCAGTTATCATGTCTAAAACGACAAACACACACACACACACACACACACTCAGCTAACGGTGAAGGAGCAGGATGAAGAGACTGCTACTCTGACCCTTGACCCTTGTCTGATTTTAGCTCTTGGACACTTCTGTACAGACATAGACACACCCATGGAAGGCAGTACTACTTCTAGCCACTTAGACATGCATCCACACACACAAACTAAGACTGTCTCTGTGGCAGAAATGGACATTCCTGCTGTGTCACAGACATATTAGGCTACTGTTTCACTCTCTTCTCTCTGTGTAGGTAGTAACGAATGAGAAAACCCAAAACGAGGGAATTAGTCAGTCCTCTGGCTGCATCCCAGACTCATTAAAATGTATTTTCATAATCTTGTCATGCAGGATCTCTGGCAGAAGTAGCCTCATGACTCTGCTTTGGTTGCCAAACTTTGTTTAAGACACAGACCCTTCCATACTCTGTTCCCTGAGGCGACCGTTTGTAGGAGGAGTTGAAATCTGTCAGATGTGGAAGTTTACTTACTATCACATTATAGATCAGCACGAGATAGATTTGAATCATATGCAGTCTCTTCTGTTTGTGTCTGGGATTTGCTGTAACCATGCCACCTTCATTCAACAGAGGCACAACATAAATATATTCATTGGATTTATATTTTTGTCCACCCCCCACTATCTGTGGATGACTCAGATAGATAGACAGTGAATCCGACACTCTTCTCTCCCTGGAGCCGGCTATCACTCCATCTCAGTTATTTTAAACCGAGAGCAGCAATTAAATCGAGTGGGGTCGTCACCATCGTTAAAATAGTGCTTCCTTGAGCGTGTGTGTATGTGTATGTTTACTGGGTTTATGTAATCTGCACCCCTGCTCCTGTCAGCGACGGGCACCTCATGTCTCCCCATTTCCCCCAACACCACTCTGCATGCTGTGAAATGACCAGGCAGCGTCAGAAAGCCGTTAGTGTGTCTTGGTGTTATTAGGCCACTCATTCACAGTCTTTTTCAGGCAGTTTTGTCACCAAACCCACTTTAGTTCCTCACTCAAATTGCCACAAAATTTTTTTTTTTTTTTTTTTTTTTCCATTACTTTATTGATCCCTCCTGGGGAAATTACTCTCTGCTTTTTACCCACACCAAGCGAATGAAACAC
>JBBMJY010000016.1:1447734-1458820 GCA_037833715.1 Toxotes lorentzi | reverse complement strand
GTGTGTGTGTGTGTGTGTGTGTGTGTGTGTGTGTGTGTGTGTGTGTGTGTGTGTGTGTGTGTGTGTGTGTGAGACCTCCTGTAGAGTGCACTGTGGTGGAGAAGATGAGCAGTGCATTGTGATGTGGTGTTTTCACCGCAGCTAAGGAGAGAATAGCATTACCATTCAAAAGGCCTGCTGTCACAGTTTGGGGGGTTAACAGGGGTTTGTGCTCCTCTGTTACGAGCTGAGTCTCAGCTGCTGTGTGTTGTTTCATATAGTTTTTCATTTTTCTTTGATATGTAACTATGTCAGGTGAAAAACATGAATCTCCAAGATGTCAGCCTGGTTTTTGAATATGATGCGTTTATTCAAAGTTTATTCAAGTGGAGTTTTTATTGAAATTGCTTGACATGTTCACATGCTAATTTTCATAGAACAAACTCTTAAACAAAAAGTCTTAAACCCAAATATTTCATTTGATTAAATGTTTAGATCAGGAAAAACAGCAAATTTTCACATTTGAGATTTGGGCCAAAGGCCACCTGCAGCTCCTGCAAGGCCTTCATCCAGTGAGCTATCTTTGTCTGTCTGTCTCTTTCACATTCATATACACACACACACGCACACACACACACACACACACACACAGAAACCCCTGAACGGAAACGGGTGATATGAGGGTTGGAAAATTTAATAAGAAGGAAAGAAAGAAGACAATTAGAAAAGAACAGAGAGAGACAATAGATGACAGGAGTAGAAGCTAAGTTGAGCAGAGAAACAGGAAATAAAGACAATGGGAGAGTCAGGAATAGACAGAGTGACAGAAGGAGAGACGAGAGTTATTGTGGGTGCAGAGACAAAAAAAAGATATAAAGACACGGTCGTATATCTTCGTAATGTTGTGTGAAGGGCTGTGCAGTGTCTTTATCTGCAAAGGTCATGGACTGATTCACACACACACACAGCTGATCTCAGTGTGCTGAGTAGCTCAATTTATTGACTTTTTTGCATCACTATGAAAAGCCGTAAATTACCGGGACGATGCTGATTGGCTCCCCACCCTCTTTCTTCTCTTTCTCTCTGTCTTTCCTCCCCCGCTGTCTGTCTGTCTTTTCTTTCTCTCTCTCTCTCTGTGTCTCACCCTCTTTCTTTCTTCATCTGTCTGTGCCGGGGCTCATTCGGAGGGCACTGGGGCAGAGGGCTCTGACAGGAGGATGAAAGGGGCAAAATTAAAGTGAGGAGGTGAGGGAGGGTGATGAGGCAGTGGAGGAATTTCACATCAGAAGGTGACGGGAAATAAAGGAGGTGCACTTGTCTTAAGTGTAAGTTTACTGGTCTAATATAACTGTAATGTGAACGTTAGGCCTGCTCAGCAGTAGATTAATTGATAGCTATTTTCATAATAGTTTAGCATTTTCCAACAGAAACACCAAACATTCATGGCTCCACAACAACATATCCTCACTATGTGAATAGAAAACTTTCTGCTTTTGCTTTGCGGTTTAGTTGAGGCCTAATTTTTGGAGACAGTACTGATCTCAGGCCTGCAGGCCATGCAGATGTACTGATGTGTTTAACACCTTTCATCTGAAAACACGATCTGATCTGGTCACTCTGATTTCATTGTGTGTGTGTTAACAGACCGAGGTATTGCTTATCACCTGCTCCAGGTGATTAACATCATTTCAACAGATGTCCCCCACTGGAGTGAAAGAGCATAATTACTGAGGTATTTAGGGAGAAAGAGAGAGTGTGTGTGTGTGCGTGTGTGTGTGTGTGTCTGCGTGCAGGTATGTGAGTGAGAGACACACACACTGAAAAGACTGGACTGACTGACAGTAGTTGAATTGACAGTCAAAACTTTTGTTCATGTTAATTCCTGTGGGAATTACCACAGAACACGGGCCTGTAAAGCCTTGGGTTAAACACCACACACACACACACACACACACACACACACACAGGTATACACACACTCTAAATACCTCTGTCATTTCGCTCTCTCATTGCATGCTTCCATAGGCATGGCTGTCACGATAACTAATTATGTTGGATATTATATTGTTTATTGTTTATATTTATGGTTTGTGTGCACGTGTCTTGTGTTTACACACATTGTGCTTGTACAGTGCGTGTTCAGAGTCTCACTCACTGAATGTGTGTGTGTGTGCGCGTGTGTGTGTGTGAAACTCATCCTTTCACACGTGACATTATTGAATTACAGTGGTGCAGAACACACACACAAACAGACAACTGCTTGGCTGAGTGTGGGCATGTCCATGCAACACTCCTTCAGTGATGTTTAGAGATGATGTGCACCGAGGTCCCGAGGCCGAACTGTTTTCAGATATCACCTTGTGTTTGTTTTAACCTGCCTGGAGTTCCAGATTGTCGTCAGGGAGATTCGGAGACTGTCAGTGGAGTTGTCAATCATCCAAAAGCACACTGAAGTGACTTTTTAGTGCATTTCTGAGCTTGTGTGATTATTCCCAGTGCTCGCGCTGTCCCATGTGGCCCCAGCATAAGACCAAACAAACCTGACGAGGTATTTCCAGATGCTGTTTGACCCAGGTCTGGCATTTGTGCATGTAAGCTGTCATGGAATGATGCTCATATATACAAGAGCTGCAGACATACAGAAAAACATACACGTATTAGGTTTGAACAGACAGGTAATTTTAAACACAAATGCTGTACATTCCTACTTTGATAGGACAAAGCAAAGAGAGGAAATTGACTGTATGTGTGCTAAATTCCCATTTTTATACGTATAAGGCTAAAACAAACACACAGATACACCTGCATGAAGAAATGTCCAGGTGAACATCCAGACAGGAAATGACCCACCGTCTGTCCACTCTTCAGCTCCCTCTCCCTCTCTCTGTCTCTGCTATATGTTGTCTGTTGATTCATATAAATCTTTTTTCAGTGGTGTGTATTGTGGGAATTTAAACCAGGGACTGGTTCAGAGAAACTCCTGCTGCTAATAATACCCTCATCTTTGTTTTCACTCACCCTCTGACTCCCAGGAGCGTCCATATCTGTTGAGATCAGAACAGCTTGTTTGGTCCAAGAATCAATCCGAAATCTAAAGATACTGTGCAACACTAATATGATATTAAACAGAGAAAAACAGCAATCAGCTAACTGGCTACAGTCTCTGCTCCGCATCAGTATCATTATATTAACTTTGGAGTAGCTCATATAAAGCCATCAGCTCTCTCTTCAACAAACAACCCCAGCTCTAGTGCAGCATCCCAGAAAGTCTTAGATCTCCCAACCTCTTCTCCAGATAAGTCAAATTGGCCATTTCAGACAAAAGCCCTCCTTCACTGTCCCTTTGAATTCCTCACATTCCCAGATTTAGAAATATTCGGTTTTCCTTATGAGAGGTATCTGCAGACCATTGAGCCCAGTGATCTTGACCCCTATGTTTCAACACGACATTCCTGACCTCCTGGACCGACAGCTATGTCCATCTCTTGTCCTTTTATGTAGCTCTTGTGAAGATAGAGAAGACATGCAAGATTGAGGAATGTATGTTACACACACATACACACACACACACACACACACACACACACACACACTGTACTTGGCAGCAGCTGAGGTGATGATTACTATATAGCTTCATGTCTTGAGTTTGAGGCCATGAATGGCTTGTTCTTTATATGACTCCGTTTTGTGTATTAGACTTCGGAAGAGAGTCATTTGACAGGATATTAATCATATTTTAATTTGACAGCTCTGACATTTATGTGTCGTTTCCAAATTTGTGTTCTGCAGAACATAAACACAGATTTTCAGCAATTCTATACAACTGTCGCTTTTTCTCCTTTGCACTCTCAAGACTTCCACACTGTTTTTGTTCTGCCACAGTCCAGACATGCTAATGCTGGACTAAGAGACACAATGGTTCATGAAACAGCAGAAAGACAAATGTGTCTGGGCGTTCGTGGTTCAACCACTTAGATCCGTCATTTTAAACACAGTGTAGGAAAAGTGGAGAACCTGAGGGGTACAGGCTAACACACCTGGTTTGGTCTGTCCTTCATTTCCTGGGTCCCATCATCCATTTGTTTCTGTCTTTACGTGCATCATCAGCTCTCTAACCTCTGGCCGCCTCAGAGGAGGAAACATCTGGTCTCTTCTGATCCACATGATTGATTTTATCTTTAGGTTTTGTCAGCTTGATAGTCACCTAACCATTACACTACTTCCTCAGGTTATCATCACTTGACATCTGATTTGCATATCAAACTTTTCAGTGAAATCTTGTGAAATGTTCATGATAGATGATCTCTGTTTGGGAGGAGGTTTGTTTTGTTTTGCCAGTCACAGGCACATTTTTAACCATTTTCAAATATGTCAATTTAAAAGTTGTTAACCTGCACAACTTCTTCAATCTTACTCACTGTTGAACTTGTGCAATAGTTTAGTCACATTTTAGGCTGTATCTGAAAGTGCTTTCATGCAGAAGGATTATAATGTTTTTTGTCCAAGTCTACCCTGACAGGGTTTCTACTTACCAGTAAAATTCCTCCTGTGCTGTAGTGACTTGCACTAAGAACGTCTGCTGAACCACTTCTGGAGATTAGTGTAAGTATTGGTGATTTAAGGCGAGAAAGAAGTGTATATGTAGACCACAGTTTCCACATCATCTGAGAAGACGTTGGCTCATAAATCCACGTTTCTCTGCTTATATTTCATGTTTTTACTCACTGATAAGTGCAAATATGTGCTCAGTGGTATATTTTTTGGATGATTAACAAATAAGCAGTGCTTTAATGTTGTGGTTGGCTGAGTGTAGCTAATTTTTATTGTTCCATGTGATTTTGCATAGTTTCATCTTCAATAACGCATCAGATCTTATAAGCTGATCATATGTTTTGCTTGAAAAATCTTCATCTAAAAAGCTATTGCCAACTGCAGCTGTTAAATAAATGTAGTTTAGTAAAATGTTGAATAGTTCCCTTTTGGGTAAAGGACCAGTATGTCAAAATTTTACTGAAATACATTACTTGAGAAAAGATTTAGATTTTTAATTAAATAGATACTAGATAAAACATCTAACTAAATAAATAAACACTAACAGGAAATAATCAGCATCCTGATGATCTTGTTTTCTTTTGCTTCCTTTCATCTTTCATCAGGAAAGCCACATTATTCCTGAGATAGAAACCCACCTGTGTAATTATAATAATTACATTCACCAATCTTTTGACAACATCTAATTACAGCTCCAGGAAACATTTAATCTGTGTAACATATTGTAACAACGTTAGGTGTTAGAAAATGCCTTTTCATGGCGATTAGCGACTAAAGTTGACTCCTCACATCATGTGTATGAGGAGCTCGTTTGGTATCTAAGAGCACTGCGGTGTGTCCTTTCTTTGTGAGGTATCCTAAATATCCCTTAGCACATGCCTGTGCTCCTGACATGGATACTGCAGACTGAGACGCGGTATGTGGCGGGATGTTTAGCGCGATATCTGGCCTGGACTCGCTCCATGAGCTCATTATGGAAACTGTTCAATTACACATGGTATATGTGAAAGAAATACTTGGATTCAGCTTGAATTGCAGTGCGCCTAGATACGAAAAGGGGAAAGGGGTAAATCCTGGTCGTATAAAGGAAGAGCTGACAGGACACAGCTGAAAATCACTCAGTGAAAGCACATTTGTTTGTCAATGTCAGTGCACAGTGGAAACTGCCGTGGACGTAACTTTTTCTTTACCCTCTACACTTGCATAAGTGGGAGATTTATTTTAGAAACTGGACCCCAAGAAGAAACGTATAGGAATATGCTCTGGTGCAGAGAAATATTGCTTCTGGACTTTCTAACCCTCAGCATGGACTTACAGGCTTAAATGCAAGGATCCACACATTGTATAGAACAAAAAAGCCAAGTTTCATAACCTGGCTGAAGGAAATTGCTTTGCTGATTCACAAAACTAAGCTCTACATTCTCACGTTCTTTGTGTTCACATTGCGTGCAAGGATACATCACTTTTGTCTGCCTGTACGAGAAGATAATGTCAAACACTCATTTTGCTTCAACATGCCAAACTCCCAATGTTTTCCAGATGAAAAAAAATCAACCCCCAAGTGCAAACTCTGCTGTGATTCTTTTTATTGTGAACATTACTGCAGGCGAGCCGTTGTCTGCGGTATCAGATTGATTTTTTTTTTTTTTTTTAATAATAAAAGTATGTCAACACAGTCTAGCCTCCAGGTAACAGAGACATTTTCCCACTTCTTCTATCTCACGTCTGTGTATGAGTGCTGGGGTTACCCCAGCTCTGTTGCAGCATGCTAAAATATGCATGGAAACTGTGGTGTGTTATGTGTTTTTATCCTTTTCGCGTTACTCAGAGTAAAGGCATTTATTGCTGAGTAAGTCAGATTTTCTTTAAACTGGTGGATTTTTGTGTGACATTTCTTAGTTTAACTCAGAGTGGCACAGTACAGCCACAAACAGCAGCTCTAACATCCATCCATCCCGGCCCTGGTCAAATCCTCAAGCTGTAAACCCAACATGACAGATGCTCAGGTAAAAAAAAAATCACAGTGTTTGTTTAAGGTCGCCTTTCTTTGCATTAGTTCTTTAATCCGTGACTTCCTTTCCCACTGTTAGTCTCACCACCTTAAAGTATAAGTCATCAAGCCACAGGAAGGAGCTGCTCTGACTGTTTAAACCGCCTTAAACGTTGTCATCTACACTGCTTTACTTTCATCACTGTTAACCACAACCACAGCTTCTGCTTAGATTTAACCTAAAGAGCTGCGTCTTCACACATGTTGACTTTCTCAGACGCACACATAAATACACACATCGCCTCAGGACCCCCAACACCAAAGAAAGGCATTTTGTGATGCCTGTGTCTTGTTATTTTGTGTGTGTGTGTGCACATCTTCACATCAGGTGGGAGTCAACAAGTTTGTGCTTTAGGAGCGAGACCTTCAACTGTAATTGGGGGGGTTGAAGAAAAGCTCTTTCACATCTTCTCTTCGTTTGCTTGTCTCACGTTTACATTTCTTCCATTTTCCTTTTTACTTTTTAGCCACAACCTGAGGCCAAACTTTATCTGCCCTGAGTTTTTTCATCTGGTTTTTCTGTTTTTTCAAAACTCAACCCGGAATTTCGATATCTTTCAAATTTAAAGTAACGTAGAACACAGAAAATATGAAAGAGATCGTTTTAATGTGTGCTAGACTCAAGAAACAGTGAAATAAATACAGGTGTGGTCATTTGTTTTAGTTGTTTGTTGGTAACAACAGAACAAGTATCAAGCTTTTCATTCAACGACCCATTTACATCATATAATTCACTAAACGATTTATAAAGCTGCTGCATTCTTGTGATTTAGCTTTGATTTTATGAAGCAATGAAAAGTGATAGTGACTCTTAAAAACTAAAGAACATCGGTGCAAACCAAAACATCAACACATCTAAGTTTAACAACAGTAACAACTTCAGACTTAAAACCAAAGTTATAATCTCTGAACCTCTGAATAATTGAGTTCCCTCGTTCTGGTTTGTCCTTGAGCTTCACTGAAAAATTCCTATATGTGATCTTTTCTCCCTCGCTCTCCTTTCTGTTTGTCCCATTCACAGCTTCAGGCTGTATTTTACTGGTTCCCATCAAAGTCCAATGGTCTGTAGGTAACTCTGTTGTTCTCACACCAACTCTGGCCTCTCCTCTGTCTCTCTGTCTGTGTCCCACGCACACACAATTTCACACAGACATATGCAGACACACAAACTTGCAGATGTATGGGGGGGCGCTCTTTCTTTCACAAAAGAAAGAGCGTCAGGGTGATATTCTAACCGCACCATGCTGCTTTAAGAGCTGCTGAAAAGCTGATTGACCAGAGAGGGGAGGAGAGGAGGTGTCTATAGCATAGCTGCCTGCAGGCAGACACATACTCCACCTCTGGTTAGACTGCGTGTTTGTGTTTTCTAGTCTCTGCATTTGTTTGAATGTTTTCCTAGAGAGTCCCACACATACCGTGTTGCATTGCATGATGTGTGTGAAAATGTATTTGCTGTTGCCCTTTTATAGTTGCTGAAAATTCTAGCAGAATGAAAAATTACACCAAGAAAGAAGAAAAGCACAGGAACAGGTTCATCCTGCTGTCTGGTTCATGAAGACCCTCAAGGTCTCTCTCAAGGTTTCTGAGAGTACTAGTAATTAAAGTGGCAAATAGAAGCAGCTTTACTGTGTCCCGTGTTGTACAGCTTATTTCAGCCTTTATCCTGAGTTTCGTGAGCCCTTACCATGTATGGAAATTTCACTGTGCTTCCAAACAGCTTGGAAACACAGCAGACTGGAAGGATTCCCACAGAACTCAGCAGACTTTAAATGCGTCTTTACTGTTTTAACTTATTTAATCTGTTTTTATGTGATTTTTGGTTTGAGTGAAGTGTCAGAATAAGTTCCTAATGTTCAGAAAGAGCGTTCAGAGGGTGTCACCCTCACTTCACATGTCTTGTCCATTTAAGGACATCACACTGTGCTTCCAGTCTGGGAACATTACAGCTCTCATCATATCAGAGAATCCACTGGAGCCTTCATAAGAGATTTTATAGGCGAGTTAAGTTCAAACTAGTAGGAAGATGTTGTTGCTTTCCTAGAAATGCTAGAAATGTGACAGTAACATTGATTAGAATAGATTTTCCTGATTTAATGATTTAGATGTGAGCATATTGTTGTGTGATGTCTTAAACAAACAAAATTCAAAAAAGGCTGCTTTCCGAATGTCTGGATTTACAGTGGGTGAGGACGCTGAATAAATACAATTATCTGTACTGAGGCTGTGGTCTGAACTAGATCATTCAGATTCAAACAGTGTCCACACTGCTAAAGTGTGTCTTCGAGCAAGAAACCGAATCTCGTCCGGTGCTGATCTGAAACTGACCTTGACCTCTGACCTCACTGCAGAGTGTAAAAGCCATAGCAGACGCTCCCTGTTGGGAGCATAGAAATTTGGATCACCATCAGTAGTCTGGTATTTTTTGACTGACATTTATGATGCGATTCAGACTGTCCCCACCCGTCTGGTCCTCCAAGCAGGTTAAAACAAACACCTACGATTATTTAAAGTACTCTTTGACCCAAGTCTGGCTTTAACAGACATTTCCACACTTCAGCCAAGTTAGTCACTGTAATCAGTGAGATTTAATAGACTAAAGCTGCTGCTGTTAGTCTGGAGGATAAAAGTGAAATTTAATGGACTGACAATTCCTGTGGTCTTGTTGTACTGCCGCTGGCTCTCCCAGGTGTGTGTGTGTGTGTGTGTGTGTGTGTGTGTGTGTGTGTGTGTGTGTGTGTGTGTGTGTGTGTGTGTGTGTGTTTGGGGTCAGCGAGAGGAATTTCCCCTCTGTTTGTGATCAGACGAGGGCGAACAGATGCACTTTTCTGCCCGTGTCTGTCTCCACATCGCCCCCTGTGTCCAAAATGAGAAGTCAGAGGTCGGGGTCAGCTGGAGAGTCGGTGCTTTGCCAGAGTTAAACTCCTCAGCAAACCTCTTTCTGTTTGAAAAAAAAAAAGCAAGAGACGCACGGCCAGATTCCTTATCCTCCCTCATAGCGATGAATCAGAGCACTTTATTTAACCTTTGAGGTTGACTGTAGAACCAACAGTAGCCACATCAACAGACTGTGGTGACAGCGAAATGCACGCTCTATTATTTATGGTAGATGAAGCGTTTGCACAGGCAGATAACTTCAATCAGCTAAAGCCAGACGACACTGGAAGCAGACACAGATGGTGGACTGATGGAGGATGACTCAACTGAGGGAAATTTTGTCTCTGACGTGTGATGACTCATCAATCCCCAAATCACTGATTGAAGGAGCGGAAAAAAAAGAGTTTTTAATGATGGTTGGGGAGGTGTCTGGTCGGATGGATAAACTTTAGCCACAACTACAGCTTAATCAGGTTTGTGGTTGGTGCTGCTTCACCAGTGTGACTTGATGTCGGAGGAAAGGGAGGGATAAAGGGAGGGATGAGATGGAAGGATGCAGAGGGAAAGGCAGTTAAATTTATGCAAGATATAGAGGTTATAATTTATATAACTCTATTCTTTAAACTACATTATCGAACACACACTACAGATCCTTATTGTTTTGTCTCTTTGAATAGATCTGATGAAGGTCTGAGGCCATAATTCCATAAAGAGATTAACATGTGTGAGATTTTAACATGTGCAAAGGAAAAATCAGGGAAAAGCGATAGATGATAAACTTTGGCCAATAAAAACTGAGAGACAGAACATGTGTCTGAGGCTCCAGTTCCAGAGCTGTGTTTACTTTCAGCTCACAGGTGTGGAATTCAGCAGTGTGCGTACATGGGAGGCATCACACACACACACACCCAAACACACTTACAGAAGTATACAGCGGATGCTCTTTATATACATGAAAACACAACTAGGGACACATACGTGCTTTCTGTCATGCCTTTGGAGTACACACACACAAACACACACACACATGCACTCAGGTGAAATTTGGGTCCAGATTACCACTAACCCTCTGTTCACAAGCAGCTCGGCGAGAAAAAAAAAAAGCAGATGTTGCACCTCTGTTAGTGAAACTTCCGATGCTAAAAATAGGTCCTGGTTGGCAGCAGGAGACGCAGTGCTAAGTGTTGTTTGGCAGGGTGGCGGGATACAGTGAGCTAACCTGAGGTTGGATCAGTGACCTGTGGCTTTTTTGAGAAGATAAATTGTTATGAAAAACTTTGGAAGAAATCAATCGTTTTGATATGAATGGTTGGACAAAACCGTTAAACAGGAATAAGTGTAAAATATGTGATTATTCTGTCGCAGCTGTGTCAGTGTGCTTTTACTCTACAGTCCCTGATTTTCTCTCTGAGGTGTTATATTGGTGTGTTGACGCATATTTAACAGTTCAAAGAGTGGTTAAGCTGCCCTTTGAGCCCAAACTGATATTATCACAAAACCGTGGTGGACATGAGGATCGTCCTCAGTGATCTTTACTGCCTGTAGCCCACAGCGACTCTTTTTCTTTCTTTCTTTCTTTCTTTCTTTCTTTCTTTCTTTCTTTCTTTCTTTCTTTCTTTCTTTCTTTCTTTC
>JBBMJY010000016.1:1436997-1447219 GCA_037833715.1 Toxotes lorentzi | reverse complement strand
TGTGTGTGTGTGTGTGTGTGTGTGTGTGTGTGTGTGTGTGTGTGTGTGTGTGTGTGTGTGTGTGTGTGTTTGCGTGTCCCTGCAGGCCTCTGGGTAAGGACAGAGCTTCGTGGTAAGTTTTTTTGCTCTTGTGAGGCACACTAGCTGTATCTCAGATTTCTGCCCTTTGATATAGGAGCTGTAATTGCTTTTCTTTTGTGGTGTGTAGACTAAACACGCACACATACACACACATGTTCCCCACATACATGTACACTTTTTCCCTCCTCAGTCCTTTCTGCACACACGTCGCTCTGAGGGACAAAACTAAAATCACAGGTGAAACCGGATCTTGTTTCAGGGCATCTCTCTCATTCACAGGCTCCTCTGCTCCTCCGCCTCTTCCTCTGTTCTATCCTTCTACTCCTCCCATCTTTCCCCCAACTTTTCCAGAAGCACCAGTCCCACCTGTCCACCATTACACCCTCTTTTCATCCCCGCTCTGCCTCCATACCTGTTGGAGGCAATTACTTCACTTTTTCCCACTGTTGCTCATTCTGTTTAATTTACTCCTCCATTATCTACAGAGCCATCCCTCCATTGCTCCTTTCACCTCCCCTTTCCTCTTCAAAAGGACCTCGGCCCCCTCCAGGGGAGGGGTGTTTAGTGTACTTCAAAGGGGTAATTATCATAGCACTTATCAAGAGGGGTGGGCACTGTCACCTCCTGTGTGTGTGTCTTTACCTGCTTGCATGTGTCTCTGACTGTGTGTCCTAACAGTGTTTACTACTTCTCACAGTTAACTCGTTAAGAATTGTGTTTTGGGGGATGTAACCTCAAAAAATAGTTTGATTACTTAGAGAAACATCCTGACAAATGAATTCCATGTTTACCACACTGCAGTGTGTCTCCTGTAGATCTCTGCTCTGTTCTTACTCACCAGCTAATGTTGACATTATGGTGCATTAATGGCTCCTCCAGTGTTACACTCTGAATGCGTATTGTAAATATTATCTTTAACATCGTGTGTCTTGTTGGCTCTACTTTGCTTACTTTGCTACGCTAATTGAAATCAAATCATAAATATCTCTGATATTATTCTGCCTCTCTAACTCATTCATAAATACTGCTGTGTGTGTGATATTACTGCTCTCTGTCAATGTGTCAAACTCTTTAAACATTTTGTGGTCAGATGTAAAGTCTGTTCTATCAACACTTGAAAGTGGAAGTGATTTATCAGAGTAATAATCCCTTCACTGAAACAAGCCAGTGTTGCACAATGGAAATGGTTTCAGGATACAGCCAAACCCAGATGCTCAAACAGAAATGGGATGTTTACTTGTAGAACCTCAAATCCACTACAATCCAAACTACAATCCAAACTACAATCCATTCCAATGAAATGGTCCCTTGCGACTTTTGGTCCCAGTAGTTCAGTGTTTATGTGTTGACTGCCAAGACAAAATGAGTCAATTAAAAGATGTAGATAACAAAGAGATAAGCAGCTGCTGCCATTGTTTTACACTGCTCTTCATAATGAAGCTGTCTGCAGTGCAAATCAAAGGAGATTACAGATCAAGTTCAGCTTGTTCTTTTCAGTTTTCTTTATAGAGACAATAGCTCATGTGTGCAATACAGTCTTCAGGGGCAATTATATCTCTCAGGGCTTGAGCAATGCTAACGCTCCGTGTGTGCCAGGGCTTCAGTGCAGTCTGGTTGAACATCTCTTTGGTGAATCTATTCGCCTTCATGTGTCTCATTTCACAAGCAAAACATGACAGTCACCAAAAAATGAGCGACAGCTGCTCATCCCTCGTCATCTCTTTGTGCCAGTCCTTCCCGTCCCAGCTCTCGTTGGCTTGCCGACATGTAATTTATGACTGATTTACACCTAAACACACACTTCATCTGCTCCAATGATCACACTGCGTTCTTCCCCCTCTTTGTCTGCGCTCTTGTCCGGACAGCAGCCTGCAGTTTGTTTTGGCTCCAGCACGAGTCTCTCTCTTTGTCTCAGTCTGTGTTGACTGCAGATTTTTGCTGCATGCAACGTCTCAGAGCTTTTTTTTTATTGCAGTTGGGTGACATCATGAAGCTGGCGTGAAGCTGCTTGTTACTGGCTGTTTGTGCCAGTTTTGCCAGTGGGCAGTCGGCCACCTATTTTTTTAAGCAGGGCTGTTCCAAGTGTGCATCTGTGTCTGTGCTGAAAGGTGAAGGATGTACAGATAAATTAAGACTTTGACTGGAGTCTGTATTTCACGATGATTTATCATATCCACTGGCAACAGGAGAGGTGATTGAGACCATGGAAAAAAGAATTGTAAGCTGGGGAATCCCAGTTTTAATGTTACACAGGTGACTGAAAGAATTATGTAGTTCTCATTTTTTTCATGCACAAGTCATGTTTCTGGTTTTTGTTTGTTTCTTTTGAGGTAAGATTTATTATCAGTGCTGTGAGGTTTAAAATGAAACTGCAGCTTCTCTGCTCCTTCTGTCTCAGATAAGTTTTAAAAAACGATTTCTCTGATGCTGAACCGACCACTGCGATGATTGTTGACCCTGCTTGAACTTCAAATCTGATCCACTGTTCTATACTTGGTGGCCTGAGTCTATTTTCATGCACCGTTTTGCTAACAGAGAGGATTTATAGCTTGACTGGGGAGCCGGCGCGAGAGAAACCAAACCCAGACCGGAAGCTCATATTCTGATGATGTGGGCTGTCACACAGGACCTTGGCCGGAGGTCTGAATACTGTTGGGGGAGGAGTCCGGGGGGGATTCTAAACTAGGAGCATTAATGGAAGTAGAGAGGAGATCGTGTGATATCGGAGATCCCCTCTTGAGGTCACACTAATGCTGGGGGTGTTTTCAAAAGGGTCCCAAGGTGTCTTCAGATGGGTTAGGGTACTGTTCTGTAGTCAGCAAATCCCATGAAAAGGTGACTGCCAACAATTCACTGGTCCATCGTTCAACATTTACTCGCTTCCTTACCATCTGTGGTGCTCAGTCCCGGACTCAGGTCATCAATGGTTTTGGTCTTTTTTTAAAGGATTTGTCAACAATAGAAGTGAACAAAGAGTAAACTATATTTTCAGATTCATCCACATCTTTTTTGGAGTTCGAAACATGAAAAAAAAAAGCTGTTAACCCATGGCTGTGGCATTTCATACATCTATGATCAAAAAGGAAAGGTTAGCGCCTATAATTAATAAAGCATCACTGATGTTTCAGAGTGCTCTGGCATTGGAGATCAATCTTACTTTTACTGATAACATCTTTTAGATAACTGTTTGTGTATATGTCATGGATCTGGGCAGGTTTGCACTACCAGGCACGAGACCTGAGGATATACTACATACAGCTTTACAGGTGGTATTAGCAAAAACATGTAGCCTAGCTCCTGTTCTGTCTGTTCATTTTGTTCTTAAAAAACACAATCGAATTGCACACACACCACCTTTAAGTTTCTAATTATGTCCATGAAGGAAAAAAAAAAAAAGACGTCAGGACAGAGAGAGAAAGAGCCAACAAGGCCAGGCAGGTCGAGTCCTAATCCTGTCTAATACCAGTGTTTCTGTTCCATCATGACTGCAGAATATTTAGCCAGGGGAAAGAGAAAGAGGGATCTGTGAGTACAGTATACAGGTTTTTGCATGTGTGCAAGCATGTACAGATTTATAGGTTTATTATCAGGGGTAGAAAGTAACTAAGTATAATCACTCAAGAATGATTTTAAGGTGTGTTTTACTGGAGTATTTCCATTTTATTTTCCAGGTGATTTGCTTGGATAAAAGTCCAGCATATCACCTGGTTTGGTGTTTGCAAATACAATATAGCTGATGCGTATTTTTCAGAAAGGGAGCATAAAGCCTCTGCATTTCTGAAAAGTCCCTTTTTTCTGAGGTTTATGCTTTTTGTCTGCAATCAGTCTACTTTATTTACGTTTGTAGCCGTTGGCCATGTCAGCGACGTCCTGTTTGGCTCCGTTTTAGCGTCACAAATTTCCGCTGTCTGGCCAAGTTATAGATGACCTGACTCCAGCTGGGTGTCCGTGTCGGGGGGAACACACTCTAAACTGCACGTGAGCTTGTGTACAAGTACACAAAGCGTACACGTGAGCTTATACACACATGCAGAAATACGTGAATGCTTACATCTGAAATTGTACTTTTATGTCCTCCAATCCACAGACATGCACTCAAAGGTCCTCATTTGTCACTTGTACACATAACCCCGTGTTTGTCTGCTTATATACAGTCCATACTGCTCACACACACACACACACACACACACACACAAGCTCTCTCAAATACACAGCGTGGCATAAACAGAAGTAAACGAGGAACGCTGGAGGCCCAAACACAGCTGGTTAGTCTCCTGTGGTGGATGTCAGGGTCACAGATGGACCAGAGAGAGAGGAGAGAGGAAGGAGATGAAAGAAAGAGACTCCTTTTCTTTCTCCTTATCTGTGCTCTTTCTTTCTTTATTTGCAGAAGTACAAATCTCCCATTCCTCTTGTTTTCATTTGAGGAAGTTCGTAAAGAGAGTCCTCGGGGTCAAACAGTATCTCCAGATACATTCAGGCTTTGTTGTTCAAAACTGACACCCACTCCATCTTTGAGTAATCAGCGTGCTCATTGGTTTGTGGTCTGCAATGACAGTTTGACTGACAGGTGTTGGAGTAAACTCTGCCCTCCCATTTGTTGTTACCCTGTGATAACATGCTAATTGACAGCGTGTGGATTTAAGAGATTCCTGTGCAGCACTGAAGGGTCAATTTCAGGTTTTAAGGTGCTGATCTTTGTAAAATTGCTTGTGTAACATTTAAAGCATCAGAGCTGAAGCAGCAGCTGCTGCTGGAGTAGGACCTTGGCCTCTTTTCCTTTGGAGAATATTATTTTGTCTTGCTGTATCTATATATCTATAACATATAACTGTCTTCTTTTGCACTGATGTGGGACAGTACTTCAGTTTCGTTGTACTTTTGTACAAAGTGTGATGCAATGACAATAAAGATTTATCTGATCTTATCTTATCTTATCTTATCTTATCTTATCTTATCTTAACATACGAAGCACACAGGGCTTTATCACGTAAAAACACAGGGCGGTCCCATTTCATCACGCATGTTGTCTCGGCCATACAGGAAGCACCAGTGTATACCATGTTCTTGGTAACCCAGCCTCCATCTGGATAACATCAGCAGACCTTATAGGAATGAACAGGCAAGTCCAGACGTCAGCCGTTACCCACGAGCTTCCACTCTAAACCATATGAACTGCAGGAGGTTTAAGGAGGCGTCTCATTTAGACGTACATACATGAAAATGTTTGGACAGTAAAGTATGAGCAAACAGTGGAGATTGATCGGAGAACATTAGGTACAGCTGAAAGATGCATAGCTGGTTAATGCCGGGATGACAGAATGGAAGAAAGGATGATGTGTGTGAACACACTGTTCACTTCATGCAGACAACTGGGAACATGCCTGTTCTATCACGTTACATCTGGCGATATAGACAAATCCTGCGCATACATTCATGGGACCTTTACCTGTGTGTCTCACCCTGCTGTGGGTTAACATTCCTTTAACCTAAACTCTCTGTATCACTGTGATACTCAATTGCTTCAGGCGTTTTTTGGAAGTTTGCTTGTTTGCTATTTTATCAAGATTTATGTTGGGACAGTCGATGCATGTATTCTGTCTAGATAATTGGAAGAGGAAAAATATCTTCATGCAATTTCGGTGAACTGGTCCTTTACTTTAAGGCCACAGCTCCGAAACAGACTTTTACTTTCCATTCATTTTTTTTTTTTCATTTTATTCGGTTATAAAACAATCTCAACTTCTTTTCAAAATAAGACATTTTGTTTTTGGTAGTGATAGTACAGCTTAAACATAAAACTGCACACACACACACTTACAGACACGAACGGGTTGTGTTTCAGTAATTGTAAGACGATGAGATGATCAGGTGTCTCCGTCTACTTTCAGCTTATTGTCCTCATATTACTCTTGCTTTGAGACTGTCTTTGTCCTCGATGGGAGAATAGATCACTGACCGTGTGTGTGTCTGTGTGCCCTTGTACTTCTGTCTTTGTGAGGACCAGTTTTAGATCTTAAGTAAGGACGTCATTGGAAACTGTTGACATTTTATGTGGCCTTCGCTTTTTTGGCTGTTCAAACTTGGTTTTAAGTTGAAGGTTAAAATAAGGTTCAGTTTAAATCGGGTCCTCACAAGTATAGAAGTACAGTGTGTGTTGTCATGCAACTTTACCTGTGTCTAAACATGCAGATGCAGTCACATGCCCGGCTCCACGTGTTTCTGTTAACCTCTAATAATTCTTTATTGTGTGCATGTGAGAATGTTTTCTTCATCGTCTTCCTCCTCCGTCTTTTACCCCATATCCCACGTCCTCTGCTCTGAGGTTGAATGTTCTCCCTCGGGCGCTGGCTTAGCATCTGTTTGCCCATATTATCCTTCACTTTTAAGTCTGGGTGTGGACATGGTGAATTGAGTGAGGATCAGCACCGGAGCACATCTCCGCCCTGCTCAGGTGGAGGCTGGATTATATCACAGAACAATGGATCTCAGCGGCAATAACCATGTGAATCAGCCTGCTCTGATTGGATAATACCTGGGGAAGTATTCATGCCTTAACAAAAGGAGGAGGATAGAACAAAATAAGACGGGAGTCATTTAGCAATGTCAAGTCTTTTTTTCTCTTTCTTTTATCATTCTCTGTTCCTTTTTTGTAATTTTGATGTCATCTTTTAACTTGAACTTCCCTTAAACTGAATTAAGTTCTCATCCTGTTTTGCTTTTTTCTTCTTTTTTGGCTTAATGTACCCTTAATGCCTCAAAGCTTCTATTTTTAGCCTCTTTTTTCTTTAGCCTCTTTGCCAAAAGCTGAATTTGAGCTTCTCCCTCCATTTTCTCCTTTTCTCTATCATTCACTCTCCATCTTTTTTCCCTTTCTTGCTCCCTCCATTAACCCAAATTTCACTCTTTCCCTGCTCACTTTCTCCCTCTCTTTTGCCCTCTTTCTGTCACTGTGATTAGAAGAGTTGAGGAGATCAGAGGGAAGAAAGCAGGACCAGCACCACTGACCTTTCCCCTCCTTCTCTCTGTCTCTTTGCTCGGTGCCAGTCTTGCTTTCTCCTTTTTGAGTGTTTTCCTGTTCTTTTCTTTCTCCACCACATTCATGTTCATGCTTCTTTGTCTGCGGCTTTTGTGTGTAACTGATTCAGTTGCCTTGGCCAGGTGGTAGCAGTCGTAGTAGTAGTAGTCCTTTGCACCTCCTTCTCTGCTACAGTATTTCTTTCTACTAGAATCTAAGTTTTAGTTTTTAAATATTGATTTTCTTTTATTTTGTCATAGAATTGGTTGCATAAAGTTGTTGAAAGCCACATTTAACCAGTCATATCAGTGTATGTGTGTGCGTGTGTGTGTGTGTGTGTGTGTGTGTGTGTGTGTGTGTGTGTGTGTGTGTCTGTGTGTGTGTGTGTGATCTGTCAGGAAGTTTTAAGTCATGCACCTGTTGCTGATCATGTGATGAGCGTGAGCTTGAGTTAGATATTTTTGGTTTACACTGGAATTTTTGGACTTAAATTGCTGAATTAAATAAATCATCATCAACAAATCATCATATATAAAAATAATAATGATGTGTTCAGCCCATACTGTGCAGGGTCGCCTTTTAGTGACATCATCTTGTCGAATCTATTTAAATAAATATTTCTCAGAGGCCTTCTCATGGGATACACACCCGGTCTTTCCCAGGCTCTTATTATATTAGATCTAGACCCAGACTGGACCAGCTGATTACTGATTACTAACAGGGTTCCTGGAGGGTCCTTGACCCCGATTGTTGTGGATATGAACACTCAGACTGTGCTCATATGAATTAATACACCCCACACTCTTCATCACATTTAAGCTTTGACCTGCACACTTGCCTCCTCATCCACTCTTGTCCTCTTAATCTCCATCAGACCCCAGTCAAAACCCTTTTGTCCCTCCTCCCCTCCCGTCCTCCCTCCTGTCCCTCTCTCCTCCACGTCTCTCCACCCCGCCAGCACCTTTTCATCCGCTAATCACATTGAAATGCCAGCCGTGACCTTTGAGCTTGACCCCAAAAGAAACCCCCCAAATCATAGACTCATGTGAGACATTCACACAGAAGTACTCAAGCATGCTAATTACTTGCATGTGTCATTTCAATCACAGTATCATATTTTATACACAGTGTTCACCATGTGGTCCATCACCTCCCACTCAGAGGCCCAACATGTGAGTAGATGGCAGGGCCTCATATACATGAGCTTACGCCACTCATACGTCGGCTTATAAAGGCTCCGTCTGTGCTGCTTATAAACTCTAAAAGCGCTGCGTGATGTTTTCGTAGATATCTCAGGAATGCCACCCAGTGAACCAAAGGTTAATCTGCAGTTCACTCGAAGTTTAAACGCTACAAAATGTGTGTGGCGACGATGAGATGCATGGGATGGGATGTATGTAAGCGTCCCACAGGTCACAGTGGTATCATGAATGAAGTCATGGGGCTCCTGTTGGTATCACTGGCTCTTTTCTTCTGGTTAGCAGTTTGACTCTGGTTGTAGTTAAGGCTGGTTTGTGTTTCTGTTAATAATCGATGGGCAAATAAAAGCACTGGAGAGGACGGTCACCTGTCTCACACACATCTGTCCCCTGTTTGAAAACCCAGTGAGTCATAAGGAGAGAAGAATAAAGGCTGTAAACACAAAAAGGAACACATTTCATTGTTTGTAGCTTGAAGGACCTGATAGTACATGTCAATGTTTGGAGACACAATTAGATCTGCCCTTTACAAAAGTCGTGCACTTTATCTTTCAGCGCCCAGATTCAGCTTTGACAGGATCCGATCCTTTTTAAAATCCTGTTTAAATTCTTTTGCATTTTTTCAAATTGCCATAAATCTACCAACGGTTACACACTGCTGTTCTGGAACGACAATGCACATCATACATTTGTGAAGCAATTGTTGTAATAGCGTCTTCTCTTTATGTTCTGCAGGGTTCCAAGTCTGACGAGCCGTGTGCAGGCCGGGACTGTAGCGGAGGATGTAAGTGCAACCCAGAGAAAGGCAGCAGGGTGAGTCACGTCTTATCTGGATCTCCATGATGCTGCTCTTGGTTTGACAATATTTGGACATGCACCACTGCAGTATTTTTTCACAATAAAGGTGCAAGAATTTTTGCTACCTTTTCTCACGTTTCCATCTCTTTTATTCATTAGGGGCCACTTTATGGCTTCATTAACAGCATTATATTATGTTGCATTAAATTTAATTAAATTTAATCTCTCGGTTGTGAGGAGTGAAAAATTAATATATATACAAAAACAAAACATATAATGTCACCGTAAAATATTGAAAAAAAATCAATACTATTTTTATATATTTTTAAATTTAATTCCAGTGGTTTTCATTTCAGAAATTTCAGAATACCATTTAGAAAAAGACTGTTTTTCCGAAATGCTGCTTTTCATAACAACATGTTTGTTTGTCAGTCAAGACAAACAGGGCAGAGGCAGTGAGGTGATTGGATTTATTGGCTTAAACAAACTATTGAGAAGCTACTGGCTGTGAGGTTTGGAAACTTAACCGTGTTTATTTGTGTTATTTGGCAACAATACAATCCCACAAAACACTGTTTAGTTTGTTAAATATTTATCTCAGTTGAGGTTTTGATTTAAGTAGCTGTTAAGGTCATGTACACTGCAGAAACAAGTACATTACCTTCAGTTCATTAGGAGACAGAGACCTCGGGGCTCCAGTTTCAATTTTTATCTCTTTCCATCACGTAGCTGCACACATTAACGCCCACAGATATATCACTATTTGACATATATCAAAGTGAGCTCTGTGTTAGTTTGTGTAATGCATGTTTCAACAGCCCTTGTCTATAGACTGCACTGTGATTTCTCCAGGCGAGGAATCAGACTCAGACTCACATAAACATAAATAGCACGTGTCTTTAGGTGAGCAGCTCACTTTCTTGGCATCGGTACCGTGACATTAATCTGAAGGCATTTTTCCCTCTTTAGGTCTTTAGGTAGTATTAGCCTGAGATCGGTGGGTCGTGGGTTCAATCCCTTGACCAAGCGCAATAAAATGGATATGGTGGTGGTGAAGGCGCCTCCCCTGCCTTTGCGACCATGGCTGTGGTGCCCCTGAGCAAGGCACCAATTCACCCCAGCTCCC